>JAOUZG010002972.1:693540-708566 GCA_026289955.1 Argiope argentata
GGGGCTGTGCAAGCGTATGTATGTGTGTTTCATCTTCATATGAGCTAGAAGTCAGACTTCTGCCCTCGGGTGCTCAGGGGTTCATACCCTCAGAAGCTACTGCACCCCTCTTTCCGCGGCAAAAAGCGGACACGACATCATCACTTAAAATTTGTTCCAAATAAAATTCCTTGTTTTAATGTCTTTCTTTCGAATCAGAAGGTAATTTAATCAATAAGTTTTTCCTTTGTAAGATAAGAGTCGTGCAGCGTTCTCTGATATTGCTGTAGACAAATTAATCAATAAATGTTTTTCAAAAATATTCTTTTTCACTTTTTTTAGGTGAAAAAAATCTAGAAATAATTCATCTTCTACTTACCGACAAATTTCTTTAATAGCCTGATTAGAAATGCTGGTAATTTGATTTGCAACCAAATGTCACAAGTCAACACCAGTAATTTGAATTGTGAGAATATATATAACCTGCTTTCTTCTTCTTGGTCACAATATTTAATAACATGATAAAAATATTCTAAAAAATATGTACGTATAACTTGATATCCCGATACCTGATAACCAATCCTGAAAGCTTCGTTGCCATTTGAACTGAACATTTGAGTAATATACAAATTTCGAGTTAAAATAAAACAGTATGATAATAAAACAGTATAACAGTATATAAACAGACAAATGGATTTTAAAAAATTAAGAATATGCATCGGAGGAAAGGAAAATTTTAGTTAAGCCCAACAATAGTACAATCAACCAAAAGTTTTACCTTCGGAAAATAACAGATAGTAAGTACTTCGCTAATATTTCAAGAGAAAATTTGTTTCGAGTGAAAGGAAGAGAATTACAATTATTGAAATGATTTGTGAGGCCTTCAGTTTATGAAAAAAGCACAAAAGCAGAATTTGTATAATGTAGATTTTATATAGTATTAAATGTAAAAATAACTGAAACTCAATAAATGTAATTGATCAGAGTCCTCAGTAACTCAACTTGGAGTTTAAAAGCATCCACGACAACTTGAAATCTCAAATGCTGTTTTGACGTTTAAATTTAAAATTAAACTTCAATTTCAAATTTTATTTACATTTTTTAAGCAAAATTGTAGCAAAGATCGATCTGTCTTCAATTTTTATTACACTGAAATGCCAGAAAACCTGGTACACTAATATAACGTCGGATAGATCCTCTACGAGCACAAAGATGTGCCATGATATGGCGTGATAAAGATTCAACTATTTTGTGAAGATATCCAGTAGACAGTTCATACCATAATTCCTGCAGAGCAGTCCATAAAGCCACGGGAGTGCGAGATTGTGGAGACCTCCTAAGAATAACACTTTGCAAAACATCTCAGATATGCTCGTTAATACTCATGCCAGGAGAGTTAGGAGTCCAAGAGTGGAAACGAAATTCAGAAGAGTGCTCTTCAAGCCACTCGGTAAATACTGCAGACCTGTAGGGTGGTGCATTATCCCGTTGAAATAGACTACGTCTATCAGAATGCTCACGTATGAATGCATGTAGAGGGTCAGAAAGGATATTAAAGCTCAATTGACCTGTCATGGTCAACGGTCCCCTTTCATGCTATCTGCACAAGCCCTTTACTCTCACAGAGCCTCCACCAGCTTGAACAGTTCTTTGTAGACATAAGGGATCCATGGTTTCATGTGGTTTTCTTCACGCCCGTACACTGCCATCCTGCCGATACAATTGGAAACGAGACTCGTCAAACCAAATAACGTTTTTCCAATAATTGAGAATCTAATGACTGTGTTGGCCAGCCCAGATGGCGAGCTTTCTGCCGCTGAGGCAACACTAATGCACGAGATGGATTGCAGCTGCGAAAGCCATACCAATTAGGTTACAAAGCACATTGCATACGTTGACACGTTGATGGGCCTGCATTCAAATCGACAGCAATTTGAGGAAGTTTTGAACGTTTATATCGTATAATGATTCTTTTCAGCCGTCGATGATCCCGTTCTGTCAAAGCATTTTTTCCGGCCATCCCGTTGACAGAGATTGGAAGTTTTACCGGAAATCTGATATTCGTGGTACACCCTTGAAATGGTCGTGAGCGAAAACAAACATTTCCTCGCTACTTTTGAAATTTAGTACCGTATCTCTCGGGCACCGATGATACGCTCCCTTTGCAAATCACTTAATTCATGATAACATGCTTATGACATGCTCATGATAACATGCATCACTTAATTCATGATTACATCGATTCTTGTAACACCAAGAATCGATGTAATTTATTCCTCCAACAAATGTTCTCTTATGTAACCACTGATGACTGAATTGCGTAACTTTGATTGGTTGAACACTACCATTATATGCTCGCAATAACAGTTTTTCTAGCTCCTCAGTGTGTTTCATAATGTGCTAATTCTCTGTATTCTCCCTTCACGAGACAATTGGAACTTATTTCAATTTCTTTCTTTCAGAATGTTTTTGAATTTTGAATTTGGTAATGCATTTGTCTCTAACAACTTTTTGTTTCCGTCCGAATTTTAAGGTTTCTTTTGATTCCAGTGTTCGCAAACATTATGTACGGAGAAAGTACCACTGCAGAGGAACAAAAGCCGTTGAGAGAGAACTGTCTGTTGGAAGACGGGAGAAACTCCGCCAAAATTAATTATAAGTTGGCATTCTTTACATTTAATTTACATTCTTTGTACTAGATTGCAACAAAAATTAATGAATTGATGCCTGTATTTTCCTAATATTTTCAATTCAGCTAGAAGTTAATTCAAACGTTTTCTTTCAGCATTATATTTATTTTGTATTGGGCCTCGTATATTCTCTGTTTGTGTATCCCTTTTTGACCCAAATCAATTTCAGTGATTAGTTTTAACTTGAGTGTCCTTGAACATTATGAATAGGAAAGATCACTCAACGAGTAAACAGCGTTTTTAATGTTACTACATATTTACAACTAAAGTGAGTTACAAATAATAATTTATTTCATAAGCACTCTTCCAATATGCGAGATTATCCCCTATAAATTTCGTTAATTATTCTGTGACAATAATATCCGAGATATTATTAAGAAAACAGCAGCCCTCCAGGACGAACATATAATCAAATTATTAAAAAAGCTAATCCTCGTGTGTGGATAATAGATTTTGGCAAAATATCTTTTTAGAAATTAAACAAAACTTAAAAATATTTTGGTATATTATTTTTAATTATTTAAAACTTTTTTTATTAAAAAAAGATTGAAAAGGGAAAATTTTAATAAAAGATTTAAAATTTCTTTTGTTGAAAACTTGAACTTGTAAGTCAAGAGCATTATTCTATTTATGTATCATTTATAAAGGAATACTGCAAGAATTAAGCGTCTGTCTTTTATTTTTCTGTTGCTCCTAATTTTTTTTATTTAATCTTTTTTTATTAATATTTAACTCTAAACACATTAGAAATTTTAAATTATATTAACCGGCATGTCTTATATTAGTATTTATTATTTAGTTATTTGTAATTAAGTATGCAGATAGAATAAAACATTTCGAATTCTTATTCAGTCAAGTTCATTCGTTCATACATGTATGTATATGTTACAGTGAAAACCCGAAATCATTTAAACTGCGTATTAACTAGGGAAAACGTGTTTTAACTGAAAACAATAGGGAGAACGCAAAATAACTAGAGAAAACGCGTTTTAACTGACAGCGACAGAGATAACACGTTCTAACTGAACAGCGCTATGGAAAACGTGTTTTCTTTAGTGATTTTCGATTTTGGCTAATTAAAACCGTAAGAATCTAAATTTCTCGTCCGTGAAATTTTCAAAAGAAAGTGCAGTTGCTCAATTTTATTCTTGTTGGAACGTGTTTGAGCTTGTTGATAACTTTACGATGAGTGAAGAAAATGTTAAGGCTTTTTGCGCTAAAAAGTGGGAAAATAGATGTCTTGAACGATTATAATTGTTGCAGAAAAAACACAATAATTTGAATGTTAATGCTTTTTGCATTAAAAGGGTAAAAATAGATTTCTTCAACAATTACAATTTTTACCGAAAAAACGCGAATAATTTGAATGTTATTACACGTGATGAGTATGACTCTCTTTTATTTGAGGTTGAAGAAGCAAAATTTGCCATTAGCAAGACCTCTGTTTAGTACCACTAATTAAAAAGGTTTGACATTCTTGAAATCAGTGGAATAAAAAAGTTAATTTCTTCAAATGAGCCCCTAAAATATCATTACCCAGCTGAAGAAATTTTTTGATGTTATTGAAAGTGTAATGTGTCCATAGGATATGGTGGTAGAGATAGACTTAAAAATAAAACTTCAAGAAAATATGCCAGCATAAGCACTGATAAGATACAGTTTTTTATGAATATGTGAAACATGTCAACAGCAAAAAATACGTAAAGGAAAGGTTTGATTTCTAAACCTATCATTCACTCAGAAATGAATAGTCGCTGCCAAGTGGATTTGATTGGCATGCAATGTCAGGCAGATAAGGAATTTAAGTTCATTGTGGTTCAACCAGGAATGTTTAACAAAATGTGTGTTAGTATGACCACTTCAGAGCAAAAGAGCGGAAGAGGTTGCGTTGCAAGTACTTGATATATTTTTGATATTTGAGGCACCTTGCATGCTGCAATCTGATAATAGAAAAGATTTTGTAAATTCTGTTATCGAAGAGTTACGTACGTATGAGCCAGAATGGAAGACTGTTCATGAGAAAATTCGCCCCAACCAGTCTCAGGGTTTGACTGAAAGGGCTAACCAAGATATAGAAAATATGTTGGATTCATGAATGAAAGATAATAAAACTACAAATCGCTTCAATGATCTTCATTTTGTTCAATTTGTGAAAAATATAGCTTTACATTCAAGAATTAAACAAGAGCCCTACAAAGCTGTATTTGGGATTGAACTAAGAGCTGGAATAACAACCTCAACTTCTCCATCAGATATTATAAAAACTATAGGAGACGATGATGAACTTCAGAAAGTTTTCGAGGATATGAATGAAAAAGAACAAGAAACCGAACAAGCATAATCAGGGGAGCATGTGCTTGCTAACAAGTTGACCAACAATTTTCAAATTAGAGAGGAAGCCTAAGAAAATTTAATAAAACAAACCAAATCAATCAAAAAGATATCCCATGCAACAGATCTTGAGGTTGATATTTGAGGTATTGTTGTTGCTCCCATTCCAGATGCTGATAGAGCAAAAGCTCTTTGGTGTAGTACTTGAAAAAAATAAAGATGGCCTATACAAAATTGGTATGAAAGATGGAATTTTGAACAAACTGTATTCGAGGTAAGAAATGATATTGAAATTTAATTAGTTCAGTATTTATTTAATAAATGTAATTTATGCAATTTATATTAACTTTAAATTTTATAAGTTTTTATATAGTAGATTACATCTATTCGGGGTGCAAGCTGGATGCAAAAGTGTAACATATTTTCTGATATTTAGATCTGAATTCGATGTATCGAAGCAATTTTTCTTGACTGAAGAACAAGTATCCAATAAGGAAATTTCTCTAAGAACAACAGCAAGAAAAGGGGCTATAGGAACTGGACAGGTGTTCGTCCAATGTTGTTGTAAAAAACACTGTTCTTCTAAGTGATGTTTCTGTATGAAAAAGGGTTATCTCTGCAATTCGAAGTATCACAGTAATTTGCTTTGCCAAAATAAATAATGTATAATAATACTGCTTTAAACAATATCCAAATAAAGAAAAAAAATTTCTTCAATGTTAAATTTCTCCCTCAAATTCTGTTTTAATAAGAATAATTTAATCTAATAATTATAGATAGATGGAAATAATTTTGTATAACAAATCAGTTAAAACACGAATCAAATGGTAATCCCTAGTGATGTTAGTGAGAACGCATTTTTCCTTGTTAATTCGGGTTTTCCCTGGCTCTTCCAGTTAGAACGCGTTTTCCCCAGTTAATTCGCTTTATGACTGATTTCGGGTTTTCTCTGCAACATATATCTATATACAGGGCGCGGCCGCATTCGACCAACAAATTCAGGGTAGACATCAAGAGGAGAAAGAATCTACATTCAACATAGAGTCCCAAATGACGTTTAATAGGTGAAAAATCACAAAAGTATATGGAATCTGAGAATTGCTGTTAAAAGTAAAAAAATTATAAAAACATATCAAATGATGTTTCAATCATGAATTTTTTTTAAAGTAAAAGTATATTTTTAAACGTTTTTTTTAAATGCAGGTAACCTGCCTATTTGATAATCTAGGGTATAGTAATAACTGAAAAAGAAGTAGGTTATAACCCTTATTTGCAAAAATATTAAAAACTTGGAAAAAGAAATAAAACCATAAAAATAAAAATAATTTTATATTCTTTAATTTGATGTAAGCATGTAGTTGGAAAAGGGAGGATATACAAGAAAAACTAAAACATCGCTGCAACATTGGTACAGATGTTTTCAAAGGGAATTCGAAACATAAATTCACAGAGGGAAAAACTTTAACTTTTCCAGTTTAAAACAGTTAACTTTTCCCAGAGAAAATCGCAACAACAGACGTCGAAAAAAAGATGAGTCTGGCGAAGAGCATTGCTAAAGATCATGAGGATTAGGAATCGAGAAGAACAAACCTTCTCGAATGTATATTTTTCATGCGTTCAAGGAAAGTAAAAACAGAGAGCAAGTCATTGCTAATGAGCATTACAGAATTGATTGCAATTAAAATATGCTGGAGTACCATCATGTATGAACCATATATTCTGGCATATAATTGTCAGTGCTTTCTACAGTAAATCCAGAAGATCGTGCTTAATAAAAACAAGGTACCACTGAGGCGTTTGGCAGAAGATATGGTCCTTATAGATGAACCTACCCAGATGTTAATATTAAACCTGTGTTATACATCCGACGAGATAGAGATAAGTGGATTTTGGAAAGACTAAATATGTGTATTGTGCATTTTCAAAACACCTTCTCAAGTAAAGCAGGCTTCATCTGAGAATAAAACTCTAGCAGAAAAGTGTATGTCTTCTTATCGATTAGTTGCAAACGTGAAATCTGAAATGTTGTTTGCTGATGATATATAATGACAATCAATTCTGCAATGCTCATTAATAATGACTTACTTTCTGCTCAGATGTCCATATTAAACCTGCGTTATGTCTGATGAAACAGAGATGAGTGGATTTTCGAATAACTAAACATAAGCAGTTGGCGTGTTGAAGATTCCTACTCCCGTAAAGCAGACTTCATCTGAGAATAAAACTCTATCAGAAAAGTGTGCCTCTTTCTTTGTGGCATCAACTCCACCCTATTTGTGATTTTCACTGGAAAATGTTGACTGGGATCCTTTATTTTCTGGTAACTTTTCATCTCCTTAATGTCTAGTATCCCCTCTCTGAATTTATCTTTCAAAATTAACAAACCCTTTTCAAACATTATATCAAATTAAAGACTATAAAATTCCTTACATTTTCAAGCCTTTTTTTGTTTTAATATTTTTTCAAATAAATGATACAAACTACATTTCCGTTTTCAGTTATTACTATACCCTACATCATCAAATCGGCTTGTTATCTCATGAAAAAAACGTAAAGATGTTTTAAAATGTACTTTACATTTAAAACATCTTTCACTTTAAAAAAATTATCATTTGTTATGTTTTTTTTATTTATTTTTTTTTTTTACATTTTCCAACAGTTCTCCGATTCCATATAATTTTGCGATTTTCACCTACTAAACGTTATTTGGAACCCTATGTTGCTGTTGATTCTTTATATAACTGATGCCTACTATGACCCTTCTGAATTTGTCAACACTATATATATATACATACATACAGAGAGAGAGAGAGAGAGAGAGTATTGGACAAAATAAAAGCAGTCCTTACTTTTGATACAGTGCCTCTTGAAACGGGAGCGCCATCTTTCAATATCCCAATGCACCAATCCAAAAAGCTGTTAAAAAGTCTTTAAATATTTGTAATCATAATCTTTGAACATGTTATAAACAATCAAAACTTAACATATTTTAATGACTTTTAGTTTTATTACTTTTGTTATTTGATATATTTATTTAAAATAACTGTTTTTTTTACAGAAATTAATAAAAATGGCTATAACCTAAAAGTGGCTTTAAGCTATAAAAGTGGCCTATGTGTCTTTTTTTAAAAAACTGCTATCTTTAAAAAATGACAGATTACTTGGACTTTCAAAGAGGCCAAATTTTTGATGCTCTATGGCAGACGCTAGTGTAACAGAAACTGCCCGAATACTTGGCGTTTCAAGAGGCACTGTATCAAAAGTAAGGACTGCTTTTGAAAGAGAAGAAAAACCGTTCTCAGCAAAGCGCAGGTCTGACCGATAATCGAAATTGTCTGCGAGAGACTGTCGGACTCTAAATTGAAATGTTAGAGAAGATGGCAAGATCACGAGCCTAAAATTACTTTAGAGATCAATAAATCCTTACAGAACCCAGTTCCCAAGAAAACTGGGAGCAAATCTGGATACCACGGAATATCTGCCATTAGAAAACATCTGCTATCAAAGACAAAAGTTTCAAAGCGTTTAGAGTGTTGTAGAAATCTCCAGAATTGGTCCATCGAGAATTGGTCCTCTGATGATTCGTCGGAGAAATATGATTTTCTCTGACGAATCATCATTTACCATATTTCCGATATCCGGCCGAGCGTACGTTTGAAGACAGCCTAAAGAAGAATTTCATCCCGACTGCCTTCTCCCAACCGTAAAACATGGTGGACAGGTCTGTAATGATCTTGGGGGCTGTTTCTTGGAAATCCGCCAGGCCAATGATATTCCGTCATGGAGGAATTAACAGCTGAGACTATTTAGGAATTTCGGGAAGCCAAGTGTATCCTATGATTCCAGAACTGTTTCTGGAGGGGAGCGCCATCTTTCAATATCCCAATGCACCAATCCAAAAAGCTGTTAAAAAGTCTTTAAATATTTTATTCTATCACTTTCCTTCAGTTTTAAACCAGAGTCCTTACGAATAATTAACTCCTCTGTGTTTTAGCCTCTGAACTTGCGAGACTTTAAAGAAAATTTGTATATTATAGTAAAAAGAATATAATTGAAAGAGTTGTACACCACATGAAGTGGGATGCAGATTATAAATCTAATTCAGAATAGACCTTCAAATTATACTAATTCTGTTGTTATTAATGAAACTTAACATATAAGAGAGTGGCAGATTCCTACTCCTATAAAATTTTATGCCGGAATAAATCAAGAAAGTGAGTTTGCAAGTAATTCCTTTCCTGGATTTATTTTCTAGAAACCAATTACTTCTCCTCTAGTTTGATTTAATTTATGCAGAATATATATATATATATATATATATATACTAGCGGACCCGACAGACGTTGTCCGAAAATTTCAAAATTTCTTGAATAAGTTATAACAATCTGGTGTTCGTTTTGATGAAAAATTGTATAAAAATGTCATTATAATACCTGACGTCATCAGGTGTACAGTTCCCACAGTTAAACCTATCGATTGCTTGTGAGTATGCGTATACTATGAGCTAAGTTGAATAAAGAAACTTAAACTGAACTGAAACTAAAACTTTACTGTTTCTATTCTACTTTGTTGAATAGAAACTTAAACTTGTTTTAATTAAAGGGTAAAAAAAGATGAAATCGACCTATTGTTCTTAAATATATATTTTTTTAATGTACAAAAAATAAATTTATCGTAATGCCATTTCATGCACGATATTTTTGGTTAATCCTTGTGGGGTATAAACAAATTCGATGGTTTTTCCAACCTTCGAACACGCAACATGTAATTAGTCGTGCGAAAAGCAAGGATTTTCTGAATCTAAGCCACAAATTGCCATCGTTTGACCTTTTGACTTATTAATAGTCATAGCAAATGCCAAGCGAATTGGAAATTGCAAACGTTTGAATGGGACAGGTGAGTCTGAAGGAATCATTGGGATCCGTGGTAAAAGTACAACTTCATCTTGAAATTTGCCGTTCAAAATAGTAGCCTCAAGAATATTTCTCATGATTTTTTTAATGACTAATGGCTAATTTTGGTGTATTCAAATTTCGAAGCAAAATGATAAGTGAGCCAATCTTCAATCTCAAGTTATGTGGTAAAGTTTTACAAATTAGCTCTGCATTGAAAAGATATAAATTAAAACATGTTTGTTTTAAAGCTTATTAATTGGGTTAATAATGTATTCGTTATAAATGCATGTTATCATGAAATAGCAGGGTCGAAAGAAATCAACTTGAAGGCTTTGGCCAAGATAATCCTAATACTCCTTTCTTATACTTATGATTGATGTCAAATGTTTGACAGTTAGAGGGAGTTTGTTTTAAATTTTTAAGCAAATGCGTGAATTTTCTACACCAGTTAGGGTAATAAAAATTGGTTATGAATTTTTAATTCCTTTATTAGTTTTATTTTAATTCAAAAGTACTTCAAAATGAATCCGAAAAAAATCGATTAATTAACAATGTTTAGTTTTAAATGCATCAAACACTAAAAAAAATATAAATTGTTTAAAACATATCCTTTCAGGCATAAAAAAACCGATGAAATTTGCGATATCTTTATTTTGATATTTGATGTTTATTTAAACTGTAATTTGTTGGGAATTTGTGTAAATTGTTTGGGAAAAAATTATTATATATTAATTCGTTTGCTCAATATCAGCATTTTTTTTTATTGTTATTAGCATGCCACACCCACTTGTTTCCATTTGGACAGCTGCAGTAAAAACTTTTTCGTTTTCCTCCAAACACTGCTTGTGAGCATTATGTGTAATTCTGATTTTAAGGTGTTGTTTTTGCTTTGGCAGATGTAAAAAACTTCTACCTTTACTTTCTTCTGTTGTTTGTTTTGGTTTGTTCATTCATTCGTCATACATTTCATATTCGAATGGCTCGTTTCAGTTCCTTTGAAATTAGATACAAAAACCGTTCTATTCAGGGTTAAAATTGAAAATTACTTTTAATTACCTTTTTTTTTCTTTCTAAATTTTGTTTTAAACATTTTTTTTATCAGTTTTCATTACCGAAAGCCTAAAGGAAGTCCAAATAAAAGCAGACAAAGTCTGAAAATGTTAAGATCTGATGGACAAAGAAATCCTTTGATTCATAACCAAGCAATTCTAATGACATTTTGGAAGCTTCTACCAACTGCAATAAACCTGAAATAGTGAATTCATCATCAAAAAATTGTATATAATAGTTACATTGTTTTGTGCAATCACTTTAGTACTCTTTTTTGAAGAATATTCTTTGTCATGAATGTCAGGAAAAATTTCTTCAAATCCTTCAAGCAAGGTTTTTTTTTTTCATCAAAAATGTGTATTATGTGCTAAATATGGTAAAGAATTTTGTTCGGTATTTACTGGTGAAAGGGCACTTACATAAAAAAAACACCTTTAAAGTGAACAACAAAGTTATAGAGGCCTTCTTGTCTCCACGAAGAAAATATATCAAAATTTGATTGCGGTTTTATTATAACTCAGAAAAAAAGTATATTATATAAAATAAATTGTATCTTATAAGCATGTATCATATTGTTATCATATAAAAACAATGAATATGAAAAAAAAATTCAAAAGAATTAGTACATGTCAAATTAGAAGAAAAACATGAGCTCATAATTTATGAAACAGATGAATTTTGATTTGCTTCAAATTTTTTATTATACTTGTTTATGGCTGCATATTTAGTTTTAAAATGTTATATGAATATAAATTAATCTTTGTGGCTAATGAAATGCTATTAAGAAAGTCTAATTTTTATTTGAACATTTTTTTGATGAAAAAAAAGAGTTGGTTTGGTTTCACCAATAGTATTTCCTTTATATTCTTTGAGAACTCTTACAAAAATATTATAAATTTATAGATGTATATATTTCATAAAATAAACAATTATTTTAATAAATATGAATATTTAACAAATTTAATTTATTTCAATTATGTTTTTGATCTGTAAATGTACATTTAAATGTATTTTTAGCTTTTCCTCAAAATGAAATTTTGTGATGCTCTTCAAAATTTCAAATGCTCTATGCATTCTACTTTTATTTACAGCTCTGAAACTTTATGTATTTATATTTTTTTTTTATTGAAGACCGCTCCCCTCAAGGCTCAGCTCCCGTATACGGCCTCCGCCAAATTGGCGAGAAATTCGGCGATAAAGGGAAAATCATATTTTGAATAAATTCAAGCATGCAAAATATGAAAATTTCAAAACAATATTTGTACTTATTAATAAAAATTTACAAATTGGCCGTTGGCTCCGGATTTGAATGAATACTCTGCATGAATTAAACAATTTTGCTTTCATGAAGTTGATTTATAAAATTAATAATATAGATACTGTGAAATAGAAAACTATATTTTGCGTTTAGGGTGATTAGTAGTTTAACCCCTTTCTTCGCCAAGTTGGCGATAATTTGCCAAAGATGGCAACTTTATGGTTTTCCTATTAAACTGCGATCGCACCTGCGTTTACTTTTTTAGAAAAATATATTTATTTATTTCATTCCAAAGAATCTTTTGCTGAAAATTACATTTTTCTGGATTTAATTTGAAGCAAAAATTTTAATAGAATATAAACAGAATCTCAAAAGCATGTTAAGCGGAACATTGTTAGCATGGGAAAAAAACCCGAAGCCTTATTCATTTGGCGATTACTTATTACTACGACTTAAAATAACTTTTAAAAAAAGATGTACTTAAAAATATATAACTAACAGAAATACTGTTTAATTACAAACGCAACATAACTAACCTTTTAACAGCGTGTATCCGAAGTAAAACAAAACAGCAAACCAATAGTTTTGTCTCCGTTTAAATAAAGTGCTCAACAAAATGCGCATGCGTTAAACTTCATCAACAGAAAATGCATTTATTTCCTACATAAGTTGGACAGATTAGAAATTTTTAATTTCCTTTATTCTGTTTTATTTTAATTCAAAAGTACATCAAAATGAATTTTAAAGGTCGATTAATTAACGATGCTTAATTTGAAATGCAATAAATGTGATGAAAATAAAAAAATCGTTTGAAATAATCGATCGGAAACATGTTAAGCCTAACCTCATCGCTGTTAGAAAAAAAACCTAAAACCTTACTCATTTCGCGATGGGGGAAGGAAGTTATTTTGGCGGGAAAGTTAGTTTTTAATTAATTATTAAAATTCTACAATTTGTAGTGGACTGAATTGTGAATCTAAACCATTCTCGAATCCGCTTGAACACACACAAAAAATTTCATTAAAATCGGACCAGTCGTTTAGGTGGAGTTCAGTCACATACACACGCACAGAAGAATTTTATATATATATATATATATATATATATATATATATAACGTAAAACATTTAGATTATTTGTCATGGATAAGTTGAATTTTCAGGTTCGTTCTTATTCCATCACGGGAAGCAAGCTTTATTTACAAGCTGACGAACAAGACATACCGTAAAATTTTGACAGGAATATTATTTTTTATAGAGTTTATAAAATCAGATTTCGATGGGGATTTAGATGAAACACGCATGAGAGGCAAGGGAAACACAGTTATCTTTTTAAAGGTATTTTGTTTAGGTCAGCAATTTTCATCCTCTTGCACAGAGAGTGGGAATCTCGTCTTTTAGCTAATTCAGCAATTTCACTAAGCCTCTATTGAATTAATTAACTAGAACAAGTGGAATGGATCAGGAAATATGAGAACATTTTAGAATATATTCACTATGGTTAACTTAAATTGAAAATTAAGAAATGAATTTAAATTGTGAGTTTAAGATATCATTACGCACACTCAAACATGTATATATACAGACTACAGATATACACTGAAGTGACAAAAGTCGTGGGATGATTGTTAATTTTGCGTCGGTCCTCCTTTTGCCTGGCGAAGTGCAAGAACTCGACGTGTCATGGAGTCCACAAGTCGTTGGAAGTCCTCTGCAGGAATATTGAGCATTGCTGTTTGTATAAACGTCAATAATTGTAAAAGTGTGGATGGTGCAGGAGTTTGGGCACGGACGGACCTTTCGATGATGTCCCATAAATGCTCGATGAGATTCATATCGGGCGATATAGGTGGCCAGATCATTCTCTGGAATTGTCCGGAATGTTCTTCAAACCAATCGCGAACAGTTCTGGCCCGGTGACATGGCGTATTGTCATCCATAAAAATCCAATCGTTCTGTGGTTACGTGAAGTGCATAAATGGCTGCAAGTGATCTGCAAGCAGCTGAACATAACCATTTCCAGTCAATGATCGGTTCAGTTGCACCAGAGGACCGAGTCCATGCCATGTAAAAACAGCCCACACCATTATGTAGCCACCACCAGCTTGAACAGTGCCTTGCTGACAGTTTGGGTCCATGGCTTCTTGGGGTCTACGCCACCCTCGAACTCTACCATCAGCTCGTAACAACTGAAATCGTGACTCATCTGACCACGCCACGG
Source organism: Argiope argentata (assembly GCA_026289955.1). NCBI lineage: Eukaryota > Metazoa > Arthropoda > Arachnida > Araneae > Araneidae > Argiope > Argiope argentata. The sequence goes on from JAOUZG010002972.1 coordinate 707,964, forward strand.
TTTTCCACTGATCTAGGGATCAGTCGATATGCTCACGAGCACAGGAGAGTTGCTGCAGGCGATGTCATGCTGTCAGTAAAGGCACTCGAGTCGGTCTTCTGCTGTCATAGCCCAAGGAAGGCAAATTTCGCCGCATAGTCCTATCAGACACGTCCCTCGTTTATTCCACATTGATTCCTGCAGTTATTTGACGAAATGCCGCGTGTCTATTAACATTGATTATTCTACACAGACGTCGGCGGTCTCGGTCGTTAAGTGCAGGTGGTCGCCCACTGCGCTGTCCATGATGGGATGGGATGCCTGAAACTTCATACTCTCGGCACACTCTTGATACTGTGGATCTCGGAATGTTGAATTCACTAACGATATCCGCAATGGAATGACCGATGCGTCTAGCTCCAACTAACATTCCACGTTCAAAGTCTGTTAATTCTCGTCGTACCGCCATAAATCACGAAAAACGTGTTCACATGAATAACTTGAACACAAATGAAAGCTCTGGAAAACGAACTGCGTATTTATATTTTTTCGCTGCGTACTACTGCCATCTGTATATTTGCATATCGCTGTCCCATGACTTATGTCACTTCAGTGTGTGTGTGT
>JAOUZG010002972.1:710139-722409 GCA_026289955.1 Argiope argentata
GACCCGACTGACGTTGTCTGAAAATTTCAAACCTTCTTGAATAAGTTATAACAATCTGGTTCGTTTTGATGAAAAATTGCATGAAAATGTTATTACAGTACCTGACGTCATCACGCGTACAGTTCCCGCAATTAAACGTATCGACTGCTTGTCAGTATGCGTTTACTATGAGCTAAGTTCAATATGAAACTTAAACTGAACTGAAACTTAACCGTTTCTATTCAAATTTGTTGAATAGAAACTTAAACTTGTTTTAATTAAAGGGTAAAAAAAGATGAAATTCGATCTATTGTTATTAAATAGTATATTTCTTTAATGTACAAAAAATAAATTTATCGTAATGTCATTTCAAGCACAATATTTTTGGTTAATCCTTGTGGGGTATAAACAAACAAATTCGATGGTTTTCCAACCCTCGAACACGCAACATGTAATTAGTCGTGCGAAAAGCAAGGATTTTCTGAATCTAAGCCACAAATTATCATCGTTTGACCTCGTGACTTATTAATAGTCATAGCAAATGCCAAGCGAATTGGAAATTGCAAACGTTTGAATGGGACAGGTGAGTCTGAAGGAATCATTGGGATCCGTGGTAAAAGTGCAACATCATCTTGAAATTTGCCGTTCAAAATAGTAGCCTCAAGAATATTTCTCATGATTTTTTATGACTAATCGCGTGCCATTACATAATTTTGGTACATTCAAATTTCGAAGCAAAATGACAGGTGAGCCAATCTTCAATCTCAAGTTATGTGGTAAGTTTCACAAATTAGCTATGCATTCAAAAAAAATTAAAACATGTTAGTTTTAAAGCTTGTTAATTGAGTTAATAATGTATACATTATAAATGCATGTTATCATGAAATAGCAGGTTCTAAAGAAATCAACTTGAAGGCTTTGACAAAGATAATCCTAAAACTCCTTTCTTATACTTTGATTGATGTCAAATGTTTGACAGTTAGAGGGAGTTTGTTTTAAATTTTTAAGCAAATACGTGAATTTTCTACACCAGTTTGGGTAACAAAAATTGGTTATAAATTTTTAATTCCTCTGTTTCATTTTAATTCAAAAGTACTTCAAAATGAATCCGAAAAAAATTGATTAATTAACAATATTTAATTTTAAATGCATCAAACACTAAAAAAATAAAAATTGTTTAGTACACATATCCTTTCAGGAATAAAATAAACATTTGAGGGCACATTAGACGATAAAAATGTAAAAAATCGATGAAATTTGTGATATCTTTATTTTGATATTTGATATATATTTAAACTGTAAGCTATCGTTTGGAAAAAAATTAGTTTGATATATTCATTCATTTGCTCAATATCAACATTTTTTTTATTGTTATTAGGATGCCACACCCGCTTGTTTCCATTTGGACAGCTGCAGTAAAAACTTTTTCGTTTTCCTCCAAAAACTGCTAGTGAGCATTATTTGTAATTCTGATTTTTAAGCTGTTGTTTTTGCTTTGGCAGATGTTAAAAACTTCTACCTTTTCTTTCTTTTGTTGTTTGTTTTAGTTTCATTCATTCGTCATACATTTCATATTCGAATGGATCGTTTCAGTTCCTTTGAAATTAGATACAAAAACCCTTCTAATCAGGGTTAAAATTGAAATGTACTTTTAATTACCTTTTTTTTTCTTCTTCTTCTTTTTCTAAATTTTGTTTTTAAATTTTTTAAATCAGTTTTCACTACCGAAAGCTAAAGGACGTCCAAATAAAAGCAGACAAAGTATGAAAATGTTAAGATATGATGAACAAAGAAATCCTTTGATTCATAACCAAGCAATGCTAATGACATTTTCGAAGCTTCTGTCGACTGCAATAAACCTGAAAAAGTGAGTTCATCATCTTAAAATTGTATATGATAGTTACATTGTTCTGGGCAATCACTTTATTATTCTTTTTTGAAGAATATTCTTTGTCATGAATGTCAGGAAAAATTTCTTTAAATCCTTCAAGCAGGGGTTTTTTTTTCACCAAAAATTGGTCTATTATGTGCTAAATATGGTAAAGAATTTCATTCTGTATTTACTGGTGAAAAGGAACTTACAATTAAAAAAACCCTTTGAAGTGAACAACAAAGTTGTAGAGGCCTTCTTGTCTTCATGAAGAAAATATATCAAAATTTGATTGCTGCTTTATTATAACTTAGAAAAAAAATTCATTATATAAAATAAATTGTATCCTATAAGCATGTATCATATTGTTATCATATAATAACAATGAAATGAAAAAAAATTCAAAAAATCAGCACATGTCAAATTAGAAGAAAAACATGAGCTCATCCTTTTTGAAACAGGTGAATTTTGATTTGCTTCAAATTTTTTATTATATTTGTTTATGGCTGCACATATAGTTTAAAAAAAGTATATGAATATACATTAATCTTTGTGGCCAATGAAATGTTATTAAGCAATTCTAATTTTTATTTGAACTTTTTTTTTGATGATGATGGTGAAAAAAAGGAGTTGGTTTGGTTCACCAATAGTATTTCCTTTATATTCTTTGAGAACTCTTACAAAAATATTTTAATTTTATAGATGTATATATTTCATAAAATAAACAATTCTTTTAATAAAAATGAATATTTAACAAATTTAAGTTATTTCAATTACGTTTTTGCTCTGTAAATGTACATTTAAATGTATTTTTAGCTTTTTCTCAAAATGAAATTTTGTGATGCTCTTCAAAATTTCAAATACTCTATGCACATTCTATTTTTAGTTACAATTCTGAAACTTTTCTCTTATGCTTTATGAACATATAATAATATAATTTGCATTTATAGATGAATTATGTATCTTATATTTTTTTTTATTGAAGACCTCAAGTAATATTATTGCATTGATTTTTTAAAAAAATTTCAAAAAAAAAGTCAATTATATCAAGTTTTAAATGGAAAATCACATTTTGAATAAATTCAGGCATGCAAAATATAATAAAAATTTCAAAACAGTATTCGTGCCTATTAACAAAGATTTACAAATTGGCCGTTGGGTCCGGATTTGAATGAATACTCTGCATGAATTAAACAACTTTGCTTTCATGAAGTTTATTTAAAAAATTAATAATATAGATACTGTGAAATAGAAAACTATATTTTTCGTTTACTTTTTTAGAAAATATATTTATTTATTTCATTTCTAAGAATCGTGTGCTGAAAATTACATTTTTCTAAATTTAATTTGAAGCAAAAATTTTAAAAGAATATAAACAGAATCTTGAAAACATGTTAAACTGAACATTGTTAGCATGGGAAAAAAACCCGAAGCCTTATTCATTTGGCGATTACTTATTACTACGACTTAAAATAACTTTAAAAAAAAGATGTACTTAAAAATATATAACTAACAGAAATACTGTTTAATTACAAACGCAACATAACTAACCTTTTAACAGCGTGTATCCGAAGTAAAACAAAACAGCAAACCAATAGTTTTGTTTCCGTTTAAATAAAGTTCTCAACAAAATGCGCATGCGTTAAACTTCATCGTCAGAAAATGCATTTTTTTTTCCTACAGGAGTTGGGCGGATTAGAAACTTTTAATTTCCTTTATGCTGCTTTATTTTAATTCAAAAGTACATTAGAATGAACCTTAAAGGTCGATTAATTAACGATGTTTAATTTTAATTGCAATAAATGCAATGGAAATAAAAAAATCGTTTGAAATAATCGATCGGAAACATGTTAAGCCTAACCTCATCACTGTTAGAAAAAAAACCTAAAACTTTACTCATTTCGCGATGGGGGAGGGAAGTTATTTTGGCGGGAAAGTTAGTTTTTAATTAATAATTAAAATTCTACAATTTGTAGTGGACTGAATTGTGAATCTAAATCATTCTCGAATCCACTTGAGCACACACAAATAATTTCATCAAAATCGGACCAGTCGTTTAGGAGGAGTTCAGTCACATACACACGCACAAAAGAATTTTATATATAAAGATATATATGATTCGATGATACGAATGATTTTGGCCAGGTTTTTTTTAATAATAATAACATGTAAAATTTAGATTTTCAGTATTGCATAATCTTTCACAATACGGTATAATGTTATACAATATTTTAACTTATTCATTTCTGAAATATTATGCAATATTACTTAATATTACAGAAAACAACCCATTGTAGAATATTATAAAATTCTTTCATTTCTTATTTTTTCAATATTGAGGAAAATATCATATATTTCTTTTGAAACTATATAAGCATACCATATTATGCACTACTTTATTCGGGTACTTTTACACTGAATTTTAGACCATCTTTTTAATTAGAGACATTTTTTTTGCTACACTACTCAAAACAATGAAAGAATGTAGTGAGTCTTGTATAAAAATGTCTCTGATTAAAAAGATGGTCTAAAGTATAAGCCTTTTTAATGCATAAAATGGAAGAAGAAAGTCACACATGTATATTTTTCTTATTTTCAAACTTCGCAGAATGCAAATTTGAGTGTGACATCGACGACTCTTTAGCGACAGCGATTTGATTTGGCCTTCAATTTAATGCAAGACAAAGCGGGAAATAATGATCGACATTCAGTAAGCGCGCTGTTTTGATGAGTGTGATGTCTCAACCAAGTCATTTAACCGAATCAGAAACTAGGAGAATTGTGAGTTGGTTAGAAGAGGGTCAAACACAAACCGAAGTAGAAGCCATAAGAGTATCACAAATTGTGATTTCCAGGATCTAGAACCATTTTTTGAGGCTGGAAAAGCAGGTCAAAGATCAGAAAAAGGCCGTAGACATGCAAGTATGCCTACTGAAGACCGTAATGTAACGCTAACGGCTCGAACACACCGAAATATGAATGCCACTCTTCTTCAACAACACCTTCGCTAGGCTACTGGCTGCGTAATTTCTGCAGAAACTGTTCAAAACCACTTTCACGCTGTGTATCTGTATGCGCACAAAATAATGGTTTGTGTCACATTAACAAAAAGGCACCATCACGCCATAGGGCGTGGAAAACAGAGCATGTGAATTGGAGAAGAAATGTATGACTCAATAGAGTCAATTCATGTGACGTAAATAGCGCATGTCATACGACTTCTGCACATGGCATTTAAATCTTCATCCTCAACACTTTCCACGATGATTCTGTCATTAACGCCCTCTAACAAGTATGAAGCGGATTTTTTTTTTTTTTTTTTTACATTTCTAGTTATAATTTTCAGTCGTTTTCTTTCCTCTTGTTAATGTTAAAAAATGAAATACTGATGGGCTGCTGGGTGCTTTAAAGTGAAACACAAGTTATTGCCATGATAAAAATGCATTTTTAAAGTTTCCTTTCAACAGTCCTGACATTGGTTGTTAGCTTTGGAATAGAAGTTTGTTGTTTTCGAAGTTGGTGATATGCACCGTTTATTTTGAAGAATTCATTTAGAAAGTTTCCATTTCCAAAATACAAAAAATTGAAGCCCAAAATTGTTAAAGTAATTTTTTAAAAAAAATCCTCTTGAAGGAAAATATATCGGTACGCGATTTGCCATCAAAAACAAATGAGGGTAATTAAACAAAATCGTCAGAGCATTTCTTATTTTCTTTTTTGACATTTGATGAAATTTTCTGATAATTTTGAATATGCTTAGAAGATTTTGAAATGTTTACATGAATATTACACTACTGTTCCCCCACAAAATCTTATCTAAATTTAATTGATATAAGTAAACAAACTTTTGTTGTAAAAAATATATCTCTCGGCTTAAAATTAAAAGCGGCTGTAATGCTAACTTGGGTGGAAGACGATTAATTAACATCGAATAATATTTTGAATATGATTTTTAGTTTTTGGAGTTATAAAAAAATGCATTTTGAGGTTTTACTTTTTAAGTACAAACCTTAAAGCTTTCTTTACCTTGTAGTAATTCATATTAATTTGCTATTGCTATGTAATCTCATCTAATAACTGAAGACCAAAATGGATGGCTCCAGATATCATTATTACTAGTTTTCTAAATACATTTGTTTATTTGTAAAGGATTCAAGTCAAATTTATGTCAAGCAACTATTGCTATAGTTTAAATGAAATGTCATTAGTTTCTTTATTTAAATTGAAATTGATTGTTATCATAATATCATGCTATAATATTGTGCACTTCAGTGATTTCTGTTTTAGAAAATATAAGTCTTTTCGTTGAAAATCAACTTATGTAGCAATATTTGTTATATATTTTTTAGTTCCTACTTCCTTGCTACATAGATATTTCGTGTTTTTTCTATTTCTTTAACCTATTGATTTTTATTCATAAAATTCCACAAAAGGATATTCTTTTAACTCCTCTTTATATTCTATTTAACTTTTATTTGTATGTATTATGATCTTATTCTTGTTTGTTAAATTTACTGTATTGTATGTTTTATTTTATATTTATGCAGTGTACTTTTTATCAATGTAATTTTCAAATTTTTAAATACATTTCAGGAATATTCTGCTCTAAAAGTATATTGCTCAACACTATGTTTTTATTGGTGATAAAAAAATGTTCAGTATCTAGAAGGTTTCTGTTGAATAAAATTGATTTCATCAATTACTTTGACATTCTTGCCATACTATTATATTCTTTGTATCTAGAAAAAGAACTGTTGACAAAAAGTTTTTGAATGGTTTTTTTACTAGGTGAGAACATTGAACCATTTATTAAACATATTTTTAAACATATTTGACATATTTTTTCAAATTATTATCTTATACATTTTATCTATTTCTTTTTGTAATGTGTTAATAATAAATATGAAGGCATAATTTTACTCGTTTGTCCTTTAATGATTTGTATAAATTGAAATGAAATAACTGAATCATAGGTTACATGGATTTTTAAAAAATGGTATCTATATCTTTTATATTTCCTTATTTAAAATTGTAAACAGAATTTATTCAATATATGAAAATTTGAGTTTCATGTTTTTTTTTATCAAACTGGAAACATCAAAGTATCAATACTAATAAAAATCATTACTTAGGAAAAAATGTAATAATTTTATTGGTAAGTTTCAAAATCTTAACTTATCTAAGAGTAATAATAATTTTTAAAAAATTATATTTATAAAATTCAACATACAGAGAAGGATATAATCTTTTTCTCTTGTGATTTAATGTTTAAATTTAAAAAAGGAAAATATGTAATTTTTCAAAAACACCGTCATAGACATTTGTCAAAATGTATTGTATCCATTTGTCAAAATTGAAAATTAGGGATATAAGAAAGTAAAGAATAAAAGGGCAACAAACAAATTAAAAAGCAATATTAATTAATTAGACAAAAGCATTTACTAAATTGAAAATACTAATTAAAATTTTAATATAGAATCAGTTTGTTTAGTACATGACACGTCACCCATGAATTGACCCCATATCCTTTTCTCTGACGAGTCCCGCCTTTCTTTTCATCCAGATAATTGACGCATTTTCATCTGGAGCCAACGTGCCACTAGAAACAATACTGTGTTCGCGCACGAAAATGTAAGATTTGCCTGTGGGGAAGAATTGGTTTATGCTGGAACTCCATCGATGAATGTATCGATCTCCATTCATTTGAAATGGTACTCTAATCAGTCGCCGATATAGGGATGAGGTCCTGAGACCTACTGTAGCCTCTTACGCTGTAGCAATTGGAGTTGATTTTATGTTAATAAACGACAATTGCAGGCCACATCATGGCAACTTGGTGAATGATTTTCTTTTTGGAGAAAGGAATCATACGAATAGATTGACCAGCGTGTTCTCCGGTCTGGAACACAATCGAGCATGTTTGCGACATTCTAGGCAGAAGAACCACTGGAAATCTACCACCCCCATAAACTCCCTAAGAACTGGAAATTATTCTTCAGGAGGGGTGGGACAGAATACGATACATATTGCATGTTCTAATATTTTGGTTAAGAAAATGCGTTTAGGTATACCCCATATTTTTTTATCTTTGACATGGCAGGTACTTTTATCTATATTTGGCTGGAATTAAACTACATTCGCGCTTTCATGCTGGAATTTTCGGTATTTTTCTACAATATTGTACAATATTATAAGTATTATGATTTTAATTAAAAAAATGTTCTTCTGATATTTTTGGAATAAAATCTTTAATTAAATGAATTATTAACCATATGAACATTTAATGATTCTGAGCATGGTGCGTCTAAAATTTATCTCTATTCGTCAAAATTTCCTTCGAAAATTCCATTTCGAAATTCAATTCTTCCATTTTTATAGTAACTTACCTTTCCCACTTAAATCATTTTCAAGATAAGGAATTTATTAGTCAGTGAAAAATAGTTTCATACAAGCAACATGCATTACTTTTTATGCAACTCTGTCAAATATGTTAATAGTGGTGGGGGACATTAAAGGTGAAAAAGAAGACGCCTTTGCCTATTAAAATATACATTGACGAGCCAAAAAAGCTAGTAAAAAAGCTGGTATAGTACAAAAAAGCTGGTCGATATTAAGCTGGAACACCTGCACGTATAAGTGCCACAACATGACATGGCATGGACTGAAGTCTGAAATAGTGCTTGAGGGAACTGACATCATGAATCCTGCAGGGCTGTTCATAAATCCTTAAGATTACTAGGGTGCGGAGATCTTCTTTGAACTGCATATTGCAAGAAATCCTGGATATGCTCTATAATCTTTATATCTCGGAATTTAGGTGACCAGTGGAAGTGTTTAAAGCCAGAAGAGTGTTTCTGGAATCGCTCTGTAGCATTTCTGGAATTGTGGGGTGTCACATTGGCCTACTGGAATTTCCCAAATCCAACGGAATGCACAATGGACATGAATGGGTTCAAGTGACCAGGCAGGGGACTTAATTACGAGTCATCTGTCAGATTCGTATCTATAAGTATCAGGTGTCCCATATCATTCCAACTGCACACGCCATCACAGAGCTTCCACCAGCTTGAACACTCCCCTGTTGACATGTAGTATCTATGGATTCATGAGGTTGTCTCCATACCCGTACATCAGCATCCACTCGATGCCATTTAAAACGAGACTCATGAGACAAAGTAACATGTTTCCAATCATTAAGAGTCCAATAGCAACATTGGTGAGACCAGGTAAGGTGAAGATCTTTGTGTCGCTGAGTCATGAATGGTACACGAGATGGTTTGCGTCTCGAAAGCCCATATCGATAATGTTTTGTTGAATGGTTCGCAAGCTGACTCTTGTTGATTGCCTAGCATTGAAATCTGAAGCAATGGGGTCAATTCATGTGATGTAAGAGGTAAATGACATGTGACTTCTGCGCATGGCATTTAAATCTTCATCCGCAACGATTTCCTCGATGAGTCAGCCATTAACGCTCTCAGCCAAGCATAAAGCGGATGTAATGTTTACATTTGTAGTTATAATTTTGAGTTGTTTTCTGTCCTCTTATTAATGTTAAAAGATGAAATACTGATGTGCTGCTGGATGCTTTAATGTGAAACATTCGTTAATGCCATGATAAAATGCATTTTATTAGTTTCCTTTCCACAATCTTGACATCGGTTGTTAAGCTTTGGAATAGAGGGTTGTTTCAGAAGTTGGTGATATGCACCGTTTATTTTGAAGAATTCATTCACTGTGCTTCCATTTAGCAAATAGAAAAAAAATGAATCCCAAAATTGTTATTGTATTTTTTAGAAAACACTCTCGAAGAAAAAGAAATCGGTGCGCGATTTACAATAAAAAAAGATGGTGGCAATTAAAATCGCCAGTGCATTTCTAATTTTCTTTATTGACATTTGAGGAAATTTTCTGATAATTTTGAATATTCTTAGAAGATTTTGAAATGTTTACATGATTATGACATTACTTTTCTCTCACTAAATCTTATCTAAATTTAATTGATGTAAGCAAGCAAACTTTTGTTGCAAAAAATATCTATCTTTACTTAAAATTACAGCGACTATAATCCTACTTTGGGTGGAGGTGAATAAATTTCTTTAGGATTTATTAAATAAATGGGTCTTTTCATGCTACTGGAAATATAATTTTCGTATTGATTGTTACCAGCATTTATAATTGATGTATTGTGTTGAAAGTGCTTTTAATTTGATAAATTGAATGCTACGTACTTCAATGCTACCTTTTCAGAAATAATGCACAAATTTCAAAATGAGCTTCAAGATTCTGTGAAAAATATTCATTCCTGAGAATATTGTTAATAATATTAAAATGAGGGCGTTGACAAATTTCACTAAAGAAAGGTTTTTCTCTATATATTCTTCTTTTAATTTTGAAGAGGATCTTCAAAATTTAAATATGCTGAAGCATCCATTTGATATTTTTTTTAATTAAAAAACCAGTTGATTTTTGAAAATAAAGACTCCAGATTTATTATTGACTGCATAGAAACCTATCAATCCAAGAGAACAGCAAATGACTTCCAATTTTTATAAGGAAGCAAATATTCTAAAAGATATGATAGTCACAATGCCTTCAAGAGCTGTCAACTTCATTTCACCATTACAATGTGATAGCATATCTGAAAAGGAATTTTTTTTATTAAAAACTATATGATTGATGAATTAGAACTGAATGATTTTGTGATGGCAGATAAAAGTTTTCAAATTGAACGAGAACTGGAAAAAAAGAAGAAAGAAAATAGGATATAAATTGAAATTAACTTTTTAAAGGACTGTACTCAGTTTAATATCACTGAGAGAATTGATAACTACAATTTATCTCATATAAGGTTATAGTAGAAAAAACTATTTCAAAAATTATAATGTATAAATATTTTGTAGGGGCTGTTCTTTATACACGCTTATATAATATCAATTATTTGCATGTTGTATAACTTTCAAATATCATTAATTAATATCAAATAATTATATTGTATTTATTTTTTAGTTTTTGACATTATAATAAAATGAATTTAGAAGCTTTTACTTTATTAGTATGAACCTTAAAGCTTTCTTTACCTAGTAGTAATTCATACTATTTTGTTATTGCTATGTAATCGTATCTAATAACTGAAGAACAAAATGGATGGCTCCAGAGATCATTATTACTAGTTTTTTTAAATACATTTGTTTATTTGTAATAGATTCAAATCAAATTTATGTCAAGCTACTTTTGCTATGGTTAGAATAAAATGTCATTAGCTTCTTTATTTAAACTGAAATTGATTGTTATCATAATATCATGCTATACTATTGTGCACTTCAGTGATTTCTGTTTTAAAAAATATAGGTCTTTAAATTGAAAATCAACTTCTGTAGCAATATTTGTTATACATTTTTTTTGATTTTTAACTTCCTTGTTACATAAATGTTTCACTTTTTTTTCTACTTCTTTAACCTATTGATTTTGATTCATAAAATTCTATAAAAGCATATGCTTTCAACTTCTCTTTATATCTTATTTTACTTTTATATTTGTATATATCATGATCTTATTCTTGTTTATTAAATTTACGGTATTGAATGTTTTATTTTATATTCATTCAGAGTAATTTTTATCAATATAACTTTAAAATTTTAAAATACATTTCAGATATTTTCTGCTTTAAAAGTGTATTGCTCAATATTATGTTTTTATAGGTGGTAAAGAAAATGTTGTTCGGTATTCAGGATGTTTCTGTTGAATAAAATTGATTTTATCATTTTTGACATTCTTGCCATACTATGCTTATATTCTTTGCGTCTAGAAAAAGAAATGTTGATAAATAGCTTTTGAGTTGTTTTTTAATAGGTAAGAGCACTGAAACATACATTTAATCATATTTTTTAAAAATAATTATCATATGTATTTCATCTTTTTTTAAATGTGTAAATAAAAATTATGAAGGCATAATTTTAATTGATTGTCCTTTAATGATTTTTATGAGTTGAAATAAAATAACTGGTTCTGGTTGCATAGATTTAAAAAATGGTGTCTATACCTTTTATAGTTCATAATTTGCAATTGTAAGCAAAAATTATTATATGTATAAAAATTTGAGTTTCATGTTTTTTTCTTCTGAGTAAACTGAAAACATCAAAGTCTCAAATAAAAATCATTTACCTGAGAAAGTCTCTTACTAAAAATCATTACTTTAAGAAAATAAATGTAATAATTTTATTGGTAAGCGTCAAAATTTTAACTTATCTAAAAGTATTATTTATTTTTAAAAACTATATTCATAAAATTCAAAAATGTAATAATTTTATTGATAAGCCTCAAAATCTTAATTTATCTAAGAGTAATATTTATTTTTTAAAAAAAGAAAATATGTAATTTTTCAAAAACACCACCATAGCCATTTGTCAAAATGTATCTTTTGT
>JAOUZG010002972.1:778208-834138 GCA_026289955.1 Argiope argentata
TATATATATATATATATATATATACTAGCCGCCTTTGGCGACCAGTCGGTTCGCCAGTATGAATGGTCGCTAATATTTTATGTAGCTGTGTCTCATAACAGGTTTTTCACCAAAATATTTTTTAACCAAACAAATTTTAACAATCATATAATTTATTTATAGTATTATTTATTATTATTTTCTTCAGATGATCTGTTCACTGTACTACTAATCTTTCTCTTTCTATCCGAGCAATGATTGTCCCGGAATTGATATTTTACTTAAATGGTGGAGGGAAAGGTCTGAAATTCTACGTTTTTATAGAATAATGAGATTCGAATTTTCGTAAATGTAAACACACTAAACAAATAAAGACACGATTGGTTTTCGAGAGATGCAAAGTTTAAAAACAGCTTAGAAAATGCCGCTCATGAGGAAGTAATGGTGACACACACACACTCTTCTTTTCTTTATTTTTCTATTCTTTTTTTCTTCACTACTTTTCTTTTTACAAACCCTTTTTGCCCTCTGTTATTCTTTATTTATTACTTTAATATGACTTTATTTTGAGCAGACATAGATTAAATATCCATACAGACTAATAATAAAAGCAACTATTTTCTTTCTTTTTTAAACATCCCGTTATCTATGAATGAAAACCAACTGACTTCGCGCATTTCTTTCTAAACAAATAATTATTTATTACTTCCTGCCATCTTACTCGGTGTCGGGGAAGGAAATGAAGATTTTTGGCGGGAAAGTAAGAAAAGTATCGTTTTAACTATTTTCCTCGCAGTTTTTTCATTTTTTCTCTCCATAAGAACCATCCTCGTGTCTTAACGAAAATATTAAAATAAAAATTAGCCGAATCGGTCGAGCCGTTCTCTAGTTTTGCGCTTAGCAACGCATTTCGAGTTCCATTTTTATTAATATAGATATATGGCAAACCATTTTCCAAACCAATGGCAAACCAATTAAACTTTAAAAAATGTTACTAGCGTTCTTAAAGCAAATTTATAAGTTTCACCGAGAAAAAAAGGGAATATTTCGTAGAAAAGGACCTTTAATTATATCACTTAATGACTCTCTTAACAATTCGAGAAACGTGCATTCTCTATAGCCCCTTTAAATGCACGCCAAGTTTTCCGGCCATAACTCTTTTCTGTATTATAGCTAATGTAAGGATGTAAAAGCAAACTATTGGATTATCACTGCGGCAAATTACAAAGCAGGTTTCGCATGAAATGTATTGTGGATCTTGTTATTCCGGAAAGAAGTCATCACCTTATTCTGTAAAAGGGATGTCGGAAATTTTGATGACCAATATATATTTTTTGAATATATTATATATGTTTAATATATATATTATATATGTTTTGAAAACTTATGGGTTCAAAATTGGCTTGAAAAGGCATGAAATCACTAAAGAAGATAATATTCAAGCAATTTTACTTGCTTCTGATGAAAGTGATGATAATCTGTCAAAAAAAGATAATTTGGCGGCAAAATAATAATAATAAGAAGAAGATACCTTAGGTTATTTTTGAAGTATCTTAAAAAAGAATTAGAATTGGAACTATCGTGTTTTGTATAAACAATAGAGGGAGGGGCAGGGATCGAGGAATCAAAGAATTGTGTCTTCAGTTATTTTAATCTTTCTTGGATTAAAAAAAAGGGAGAATTGCTGATTTACTATCAGGAAACATTAAAAATTTTGGGCAGCTCTATACTTGATTTTTCCGTTGGATATGAAGTAGGATATTTTTTTAAAAATTGTTTTCCACAAATAATATGCGTGAAATAAAATTGTTGAAGTACAAAACAAAACAAAACATGCAAAGTTTATAAAATCTGCAGCATTTAATGAATGAATGAAAACAGATTGGCAATAAAAAATGGCTGTGGAAGTCAGCTACAGACATATGCCGTATTATTCAAGCTTGACAAACGATTTTTTTAATAGCATTTTAGATTAATAAAAATAAGAGGAAAAATAAGGATATTTTCAATGTAGATATTTGCTCCAACTTTTATTTCAACGATGTAAAAAAGATTTACTTATTACCAAAAATGTGCTGATATGCATATTTTTGGAATAACATGAAACTTTAGCCCATAAACTAATCTTAATAATATAATACAAAACATCAGACTACCTTTCTAGAAATTCAATATGCAAAAATCAAACAGCATAACGATTTACACTAGAAAAGTAATGCATAAGATGAACTAAAGTAAAATTTTAAGGTTGAAAGCTTGCAAAATATATTTCAATTCTGAATTTATTTAGCAAACTTTTATATTTCAGCATTGAATGAAGATTTAAATATTGGTTATTTCATATATGGAATGCTTTGATAGAAATAAAATTTTGAAAACATAATATATTACTTAATCTCGTGGTTTAACAAAATTTTAAGTTATAATATTTTAAAAGATTAATAAAAATAAGTTGCAAGTTATAGGTGTTTTTAAAGTATATATTTGTCTCAAAATCCTTTTAAAATGATTTAGTTCAAAATAAAAATGAAAATTTTTTTAGAAATATAATGAGTAAACTTATTTAAAAATTTAATTAGAATTCTAAAAGTAGTATTATTTTTAAGATGCAATACTGACGATAATTGATTATAAAATTTTAACCCACATTTCGTAGAAAGGTTATTTCCGAAATAAAAAATATTTCAAACAGTGTTGTTAGTTGCTTAGTGGATTTGGTTATTACGGTATTACAGGATGAGTTCAAACGTTATCTTCTCTATTATTGAATCGCATCTGACAAATAACAAAATTGTTGTATGGTAATATATGACGTATTATTTAAATTTGGAAAAATAGTTTTTATAAATAATTTAACAAGTAAATGGAAATTAGATGAAAAATAATGTTTGGGTATTAATGTCAACGCTTTAAAACCGAACCAAAACGTTTAAAAACCTCATATGAAACTTTTCTTTAAAAATTTATTGACCAAGTTATATTATAAAATTTTAAATCTTTGTATAGAAAAAAAAATTGCTCCCTCCACGTCTTCAAAAAAAAATGAAAAACTTTTTACAAAAAAATTTAAATACGCTTCAGTAAAAATCTTAGGTTGAAAGGAAATGTAAGCTGGTTGTTCAAAAACCGCAAGGCAATTTATTGATGAAAGTAGATTATATCTTCGAACGACGTGTTTATTATATGTAGAATCAATCTAATTATGTACATTTGGATATTCAAAATATGAAAATTACTGAACAAGAGTAGCCCATTGACTAAGTGTAACTTCCCAGCATATTCTCCACTAAAGACACCACCTCGCTCCCCAAATAAAATAACGGACATTGGACAGTACCTTTAACGGCACAAATATTCATTTTTAGACAACCGCATATGAATTTTGTGCTTCACATTACAGTGAAGCACAATGGACACAGAATGCATTTTAATAAAACGATCAACAATTGAATTTCTTTGATCATAGTCCGTGCTTTTATATAATCGCCTTTACATATATGCAAAAATACAGACCTACAAACATTCGACACTTGGGCGGATTGAATTAAAAATTTAAAAAGTATCTAATTAGATTACAAATTTAGATATTCGATTACAAAATTCGTTATATAATTTAAATGCAAAATTTTATATCGATTTTACTACCAGGCAGACTTCTGACCAATGGATTTCATACACAATTTGATGGAAATCCTCAAATTTGTTGCAAAAAACATGTAACCAAATTTCAATTCGCCATTTTCTTGAATTAAACTGGGGAAATTTGCCTATACATCTTCTTTGATAATATCAGTTTCACTAAATAATGGAGACAATTGAATCATGCTATTCTACAATTGTTTGATTCAAGCAGAAAAGAAGAGTCACACTGTCGCATCAGAATTAAACATTAGAGGTAAATAGCATTAAATATTAAAGCTTTTCATTAAATAAAGAAAAGACTGATTGATATTGTTTTAGCTTAAAAGAACTAAACCGCATTCGTTGGCCAGTTGTTCAACCTTCACATTAAAAGTCATAATTTAGTGCTTCAACTACAGAAACAGATAATCAACTGAAAAAACAGAATTTTAGTAATACTTTCACACTGTGGTACACAATCAGTAGAGAATAAAAATCAAGAAAATTAACAATGAAAGTAACAGTAAACCCAAATTGAAAGGGAGAGGAATGAGTTAGAATTTCAGAGTAACTTTCATTTATAGATTATAGAGTAATATAAAGAAGGATAATCACTTAAGTTGTACTGAATGGAAAGTGAATTAGAAAACATGTATCAGCAAAAAATATTTATATTTTGATCTTTCAAAAGCTATACTTTCTATTCTGAATTCTATTTAAAAATAAAAATTAAAAACAACAACAATAGTACAGATTTCATAAGTTCCAATTTCCACTCTACATTAAAAAGTTTCATTAAAATACATATATAATAACTTTAAAAAATAGAATTAAATGAACTTCATATTGTAGGTATTATTGCAATTTACTTGAATTTTTGCTAAATTAAATAAAAATTGAATTATTGATAAAAAATTTTACAAAATCATATTACATTCAAATTTGTTTTCTTAGTACTCAAAATTAAAATGCATTTATAATTATCTAAGAATTAAGGTATTTATTCTATTTTTAGAAAATATCAACTTATATATTGAAATAAGATTTAAAATTGAAATAAAAAAAATTAAACAGGGACAATTTAAAAATTGAAATTAAAAAAAATTGCAAGTGTAGCTGAAATTATTTACATACATGACCTTTTTTTGAGTTAGTTTTAAAGAATGAAATAATATCATTTCAATTTCCTATTGTAAATAGATCAAAACTGATGCATACACATAAAAATATTAATAACTATGCTACTACTTAAAATTTTTTTAAGGAGTTATTTGGAAATCTCAATACAGTATGAAAATCAATACTACATTAAGAGCATGTGAATCCTTTTTTTTTTTGGCATATCTATTCAAGAAGATCTATCACATCTGTGATGCATACAAATAACTGCAATCGCAGATGAACAGATCATCTAGTTTGCCACAGCTGCCAGTCTTCCTTAACTAATTTTCCACTTTCCAATCCAACATTTTCAAGTAGAATATTAATAAACATAAAAAAACTGCAATATTGTTTCTGTTTTCCAACATGAGATATTTAGAAAACAGAGATATAATCATTGAAAAAATGCAGATAAAATTACAATATAGCAACCTCAAAATAAATAATTCAAAAAAATGAAAATCTGGTATAGTAGCTGAATTTTTTATAAAGTCATTGTCAATCAGGTAACTGTCATACATTATATTTTGTTGAATTGGAAAGAATTTGCACAGTAAATAAATTTGTAATAAAGGATTGAAGACAAACAAAACTAAATATTGATCTTTAAACTGAATAATATTATTCAGTTTAAATAATAAATAAAGCTAAAGAGTAAAGAGTAATAAATAAAGCTAAAGAGTAATGAAAAGTACATAAATGCTGTTAAATTAAATGTAAACATAATATCCCAACTTAACAACAAGAGAAATTTTCTAAATAAAATTTTTATAAAATGACCTAATAATAATGCATTTCACTTGATGAAGTAAAAGGAAATGCATTGTAAAATTTGTCATAAATTAAACAGCTTGAAATAAAATGGAAAACAATTTGTTAAATCACTTTTTATTTATCACAATGTTATAGAAGAATAAGAATTCATTAAAAAGTAAGACATAATTACTGTTTAAATTAACCTCAAAGAAAAAGAGATTCATATAAGTGAGTTATTGATTTGACTGATTCTAAAATCTTTTTTATGAACCAGTGTAAAATAAATAGGAGTGAACTACATGTTTTCTATTATGCATATTGTGAATTTACAGCAAGATCCTTTAAACCCATATGATTGAATAATTATTAAAGAAAACTTTGCAGCATTAGTTTGGTTATTAAATATCATACTAACCATGTAAAATTATACAAAAAAAATTATAAAATTACTTACAAATCTTTCTCTTATTTACCATGGAAACGTGAAAACTAGGTTTAAATAGTCATTAACATACATTTAATGTCAGTTTTCCTTCCAGAGAAACATTTCAAATTTTAATAAGAAAATTTTCAAAATTTATATTTTTATTTTTATTATAAGACAAATAACTATATATGTTATAAACAACCTTTAAATAACTTTTAAATTCAGTTTTTATTTAAAATTAAAGAAACACTGTTTTTAAATAAATCTAAATTAATGTTATGATTAAATAAAAAATATCTGTAGGGTTAAACTGCATAATATATAAAAAAATATTATTTTATTCACAAATTATTGATTAAACTATATATATAAATTAAGTATTTGGATATTAACTGCTTACTGCTGATAAATATAGTCATGATTTTAAAATGAAAGAATTTATGATCAATGATCTTTAAATGTGGTTAATACACAACTGAAAACTAAAGTTTTATTCACATATATGATTTTTCTGTAGTTTACTTCATATTGAAATTGATAGCTATTTAATAAATGAAAGAAAATGATATATAGAATAATTTGAGTATCATTGCAAAATTATTTTGGGAATATTTATACAAAATTCGATATAAAAATTTTCATGACAGTCGATGCCACTTGCACCAATGATTATCCAACACTTCTGAAATATAGAGGAGAAAATACAAGTCCAGATTACTCAGTTGATTTTAAAATGTAAAATGCATCATAAAAAATTAACTTACACATAAAAATACTTTTGTACATCACTTTGCTTAATCTTCACAAGAAAGAATCACACAAACAGTTGATTAATCTTTCATTGCTTTTTGAATCCTTATTTCACTCACAAAATGTAAAAAACTGTTTCGTTAATTCAACAAAATATAAACATAGTTAATTGTTTACAAATGAAATTAATCAAAAAAGTTAATTAAATAGAATAAGGAATTTAAAGCAAAAGAAAAAAAATGTCAGACTTTTTTTTCTATACTCATCGATTATCCTGAATTTATAATTATTATAAGCCCTTAATGACACTCAGCAGAAAGATAACAGTGTAATTTAAATAGGAACCAGAATATATTACAATCAGAGCCAAGATTGCGATACGACTCACAAATGTAAATAAAAGTTATAAGCTTAGAAATCGCCACACTCATGTCAACCTTTTAGGAGTCCAATCACAGCAATTTTCACATCAGCTTAATGATGCTCTTGTAAGCTGCGCTGTGATTGTACTCATTTTAGGTTACCCTGGTCGGAGCGATCTCTAATTGGGTGTTATTCGGTTACGTCAGCCTTTCAGTAGTCCAATCACACTGAAGTTCACATTACTTACTCTTTTGTAAACTGCGCTGTGATTGTACTCATTTGAGGTTACCCTTGTCGGTGCGATCTCTATAAAGTGTCTTTTTCTCTGAAAACGGCCTGAGCCGACAGCTCTGAAGGAAAAGAAGGGTGTCGGGTGATCCCCGACCCTACAGGGGGAGGAAAGGAAATCCTAGAAATAGAAAGCATTCTCCCCTTGTATCCTCAGGGTTCCGTCTCCTTCACGGGAATAAAGATAAAAGGAGAAATCTGTGAATAGATTGAGAAGTGACCTTACTGGTTATTCTCGGAATAATCGTAACACTGAATTGCATATCACTGAAATCTATCGGAACAGCGACTTCTCACTTTTCAGTGAAGTCGCTGCAAAGTTATAAATCACAGCGGGCCTCACACTGATAGTGACCTTGACTTTCGAATATTCGCATTTAACAATGAGCTACTATATCATCATTGTATTGCCTGTGACGTGAGTCTTACCGTCTCTGGACGGTCACACGTGACCCCAACAATAGTAATTCGCTTATTCACTTCGCTGGCGCCATCTATCGGTTGAATTTAGAAATTTTTTTTAAAGTAATGACATTTATTTTTAATTTAACTTTTTCAGAAAATTCTTTAATCTAATAAATAAATTTAATAAATATTATTGAAAAAAGATTTTAAAAAAATATGTTAAAATAGATAAATTAACTCGATCACGTGTTTCGTACATCAGTAAATGAGGTATTAAATATTATTAATAAATTTTAAATTTAATAACAATTAAAAATTTTTAATTAATAATATGATTGAAATAACAGATATTTGGAACAAATATTTAAAAATAGCAATAGCAAAATTATTTGTTACTCAAAAAAAGGTGGATTATGCATCTCTAATTTGTAGTTGCAAACGTTGGATAATTTGGAGCAAAACAGATCACGTGAGGCTTTTTCAAAATACAACCCCTTGAAGTTATGATAAAGTGACCTAGCAATTGGGAAGGGGATAAAATATTGCATATTACTTTAAGTGTTTTAACACCATTTTTGAAATAAAATTTAGGAGAAAAAAGAATGACTTTCTTCGGGCACTATAACCAAACCACTGATGAAAACTTAGGGGGAGGGAGGGGGGATTAAATTATGCTTTATGCTTACTCTCACTATACTACTTTTGCTATTACTCTCACTATGCTACTAGGTCTAAAAATCAGAGGTTGATGCAATATTATCAAAATTGTATTTGTGCCATAAAACTGCATCAGATCAAATCTTTTCAAGCAAAATATATGCAATATGGTTTCGCCCAAATACGAAGCAACTTATCTTCAAAACCAGCTTTGAGTACATAGATCTGAATCTTTTGGAAAGAATATCGAATCCATATAGATATTCAAGATTTCAGGTGCGAATGTGCAATTCCGTTCAAGAGTCAACGACAATCATTTGTTCATGTTGCCAGTGAAATTGTGCTTGTTAAAAGTAAACTTTAAATGTTCTTTTTGAGTAATGTTATTATTTGACAGTGCATTTTAGAATGAGTTTGTCTTGTTTTTGTGATTCTTGATATGAAATGCATTCAATGAATGTGATTAACACTATTAGAAAATTTCTTTTAGTAGTGTTTTAATCCAGATGGAAAGATAGCATCTGTAAGATTCAACTGTTAAGTGAAGGTAAGTGGAACAAAATGATTTTTATAAATTTAATTTTGCATTTCGATATTAAAATATTAGAAATAAATGTCCTAGTGATCTGTCTTATATGTCCGCAATTTTTTGAGAAATATTTATTGAGGTGATTTGTTTCGGGTATTATATATAAATTTATATTAGATAAAAAAACACTCTTTCAGTTTTTGTTTTATAAAGTTTTGATCAAATTTTCAGAAAAAATATTAAAGTATGTATATAGTTTGGTTTTGCAATGATGGAATCTATTAACAGTTTTATGATATTGTGTATTTTATTTCAGTTATCATAAATTTGATGTGTCCTGAATTTATGCGTTTATAATTTTTATATAGTTCATTAATTTAAATGTTCTTAATATATTTTTAATTCATTTAATATTGTATCCTATAATTCTGATTTTATAACTTGCTGACAGTATACTGAAAGAAATATAAACAATTTTAAAAATGCCTGTTTGATGTTTGTGTTTTCGAATGTGTATCGGTAATGTTCATAATGGATTCTTAGTGTTTTTCATGTATGTTTCGTTTCCCGATTGTCCATGCTCATTATTTACATGTTATGGTTGCATAACTTCTATACATTAGAATAATATTTTCATTAGCTATGTTGAAAAAATTTCTTAGTATTATAACATAGCATTAAGTTACCAAAAAATTGTGCTTTTTAAAGATACAGTGATTTAAAATGCCGTTTGCTTGCCTTATTTTAATTAAAATCACAAACTTGTTTCTAGTAGGCTGTTAATTTAATATCAGTTGCTTATGTTCTCTTAACTTCCAGATTATGTATTCATGTAGCTCTGTTATCTATATTTGGCAATATATATTTAATGAATGAATATTTCATTATCTTATTTTATAAATGCAATACAACTTCTAAACAGTGTTTGTATAAAAATCTTTGTTAACTCTTACTTGAGGAGGAAATTAGAAAGCTTAATAAGTTAAGAAAATATTGCATTGTTTTAATTATATAAAATGGTTATTTTGACATAATCAGCCCAAAATCAACTAAAAGAATTATCCCACATATTAATAATGGCATATTTTCCCTTCTGATCAACTTTTCTGAATCCATATTTCATTAAGATATCTTATGCAAAATAGTGAGTACTTTTTGTTAAATTATTAATATTTTTTTTATTTTATAAAAATTACATAAAACTCACTTTTGATTATTTAAAATGCTATTGAATAAGTTTTAATAAATATGATAATCATCAGAAAGAACAAATATCTTGATCATTGTATTTTTTTTGAAATTGTGAAATTAAACTCTAGCCCTCATTTCCTTTTTTACACTGATTTTTCATGCATTATTTTGATTTTATTACAGCATCTACTGAAAATCCTACTTAAGTAGCAATTCTTTGACTGTTTTAGGGCATAATTATATAAAACTCTAGCCCTCATTTCCTTTTTTACACTGATTTTTCATGTATTATTTTGATTTTATTGAGCATCTACTGAAAATCCTACTTTGAAAAATAAGTAGCAATTCTTTGACTGTTTTAGTATAAAATTTATATTTATTAACCACCAAAACTCAATGAATTGCATGAAGCTTTTAATATTTTTTAATGAAACTGATATTAGGTAAAAATTAAATTTATTACTTTTCTCTTCTTGAAGAAACAATCTAAATGAAACACTAGCATCAAATAGGTTTTGAATCCTTGTAAATTTATCTATATTATCAATTAGTATTTTTCAAATTAGGTAATAAATTCTTATTCTTTTACGTTATTAAATTTGATGTTGTAACCAATAAAATTGAAATCAAAATATAAATACAAGTTATAAATAAAATTTTATATGATATAATTTTATTTTCTAAAAAGCATACATATAAATTATATAAACCTGCGGTGTCCCTTAAAGATAGTTTTTGCTAGTGCTGACTCCCTAGAGTACTAGAGTGTATACTGAAGCATTCCTTCACATTTAGAAATATATAGCTAGGTTAAATAATACTATTAAAATTTACTAAATAAATTACTCATAAAAATGTAGACATAAAAATTCTGAGAGCTTTTTAAATTCAAGATTTTAAAATTGTTTGAGGGTGATTAGAAAATCATCGATCTCTAAGATTGATGAGTTTTGTTCTTGATCCAAATATAATTGAATTAGCTAAGATATATAGATAAGTATACATAAGATATTTAGTATAATTCTTTGCAGTATTAAAGATAATTTGATGGACTGTAATAACATATTTTACTTATCAAACTAATGCTCATATCTTAGTATAGTTATAAACAGATGTACTTTTGAATGCAGCAATTTGTTAAATGATGCTTAAAAGTAAATCAGATTTGATAAATTAGGTTTAAATTTGTCACCTTGTGATAATTACTTCCATTTAATTTATAATTGCCTCTAATATTATTTAATATAAGCATCTCTAATAATAAGCACTTTTTGTCTTAAACTAGATTATCAAATGAAAGTCCCCCTTTGGAGTCCTGTATCGAATCTCCCCTCCATTACTTTTAGTGTTGAATTTACTTATTTTTTTATTTTATTTACTGAGGCAATAGTCTTATTCAAATTTAAATCAACTATCATTTAAATTTTAGTTAAATACTCTTAGGAGTTTGATTTTAAATTTTTTTGTAGATTGAAAGGGTTTAATTTGTTTTGCTGTTGGCTGCCAGACTCAAAATTCAATAGTCTTGGTAAACTTTATATCAGGTTATTTAGATTGCATTAAAAATAGTTAATTCATTTTTGTTACCATTTTGCTTAAAGTTATAGATTTGAACTACAGTTTTTTTTTTTTTTTTTTTTTTTGTACACAGAGTACTTAAACCAATTTTCTTGAAGCTGCTCTGCATTAAAATGTCTTTCAATTTTTTAAAATTGCATTTTGACATGATGTTTTCTTTCTAAAAACTTCCTATGTAGAAATGCTATCAAAAACTAGCCATATATAGTTTTAAAAATTGAGAAGGAGAAAGCAGAACTCTTGAAGCTTCCAATGTCTACAAGCTCGCAGAGAACTTAATCTAGTCATGGGTGTCACAAAGAAGCATTTTCTTTCAAAATATAACCATGTTATAGTTTCTCTTACTTCAGTGTGAACTATATCAGATGATTACTTTGCCTTTTTTATGTTTTGTGTGCAAATCTAAAATTTTAATTTAAAATTTCATCCAGATGACTAAGGTGATTTCAGTTTTGCCTGAAAAATACACTTTTTTCTCTTTTATAAATTTAGTGTTTATAAGTTTTTTTCATGGAGGAATTCTTAGATTAGCTTATAAAAAATCAGGAACTTCATCTATTATGCTTTAGCGTATATTTCTTGTATGATACTTCTCAGAATACAATTTTCCTTTTATAATCACTGGGAAAGTATTTTTGAGTTTGCCTGATCTTTATTTCTATATCCTAAAATCTTTAAAATCACTTTTCTTTATTATTAGTCCTTTATTTTATTGATATTTAGTCCCTTCACTCTCAGGATGTATAGGCCGTTAGTGAAGTCTTTCTGAATATGTAGATGCATTTTTAGATTGTACATTTTCTGTAATATTTTACTAGCCATATAGCTGTGTGTACTGTTTTGGAATTCAATTATTAATATATAACAAGGGCTTGCCTGGGTTATGAAAATACTCAGAAAAAGAAGAAAAGATATTGAAAGTATTAGAATCTATTGATCTAATGGTGATTTTATAATTCCGAGTAAGTTGCAGTTAGTGTTGTTTATTGCTTGGTTGTTTCCTAACTTCAGTTTTTTCATTATGTTCTACAATAATCATATTTTTACATTTTATTTATTTATTAATTAACTATTAATGAATTTGCATTCATGTTTTCTGGAATCTTCCAGATCAGATTTTTCCGAATCTGATTATTATTAAGGATTTCTTCATTAAATTTTACTTATTGCAATTTTTCTAAATGTAAAAATAAACTCTTTTAAAATTGCAAATTTGTTTGTTCAAAGACTTTGTGAAAAAGGATGGGAATTAAAGGATAAATCACATGAGATTTTTGTTGACTTTTAGCTGAATTCTTATGGTATTTTTAACATGTGTTTTTTTTACAAAGGATTTAAGAAACAAGCATGCAGCTTTAGTCCTGGAAAGTACCAAATTTTGTGTTTTGCTTTTAACTTTTCATTGTTTTCTTAATGTTAATGGCTAAAATGGTCATTAGTGTGCCCCCAAGTTTGTTGCCAATATGGCAACCCAACACAAATTTCTTGTAGTAACCCTAATAATGTTTTGTTTACTTCTTAAAATGGTTGAGTTGTACATGAGCTTCAACTCTTTTATAAAAACTGTTAAATTAAAAATATCAATTAAATATTTTATTTTTGATCTGTATTATAATTAAGGTTTTTTTGTATAGTTAATAAATACAATATAAAATCAAATATAATTATTTGCAAGAATCATATTTGACACTTTGCTGAAGGAAGCCGTACTTCTGTCATGTGATGGTTTGAATTCTTTTGACTAAAGGCCCTATCACACGGCGAAATTCAGTCAGCACTTTCGACGGCAAACGATGATGAAAGTGACGTCACTTGAGGATTTGCTGTCTGGTTAACCTAAAAACTTAGGTTCACGTCATAATGTATTTATCGCTCTTTATCCGTTTCTCCTACTTAGTAAATATCGGCAGTTTTCTTATTTCATAATTTGTGGGATTCTAGTCAAGACGTTGCATTAATTTACAATTAAATCCGGGATAATTTTTTTAAGTGATCCCATTAGGCTCCAATGAATGCAAAAGCATTACAATAATATACATTACAATAATAGCTGTAATTTTTTTAAAAATTCAAACTATCTTGAAATTTGTCCATTGCAATTCTATTGACACATTATCGAATTAATTGAAATTGAATCACTTCTGCTTCAAATTTAATTTTTTAAATGCTTAATACAATGAATATAATAAGGATTGTTAAATGAGACAAGTTGTACATTTATCGAATTTGAAAATACTTTTCTAGCCATTTTTTCCTTTGAATGTCATTTTCATTTCTAATAGTATCAATCTTTTTGTTATTTATTGTAAATATTTATCGTGTCATTCTACTAATTGTAAAGTTTTTATCAAAATTAATAACATTGAATTCTGTAAAATAATAAAACTTTTTAATTATTCTTAGTAACAGTTTTGTAATTATTTTTGTTGTAATAATGACAAGTTAGAAGTAGTTTTTGTAGTAATAATGGCAATTATTACTAACTTATCAAAATTAGTAACAATGAATTCTGTAAAATAAGGAAACTTTTTAATTTTTCTTACTAACAGTTTTGTATTTTCTTTTGTAGTAATAATGACAAGCAAAAAAAAAAAAAAAATGCTCCTTTTGTGTTTGTATTTTATAAATTCCTTTAAATGCATCTTATCAATATTAAATTTAAAACAAAAATATATTGAAAAGAAAAATGATTTGTGGGTTTGCATCCAATTAAGCTTAAAATGTGCATACCATCA
This sequence comes from Argiope argentata, assembly GCA_026289955.1. NCBI lineage: Eukaryota > Metazoa > Arthropoda > Arachnida > Araneae > Araneidae > Argiope > Argiope argentata. The sequence goes on from JAOUZG010002972.1 coordinate 792,649, forward strand.
TAAATAGTGCTGAAATTTTAAAATCAATTTTAAGTACCTTAAAAGTGCTTATTTTTCTGGAAAAGTGAAAATAAAACAAAAATTCATAAATAAAACAGAAGAGGAGTGCCAATACATTTAAAACAAAATTAAATAACTTTTGAAATCTAATGATTTTTGTCTATATGAAAACTGATATTTGTTGGATCCATCTCGACAAATCTTAGGTTTTGTGTATAGTATAAAAATAAAAACTACTATTTCTAGATGTGAAGTACAAAAAATTAAAGTTAGGAATTTGAAATATGGCAAGAAATTGATTCTGGAACATAAAAAATTCACTAAGAACATATTTTTTGGAATTTTAATTAAAAATAAAAACAGGATTTAAATGCATTACCACCATATCATTGAATAAGAAGTATTTTTTACTCTTAAATTTGATTGAATGTTTTCCCCCTCCTTTTTATTTAAAAATAATAATTTTTGAGAATGTATATTGGACTTGATTTGTATTTATCATTCCTTTAAATAATTTTTATTTTCCCACATTAGTTCAAAATTATAAAACAATTCATCAAATAGGATTCTTCATTTGATAAATATTTGTAAATTCAAATGCAATACACTATTTAGTCTCGCTCATTTCTAAAATTACTTTTAAAAAAATGTGTTAAATGTTTTTTTTTATTTTATTTGCAACTCCAGAGCTTTTTTTAAAAAAATCTTTGTGGATTTATTACCAATATTTGTGAAAAATAGGAATCATTAAATAATTTTCATTCAATAATAATAATCAAAAATAATTTTCCAAAATATGTTATTGCATTTTCCTTAGTTTTTTTTTTTTCAAAGCTCAAGTATTAAAACTTCATTTATCTTTACATAGATAATAAAAAACAGGTTTTTCGTAAAATTTCAAATTGCCAAACATAAAAAAAACAAACCTCCACATTACATCAGGAATGAGAAGCAATAAAACACTTGTTTTTTAGTCTGACTATTTCCAAATGTGTGGCCATTCTATGCAACTTTCTCAATGCAAATGTATAATCAGAAATCATTCTAAATTAACTGTTAATTTGTTAAATTTAAAAGAAAAAAAATGTAGAAAAAGAAGCCTAAATTTTATTGTCTATCATACAAAAGGTGATTTAGTGTTTTGCTAATGATAAAAGTATGATCATTTTTCTATTTTTGTCAAAGCCAAATATGTTTTATATTTCTGCAACATTGAAGGAACATCTAAGTATTAAAATTTAAAATCACTATTATATTTTTCACTCTAACATTGGAGTTAAAAATTTTTAATTATATAGAAGCTGTTTACAAACTATTTAAGGAATTACTATAATCAAAAGATTATACTATTATTTGAATAAATAAAGGCTGAAAATGGCCAAATATATTTCACAAAAAGAAAACAATTCACATCAGCATTAATATTTTTCTTATTTACTTAAAAATATCCTGTTGGATCTCTGAAAATTCCATCACAAGTTCGAAGATCCTTCTAGAGAACTATTCCCCATACTGTAGTATAAGTTGCCCCACAGAATGGGAAAAAGATCCCGAAACTATTTTTAGTATTTAGTAATATGTAAGATTAAATGCATGCATTTTTAGTATAGTAGTAGAGGTGGGTCGTTCGCGAACGAACGGGTCAAAACGAACGGGTCATCTAAGTGAACGAACTGAGTCGGGTCGCCATTTTCTGGATTAGTCGTTCGTTCGCGAACGACTGTGTGGATCCACACAGTCGGTCGCGAACGAGTGTGTGGATCCACACAGTCGGTCGTGAACGAGTGTGTGGACCTGGTTATTCCTGTTTACGAACGAGTGTGTGGATCCACACAGTCGTTCGCGAACGAGTGTGTGGACCTGGTTATTCCTGTTTACGAACGACCTTGGGGAACTTGCTAATTTCATGCCTGAACCTCCTAGAGATAAGATGTTTGTGGTTATGTCCGCAAAGGAATGGGAAAACAAGGGGAGGGGAGAGGAGGCAGATGTTTCAATGTCGCTTAGCAAAAGACTAGTAGTTGACCTTGGGTGATTACACGGTGTTTAGCTTTTTTATCACAACAAATTTTGGACACTCGTTTAGTAAAAAGGAAGTATTTTATGGGAGGTAGCGATAACATTTTTCAATTCCTGGAATCAGAAAGTGTGGGAATTTTCTTCTTCTGGTGGATGGAGATGGAGGAGGGCATTGCGTTTATTTATATTGGAGATTTCAGGAAGTTTTAATTGTAAAAGATTTTTATTGAAAAAATGTTGGAGTATATTACGACTTTTCTGTTATGATACCAAATTTTACCTTTTAATACTACTAATTAAAAAAAAAACATTTCAGAAATACTTTGTAATACAATATAGTCTTAAAATGAATCAATTCGAACATTTTATTTGTCTTTTTGTATTTTGCGTGCTCTTTTATTCGTAAATTTAAGATATTATAAAAAAATATAAAATAAATTTTATTTAAGTCACGTGCACTGCTGTCATGATAAATTATTTACTTATTTTTTAAAAGTTTATATATATATAATTTTTTTTCAAAGTAAATAAATAAATAAATATGTCACATCTATTATTGTATCATTGAATCCAATTATTTTTCAGCTGTAAAAATAGTTATAAATGAAAAAAAAGAAAGAAAAAAAGGTGCTCATTCTCATTTGTTTAAAATTGCTTTTATGTTATTATTTATTTGTTTAAATATTCTTGTTTTGTTAAATTTTGAAACACTGCAATATACTATCTCGCTCCGGTTTTAAGAAAAAAATTTATATTGAAGCATATATATATATTTATATATATATGCTTCAATTAGCATTTTTATTTTCTCATTTATAAAATTTAGAGAAAATATTGCTATTGACAAAAAAAATTTGAACTCAAGATTTTAATGAATCTCCACGTTTCATTCTTCCTTCAATTAGAAAACACATTTTCAGAAAATGTCTATGTTTGACAAAAATAATGCAAAAGCCTTTTGAGCTAGATGGATGAAATTTGGTATAAGATCTTAGCACCAAACTTATACATTTCAATCAAATTTTCTGTAACATCAGTGTAGAAGAAATCTGTCTATCTGACTGTTTTAAACGTCAGTTAGTATGGGAACTACAGAACGATAAAAGCTGGATAGTTAAAGTTTGGGTACACATACCTAGTGTATATTTTATAAACATCTGTCAAATTTTCTGCCAAACTCGTCATAGAGTTTACGGCATGCCAGTCTGCACTTTCAGAAAGTTGACTTAATTTTTTTTAGTATTAATAGTTTATATATATGCAAATATATATATTCATTTTTACGCTTTTGTCAAATCAAAATAGGCCTAATTTTACAATAGTCTGTGTATTGTGAATACAAAAATAAATTTTAAAATTTAATAAATAATTTTTAAGAATTATTTTAGCAAAAACTATGCATTTTTATAAAACTGAAAAAATACTTTAATTAGAAAATACCCAGTTTACATATGCATACTTATACAAAGGTGCTTGTCCAAAAGTTGAGTTCAAAGTGAATCCTGTCCTTAATTCAATTCATACGACTATTGGCATATATTCCAGGAAGTAAAAATAAATAAAAGAGGAATAAATTGAAAAGATTCAAATGAAATAGTGCATATTTCAATGCATCATATCAGAACATAATTTCTCGAACGGTAAATCTACCTGTGCTCGTGATAGTTAAATAATATTTTTATTCGTTTTAATTGTTTCATTGAATTAGTCACTTTTTTATTTTAAAAAATATATCACATTTCCTATTTATTACATTTTATATAATCATGTGCTCTAAGTTACATTTTTCTAGGTTTTATTTGCTGGAATAATTAACTTATTTTTTAAAAATTGGAGCTTTGTAAATGCAATGGCAATACATTATTAAAAGCTGATTTTTTTGAGATGCTCGTGCAGATAATAAAATCTTTATTTTTCGACTATGGATTTTTGTTGACCCTAAGTACCTCATCTCAAAAACAACATCAGGTTCTGACATGATAAAAATATTACTAATGTTACTTAAAAATTATTGAATAATATTATAAATAATGATATAATATCTCAAAAGTTAAAATAGTGCCAGTGGTTACTGAGCTTTATTTTTTATGGAATTGTCTAAACGTAATAATAAAGCTACGTACTGACAAAATTTCATATTAAAATAATTACGTAAATAAAATAAATAAATAAAAGGAAAAATTTCATAATAAAATAAAAAGTAAAATTGGACCTAAAAAAACGTTTTTAAAAAGCATTACAGACACCATCAAATAACACTGTAATCTCAGGCAGTAAAATAACTAATGTTTAAAATTACTAAACCTAGACAGTCATCCCGTCCTGCGAAAGAGGAATAGAATCATAAGAGTGTAAGCATTCCCCCCCTTTTCTGTTTTATGTATAACATATTTCTCAGAAAGAACAATCTATTTAGCAAAATAACAACACATGCGTCGAGAAGTAAACACAATAATCACAATACAACCGGAAATTTCCGGATTGGGAAGTGACGTAATGAGTCAGCACAGAAGCAACAAAGTCGTTCGTTCTCGAACGAAAGAGCCTAGTTTAATCGTTCGCGAACGAAAGAGTCTAGTTTAGTCGTTCGCGAACGAAAGAGTCTAGTTTAATCGTTCGCGAACGAAAGAGTCTAGTTTAATCGTTCGCGAACGAAAGAGTCCAGTTCATTCGTTCGCGAACGACCTGAAACGAACGGGTCAAATTGGTGAACGAACGATTTTGAGTCGAATCTTTGAAATGAACGAGATTTCCCATCACTATATAGTAGCGCCAATTACGCCATTCTTGGCACGCTCGTCACTTCCAAAGTTTCACGTGATTGGTTGAATTTCGTTTGTAAACAATATTTCCGTCACTATCGTGGACATTTTCAAGCAGGTTAGAAAAAGTTGACGATGACGGAAATCTTGCTTGACCGGTTGCCTGCGAGCACAAATCGTCAACTGACGACGAATGTGCTGACGGTATTTAGCCGTGTGATAGGGCCTTCAGATGTTATCCTAAGGACAAATACTTAAATATCAGCCTGGCTTGATTTTAAGTAAAAATAACGAGGTTTATTGAAATTTTAAATTGGGATACTCTGACTTGAAATTGGAGTATTACTTTTCAATTATTTTTTTCAATTATTTTTTCAATTATTTTTTTTAATGTGATATAAAATATTTATTCCTTTACTCATTTTAATTGTCAGTATGCAATTTCACAAAATCTTCTGATTTATTTCTTTACGAAGTCGTCTGCTTTCTTTCTTTAAAAACCGTCTGCAATAGAATTATTCGTATTTCTCATTCTTTAAAATTTCCTATTAAATCCATTCTTTTTGCATCTTTGTCTGTCTCAATTATTTATTATTTACTGTTCATGTTATCCGCTCATTCCTTATGTTGAATGTGCTAGCGAAGCTACTAGTTTCCCGCTCCCAGGCCTAGCAAAGCAGTAGGATGTTTTCTTAAAAAATTTGCCCGGTGCCTTCAACAGATGCCGGAGGCATCTGTTGAAGACACCGGGTCTGAAAAAAAAATCAAGACAATGCTTATCGGTTAAAAAAAATAATAATATTGCGAGAAGTCGTAACCATGACTATCCTATAGAAGTGTTTGTTTACTTTGTCCGCCATCTTTATTGCCGACTTGGCATCCTTGGCACGGCAAGGGGCACACTATACGTAACCTTCATCGTGAAATTTTAAAGTCAAGAATTTTTGTTTCCGATTAATTAAATCCTTTATTAAAATATTTAGAGATTTTTTAAAGTTGTCTTCTACTTAGAAACTTTTACTCCAGAATCATTAATTTGTTAAAATTTTCCTTTGTATCAATTTTTATTAAAAATTGGCTTGTGTTTTGTGTTGAGGCGAGTTATTTATAAATTCTTTGTTTTTCTTGTTGTCATGAAATAAAAAGTCAATAAATAATCATTCATTTCATTCATGAATAAAAAATTTAATCATTTTGTGATGAAATTAAGTACTTCAATTACACTTCTGTGCATTATATGTATTTGGATAAGTGGAATTGAGTCTTTTTTGTTTTCATGCTTATTTGGGATAGGCTGACATAGAATTTGAAGTTTCACTGCTAGATATTGCCATTCTAAAAGAAAATAGTATTGCACATATGATTTCATAATAAAACTTTGAAGTTCCTGATAAATCATCTAAAATCAATGGAAGTGTACTGAATAATGACATGAAAATAATGGTATATAAATGCACCAGGATAATTTGTTTAAAAAAAATTCAAGAATAATGCATAAATTGTTTACTTTTACTCTCCTTTAGCAATTTAAACAAACTCAACAATAGATGAATTCTTTATTTTAAGTCTTGGATTTTCTAATTCATCAGTTTATAATACTTTAATTTAAATTTATTTTGCAGTATGAGCAATTCAACTTTTATTAAATCTTCTTTCAAATTTATTAAATGCATTAAAAATAATTTTGATTGAAGTAAAATTTTTATTAATATCAACCACTTGATGTAACTTTTCAATTGATATTGCACCATTCATTTCTTTATATAGATAAATTTATTTTAACAATGTTCCCCTGTTTTGATACCAAAAATATATAAAAAATACGTGATACTACCATTCATCATGCAATTTGAAATGTTTCCTAATTAATTCAGTAATTGCATAGTTTTGTTATTTATTAAAAGAAATTAGCTTCAAGCAACATTCTCTTCAATGTCCAATGTTTTCTTCATTTATTTGAGCTTTTCGTTCAAATAAATGAAGAAAATTCCCTTTCTCTAATTAAATTGTTTAACATTTTAGCTATCTTTTCATTATGGTTCTGAAAATAAAACTTCATCTTTCTTATATTAATTCTTGCACCAAAAGGTGCACTAAGACTTTTTGGTGATGTCTTATTTAATGCATAATTTACATTTAATTATTTGCAAGAATCATATTTGACACTTTGCTGAAGGAAGCCGTACTTCTGTCATGTGATGGTTTGAATTCTTTTGACTAAGATGTTATCCTAAGGACAAATACTTAAATATCAGCCTGGCTTGATTTTAAGTAAAAATAACGAGGTTTATTGAAATTTTAAATTGGGATACTCTGACTTGAAATTGGAGTATTACTTTTTTTCTCTCTTATATCTGTAAGTAATGTCTTTTTGTTGGTACTTTGATAGTTTATATATCCACATAGATCACAATGCCATTTTATTGATTCATTGAAGATAATTATTTTAAAACGAATTATGTAGTACACTGTTTTGTGAAGGAGCAACTAGAAAATGTCTGCTAAAACAGAATGACTAGTACTTATATCTGTAGCTTTTACAGTCAAAATTGGAGGACTATGATGATGAAGATCCAGTTTAGTACAGTCAGTAACTTTGAACTTATTGAATTGAAATGATAGGAGCTCAAGCCAATTAAAGCTTATTTATAAATGAACATGAAAGCTGAACAAGTTAATATCATATTCATATATTACCAAATCATGAACTTCATTAAAAAAATTTAAATATCTTCCTTATATATAGCCATTATCTCATTGAGTTTTAATGAAAACTATATTTTTACCATGCAAAAAGAAGCTCAAGGCTATCATTGGATCTTGAATACAAGCAATTTTCATCTTGTCACAATTTATAATAAGAATGCAAGTGTTGGAAAACTAATGTTTTGATCACAATTTATAACCTAAAACATGAGTATAATATATGAGATCCAAAAAACTTTAATCTGAGTTCTGGAATATAATTACCCACATATAACAAAAATTTTATATTTCAATAATGGATACAGAATGATAAAAAATAATCTGCATGAATATGGGTTTGAACAAGAAGGATTTCCAATTTAAATTTAAAACCCAGATAACATTTTTTTTGCAATCAGGACCCCTAGAAAAAATAAATAAAAATGATGGAAAGGGAGTACTTCAAATGTTTAACTAGGAAGGAAAATTTTCAACAACATCTGGATAGGATGGACTGGATCTTATTATAGAAAATGTACTTATCAGATGTACTTTGCATTTTTAAAGAAATGGTTAATTTGAAAAATTACAACAGATGTATCCGAACTCTGCTTGGAGCAATATCATTCCATAATTTTTGACCTACAGATGACTTGGTAATGAGTGATGCTAAAAAATATCAGCTGTGACAAAAATCTTGCTCTTATTTTCAAGTTATGTGACAAGTAGCAAACTTAGTTTGTTCAAAATGTAAAATTATATCCTGATTATTTTATCGGTTGTATTTATGTTAATAATATGATATTTTGGTATGGTGAGTGAAAAAGAAGTTTCTGTAAATCTTTTCATCCTAATGAAATATAGCATTTTTTTTCTAAGCCAAGATGAAAGACGTGTGCAATATTCATCCCTCATATCAATGCAACCTCCCTGTTCCGGACTCGGAACACCACTTTTCGTAAACAGTTTATTTTGTACATCAGACAGAGTTTCATGAGACTATTTACACGAAGATGACAAACTTAATTTTGTATTGAGGGCAAAGTTTGTCTAAAGCAATGCAATTGCAAACAAGAAGTGTACGTAATACAATGAAATAATATGCATTGCATCGAAATTAAAGTATTTGAAAAGGTCTTAACTAATAATTGGTAATGATATTAAATTCAGGCTGGTTACAAACCCAGCGTTTCTTCCCTCAGTGGATATTGAACCATGACCACTCTCAAAAATTGAATGTTTGCACACACAGCGGTTAATTCTCATCGTCGTCGTAAGAGTCAGCATAAATTTCCTCTAGAAATAAATTTAATATAACTGTGTTATTTAAACCCTTAGCTGCTAATGTATTTTGAAATGAATAGAGAGAAAACTCTAGCTTTATTGTTATTCCGCTGCCGAATAAAGAAGAAAAAGGGGAAAAATCGACTTATTTGGATTCATCCAATTAATGAAAAAAAGGGAAGAGTTTGGAGTTTTTTACACTTTATTTCAGGATTTGAGGCAAGATGACTCGAAAATTTTCAACTACTTCAGAATGCCAATAGCGTCCTTTGATGAATTACATGTGTGGTTAAAAGATGCCATTCAGTGCAAAAACATTAAAATGAGGAATTGTATTCAGCCTGTAGAAATCCTGCAATAACATTGAGGTAAGGGAATAACTTTTTAAATCTGTAAATTGAAATATTAAACTGCATTAAGTAGAATAAATGTTTTATTTACAGTTATTTTCTTACACTGTTGTTATTAAATTTTGCAGGTAATTGTTCTTGTTGATGGAGTTCTATGAAAAAAAAATATTTCTAGAATCTTGTAGATAAGCTTTATTTATATATATATATAATTAGAAAATAATGTCTATTGATGAATCATGAGAATTTACTGAACTTCTTTCACCATAATCAACTCTTCCAACTTCTTTCACCATAATCATTAAAACGAACATTGTTTTCAGCTGTTGTTATTTTATCTTTCGTTGAGTTGGATGATGATGGGTCTTGATGTGGATGGAATGAATCCAGAGTTGTTGAACGATTGTGCCTTAGTTGGCATAGCTATGTATTCTGAGTTACAACTAAAGAAATTGTTAAATATCGATATAATAATTGATATCGCCCACGAGGTGGTGCTACTGTAACCCTCTCCGAGGAAGAATATTTGTGTAGTTCTCTCAGTATAATTTGTGTAGTCTTGATTAAACGATGTGTCTTGTGAACCATGTGGCTTCATTTATTATAAACTTCGAAAGTCTAACGCAGAAATATTTTATGGTGCCGAAAACCCGTGTATCTGGAACTCTTTAGATTATTCAGAAACGAAATAGTTAGACGTATAAAAATTTAATTTGAAAATGGAGTTAGAAAAGAACAAAAAGAAGCGCGCAGTAATAAGACAGTTGACAACAAAATTAATAAATAAGATTGAAGTCAATTATTTAGAAACGGATATTACTGTCGAGGAGAAACTTGAAATCTTGCGAGATTGCAGTGGTCAATTGGATGCAAAAATGATGGAACTGAAACTCTTGGACTCACAAATTGAAACCGATACGGCCGTGGATAAATTGGAAGAAGTTGTTAAAAGTCAGGAATATCAGGATCAAGCAATTCTTTGGAGTGGAAGATTGCAAAGGTACATAAATCAGCACTCCGGAAATCGTGACGCAGTCGTTACTCAAAACGAAACTTCGATTAATCGAACTGTATCTGAAATGAAAGTGATGAAAATGCCGCGCCTTCAAATGAGCATTTTTTATGGAGATTCAAGTAAGTGGCTTGATTTTTGGAATCAGTATGAATGTGCTATTCATAACAACAAAAATTTGCGTATTTAAAATCTTTGCTTAATGATAACGCATTATCTGCTATATTTGGATTTAATATTAGTGATCAAAATTACGATTCTTCGATTGAAATACTAAAGGATCGCTTCGGAAGACAAGATATTGTCATTAGTTCGCATATGAACAAATTGTTATGTATTGAACCTGTTAGAAACTTATCAAATGTTAAAGCATTGCGGAAACTTTTTCATGAATGCGAAATTCAAATCCGAAGTTTAGAATCATTAAATGTTACTTCTGGAAGCTATAGAAATTTACTTTGTCCTATAATTTTGCAGAAAATTCCAGAAAAATTAAATTTTGAATTCAATTGAAATCGGAAAGAACAATCGCAGTTTGATATCAAAGAACTGATGGAACTTTTGAGGAAAGAAATTAATTGCCGTGAAGCTGCAAATCTTATGAATTATTCGAAACCCTTTCAACGACAAGATGTAAGAAAAGGCGGGAATTCATGGAATAATCCTGAATTTAAACCGAAAATAGCGAGTGCATCTGCATTATCAACGCTGAATAATAAATGCATATTTTGTAAAAAGAGCGACCATGGAAAATTCAAATGTGAAGAATTAGATTCACAGAAAAAAACGTGAATTTTTTAAAAGAAACGGGAAATGTTTTTTGTGTTTTGGTTCCCGACATTTAGGAACTTTCTGTGTTAAGAAGCATTTATATTGCAAAAAATGGGAAAAACCACACCACGAATCTGTATGTTTAAATCAGAATGCTCATATTCCATCCCGCATTCCCGAAAAAGAAGAATGCGCCGCCATTTCTCATTCCTCTGCCACAACCCTAATGTCTGACGTCATACTTCAAACTGTTTATGCTGTTACTGAAGGCAACAGAAATAATTGTATTTTAAGATGCCTTTTAGATGGAGGAATTCAAGTTTCATTCATTAAAGAAGACATTTCTAAAAAATTAGGACTCCGATCGAAAGGCTATTCTAGTCTAAACATTCATACGTTTGGAAATGAAAGTAAACATTGGCGCCGATGGAAAGTGGAATTAACATTACGAAACATAAACCAGCCAGAGGAATTCATCACTCTTGATGTGATCGAAACTCCAATTATTACAACTGCAGAACTTAAACCACTTGATGCAAGCATAAAATCTGACCTATTCAAGTTTTGAATACCACTTATGACTCATCACAGTGCAGATCAAGAACCCATTTCGGTTCTAATAGGGGCAGATTGTTTATGGAAAATAGCGAAAGAAGAAATAAAAAGAATAAACGACCAGGCTGTTGCTTTGAGTACGATTTTTGGCCGGTGTATTCTAGGTCGCTTTTCTGTTTCGGAGTTGAACTCAGCAGATACCATTTGCTCTAATTTATTGCTCGACGAGAAGCTGTCGAAAACATTGGAATCCTTTTGGAATGTTGAATCCTTGGGTGTTGATTGCCCTGATGAGCTATTAGAAGATGAAAAGGCTTTGAGATTGTTTGAAAAATCGACAGAGAAAAAAAATAGCCGTTACGAAGTTAGATTGCATTGGATTAATGAAAATGTCACATTACATGACAATTATGTAAACGCTGGAAAAAGATTCTTTAATCTATTGAAGCAATTTCGCTCTACCTTAAATTTTTTCGACGAATATAGACAAGTTATACGAGATCAAATCAAAGATGGTATTGTTGAAAAGGTAGATCCAAATGCAACTGAAAGTGAAAGAACCTATTACATTCCTCATCGAGCAGTGCTTAGAAAGAATCACGCTTCTACAAAATTGCGAGTCGTTTATGATGCATCTTCAAAAGAGAAAAATCAGAAATCGTTAAGTGATTGTTTACTTCAAGGTCCAAATCTTATTCCTGAACTTTTGAAAGTTTTGCTGAAATTTAGAATGCATCGAATTGCCTTTATTGCGGATATTCAAAAGGCATTTCTTCAAATATCAATTAATTGTGAAGATCGGGATGCCATGCGATTTCTATGGATGCACGATGACTCGAATTTATCGAATCCAAAGATTCAGATTTACAGGATGTGCCGTGTGATGTTCGAAGCTAAATCCAGCCCCTTTCTTCTCGGTGCTTGTATCAAACATTTAAAGAAATTTGAAAGTGAATATCCAAAAACTGTAGAGCTTCTCGATAACTACATGTATGTTGATGACTTCATTTGTGGAACAGATACTGAAACGGAAGCTATTGAAGTCTATCACAATGCTAATACTATCATGAAAAAGACTTCAATGAACTTAACGAAGTGGAACTCAAATTCACCTGTTTTACGAAAGGAATACGAGACACAAAAACAAGGAGAATCGGTTCCTTTGTGTGACTCACATGCAAAGGTATTGGGGCTCGAATGGAACACTCATAATGATGTTTTCTCATTTAATGCCGAAGACATAATTGAATTTATACTGGGAAATGAACAAACCAAGCGTTCTGTTTTGAAAGCTGTCTCGAGAATTTTCGACCCTCTAGGATTTCTTTCTCCCTACGTGATTCAAGCAAAGGTGCTTTTCCAAAATTTATGGCTTACTGGTATTGACTGGGATAAACCTATTCCAGCAGAATTACTATCCAAATGGATAAAATGGTATGAGCAATTGAAGGAATTACCGGAAGTTCAAATACCACGCTGGTATTCCTGCACTGATGTCGACACATCTCACGGTTGGGAACTGCATTGTTTCACCGACAGTTCAGACTGCCTATGGGGCTGTTGTGTATCTCAAGTTTCCATACCACAATGAGACTAAAACTGTATTTGTTATCTCCAAAAGCAGAGTTGCTCCGCTTAAAAAGTTGTCTTTACCGAGACTTGAACTCATGGCTGCATTATTAGGTGCCCGATTAATTGCTTCAATTCGAGAACATTTTGCAGACGCTTCCGTCTGTATGTGGACAGACTCAAAAAATTGTGCTTCATTGGAATAAAAATAATCCTCGTCGATGGAAGACCTTCGTACAGAATCAAGTGACAGAAATCCAAGAAAAAACACCACCTGAAGTGTGGAAGCATTGCCCTGGCTCCGAGAATCCTGCAGATAAAATCACAAGAGGTCTCAGTGTTAAAAATTTGATGAATGATCGAGTTTGGTGGCATGGTCCGCCACGGCTAACTCAACAAGAAATGACTTGTGTGTTTTCTAATGACGATAGTGACCCTGATTCCTTAAGTGGCTCAACTGAAGAACGTGTTATACTAACTACGAATACTGATATTGTGGAACCAATACTTGACATTAAAAATTTTAACAATTTACTTAAATTATTACGAGTAACTGCATATGTGTTTAGATATCTGAAAAACTTAAGATTACAACAAAAAACAGTTGGACATTTAACAACTGAAGAAATGTGCAGTGCTATGGATTATTGGATAAAATTGTGACAGTTGCAGTGTTTTTCGAATGTAATTAATTGTATCAAATGTAAAAAAATGTATAGATAAGGATTCTAAATTTTATGGTCTTAATCCTAAATTAGATGTTAAAGGTCTATTAAGAGTAAAGAGTAGATTAGTTAAATCTTCTTTAGATGTAGATGAAGTGAATCCTATTATATTACCTAATGATTATTTTTCTCGTCTTATTGTTTTAAATAATCATGAAAAAGTTCTTCATAGTGGTATTAATGAAACTTCAATTCATACGAGAGCCAGATTTTGGATATTAAGAGCTAGACGTTTCATAAAATCAATCTTGCATAGTTGTAGATTTTGTAAAATATTTAATGCTAATCCGGGTCAAGAAATTTCAGCTCCCCTTCCTCCTGATCGAATTGAGATGTCGCAACCATTTGAGGTAAGTGGAATTGATTTCGCGGGACCATTAATTTTAAAAGATGGCTCTAAAGTGTATATTGCTTTGTTTACTTGTGCTGTTACTCGAGCAATACATTTGGAATTGGTATCAAATTTAAGTGCAGAATGCTTCATTCAATCATTTCGTAGATTTATTTCACGTCGTGGTGTATGTGGTATAATATATTCTGATAATGCAAAAAACATTTAAACGAGCTGATAAAGAATTGAAATATTTGTATCAATTGTGTAATTATGAAAGTGTTTCTAGATTTATTGTGAATAATGGTATTACTTGGAAATTCATTATCGAAGGTGCTCCGTGGTGGGGAGGATTCTGGGAACGTTTAGTAAGATCTGTAAAAACTTGTTTAAAACGTATATTAGGTAAATCATCATTAACTTATGAACTGTTTACTGTGTTAGTTGAAGTTGAGGCAGTGATTAATTCACGCCCGATTACATATTTGTATTGTTATGTAGGTGAACCAGATCCTCTATCACCATCTCATTTCTTAACTGGGTCTAAGTTAACTGTTTTGCCATCACCAAATACTATACCTAAATCTTCAAAATGTGATCTAATGAAAAGATGGAAATATAGATTATTGTTGTTAGATCATTTCTAAAAAAGGTTTTATAACGAGTATATTTTAGAACTAAGATCTATGTTTTCTAAAATACCTAAAAAATTCTTCCCAATTTAAACTTAATGACGTAGTTCTCATCAGAGAGGATAATGTTAAAAGATGTAACTGGAAGTTGGGTAAAATTAAAACTTTGTTTCCAGGAAGAGATGGCAAAATTAGATCTTGTGAAATCAAGGTTGCTAATGGTACTTTAAGAAGGCCAGTGGAAAGATTATATAATTTAGAGGTTCAAGATTAATTTGTGATGCATCCTTTGGATGCATCGGGTGTGTGTGTGTTAAATATTGATATATTAATTGATATCGCCCACGAGGTGGCGCTACTGTAACCCTCTCCGAGAAAGAATATTTGTGTAGTTCTCTCAGTGTAATTTGTGTAGTGTTGATTAAACGTTGTGTCTTGTGAACCATGTGGCTTCATTTATTATAAACTTCGAAAGTCTAACGCAGAAATATTTTAGAAATGAATGATGGAGTACAAGGGGGAAGATATGGAGTCTGAGTATTGCGTAGTCGTAGGCATAGTGAAAGGTTGTCGAAGTGGCTGTGAAAAGGAATGAGATTAGAGATATGGTCTGATTGATTCTGTTGCTTGAACTGACTAAACTGCGCAATGTAATTTTCATAGTGAGGAACTGCAGCTCTTATATTCAATGATATCGAAAGTATCTTCACCATATCTTTTACTAATACAGAAGACCATTTTATATTCAGTGAAATCCAAATAGCAGACAAGATGTTAAAATTTACCAACTCCCTCCGACTCTTAAGTCGTAGCTCCCCTAATAGTCCATAATATAGTAAAACTTTGAAAAACAATATTGTATAATATTGTTTTACAAATTAAAACAATGTAAAATGTAAGAATTTTGTAATATTGTTTATTATTGTAAGATTCGAAAAAGCAATATTGAACGATACAAAATATGACACTTTTGTTATATTGTTTAATGTTGTAACATTTGAAAAAACAATATTGCACAACATTGTTTTGCTGTATTGAACTGCGTAAACTATAAGACTTTCGTTATATTTTTTTAATATTGGGCTCATATATTATTCAATATAGCTCCCCAACATTATAACATTAACAACATCTATATTATCTAACATAATTTCCCAATATTATTCAATGTAATTTTTCTATATTATACTATGTTTTTTTATGCCCACTCTCTTCTGTCCTATTAATTAAGATTCTTTTCTACCTAAGGAAAGAATGCAATACATAACTTGCTTTAAAGGGGAAAAAAAGTGGTTATATGTAGACTTCCTAAATTTCTCAATTAATTTGCTGTAAAAACTACTGAAACTTCCTCAAAACAAGCAGAAGAACTCAATTGTTCTCTGAGCCTATTTATGAAGAGCAGTGACCAAGAACTATATATTCAGATTCTCCTGTATCCTCCAGCTCGCAAATTGTTTTATCTTTTTATTGAATTTTAAGGTTTTTTTAATTCCTTGTATCTCACAATTTAACTATAAGGCCTAAATTTTGATTTGAGCATCTTAAATCAAATATGGAGATTTTTAATAAAATTTATGAAAAGCTACAAACTTGAATTAAAGATATAACAGGTAAGTTTATTGGAAATTAAAGGTTGACTAAATTTCTAATCCCATTTTTACAATATACCCCTACTTTGAGTGTCCTATTATAATTATGACACATATTAAAGATTTTTGATGTTTTTGTTAACAACTGTAATATTGTTTTCAAATCTAGTTTATAAGATTAAATATTTTATTAGTATATTACAAAAATATTTTGAAAAGTATTTATTAGTCCATTAATGAAAAATATTTAGAATTAGAATAATTGATAACCTCCCCCCCTTTTTTTTTTTAACAAAGAAGAGTACTCAATTGTATTAAATCATTTTCTAAAAATTCATTTTTTAAAAAATAAATAATTTTAAAAATAACTAATTTTAATTTCAAAGTACTTATAAATTATAATTTTTACCAGAGAAAAAAATGTAAATTAAAAATAATTGTGGTGAAATTGATTCCTAAGAACCAATTTCTCCCAAAAAAATTATTGATTACAAATCAAAGATTTGAATTCAATTTTTTAAAAAAATATATAAATAATTAGAATGAAAAATTGAAAATAATTATCAAGTGAGAAGAGAGCAGGCATTATTACCCTTTAAAATGTGTTTATATTGCAAAGAAAAAAAACAACACTTGCAACCTTATCTTTAAAAGATAAATTCAGCTCTTATCTTTTGATTGTTGAATAATAGTGTTACAAGCGTGCGAGTGGCTCGAAAATCCGCCAAAAATGGTGACGTTTTTCGAGGAGCCTCGCCCTAGCTTGATTGGTTTGGCGAAAGAAATAGTCTAGTAGCCGCTGGATTGTGCGCGTTGTTTTGAGAATTTTCACGAGATTCGGTGCACGCGCTTATTCTGCTATATAAGGACGAGTAGCCGGAGTGAGTGAGTGAGTTAGTTGAGAGTTTGCTCTGAAATAAAAAGCGTCTCGCTGGAGGATTTGTTATTAGTGAGCTGCGTTTGCTTTTAACGCTGTGTTATTGAGCTCGCTGTGATTTACTGTTGCTTTGCTATACGATAGCTGTTTTGAAGTCTATTTTTATTGTGTGTAAGACTTGCATTTACGCTGTAAGTGACTGTTGACTGTTGGATTGTGTTTTCTGAATTTGTTACTCTATCAATTATCCTGCACATAACTGTAAATAGCTGTAAATAAATTTGTTTGTGCTGTCCTCAAATAAAGTCCATTCAATCCGAACCCGCTACGCTAAAAACGTAACAACTGGTGTCAGAAGTGGGATTGAATGGTGAAAACTAGAGCGATGAAGGAAGCAGACAAAGGAAAATTAGAACAGCTTTTTGCTTTCATTAAAGAAATGAAAGAAGGACAAGAGAAGATGAAGAAGATAGAAAAAGGGCAAGAAAAGATGGAGAAGATAGAGCGAGGGATAGAACAATGGCAAGAGAAGATGGAGAAGAAGATGGAACGATGCCAAGCTAATATTGTTCAAGCAGTCAACACCAAAGTGGATGCTTTGACGGAAAAGGTTCAAGAAAACGATACAAAGATTCAGAATATCCAGCAGAGTTTTGAAGAGAAATTTAAAAAAATGGATGCAAGATTAAAGAAAGTGGTGTACAGGTAAAATCTGAAAACCAATCTCCGAATGTTCGAGAGCCTAAATTGGTCAACCTGTGCCTGTTATCTCTAAATCAAGCATTAAAGTGTCCACTTACGACGGAAAAAACATCTTGGCAAGTCTACAAGACTCAATTCTCCATCATCGCATAAGCCAATGGTTGGCATCCAGTCACGAAGGCTCGTCAACTGGCTGCATCACTACGGGCTGAAGCTGCTGATATTTTAAGAACTGTTCCCGAAGATCAACATCTGGACTTTGATGCTCTTTCAAACGCTCTGGAGTTGCGCTTCGGAGAAAAATTCCTCAAGGACTATAGCTGTCTTCAATTAAAGACTCGGCAACAACGATCAAATGAAAGCCTGCAAGAGCTAGCAGCAGATGTAGAGAGACTCTCCCATCTTGCCTTCTCCGACTGTCCTGCCGAAGTACGGGAAACACTGGCCCTGCAGTATTTCATAGACGGTGTGAGGGATGCAGAGATACAAATGTCCTTGCGAATGGCTGAATTGAAGGATTTGAAAGCAGCTTTGGTTTATTCCATGAAAGTTGAAGCCGCTCAACAAGCTGCAAGGAGAAATCGCCATTCAGTTAGAGGTGCTACGGTTAAAGACGCATCGGATCCTTCGCTGCAAAATCTATTCGAAATGATGAAAACAATTTTCCAGTTTATCTGGAAAAGATATGAAAGGCCCAACAAACATGCTCAGAGAACTGTGAAATGTTGGAAATGCGGCGAAGAGGGCCATGTTCGAAGGAACTGTTCAGTCCGCTTAGATAAACGGGTTAAAGAATCTTCTAGAAGCAACCAGGAAAACCGTTTGAGAGTTTTACAGATATCTTCAAGAGGCGGTGATGAAAATGGTGTATTTGTTAACGCCTTCGTCAACGGAATCCCCTGCCGAATAATCGTTGACACAGGCGCCAACGTGACCATCATGCGTAGAGATGTTGCCGAACAACTCGGATGGAAAATTCTCTGGACACCGTCCTGCGTCTCCCTCCAAACGGTCACTGGTAACAGAATCCCAGTTATAGGGAAAATGAATATTGAAATTAGATTTGGGAATGCTACTTATGACCATGTCGTCTACGTAGCGGAAATTACAGATGATTTCATACTTGGTATGGACTTTCTAAAGAAGTATGATCTTGTAATTGATTTCAAAAATAACTCCCTGCACTCCACATCAGAAGTCGTGACTCTTTTCCTTTTTTTTGTTCTAGAGGAGAAAATACAGATGCCATATCAAGGAAGCCCTGCTCCGAAGGTTGTCGCTACTGCTCCTCTGCGGAAAAGAAAACTGGGATTGATACACCAACTGTGCGCCGAACCACAAGAGCTATCCCACCTCTATCTGATCCTTTTAGTGACGAGGAGGTTCGCAAGGAACAAAGAAATGATCCTGACATTAAACCGATTATGGAATTTATGGAATCAAACAACTCAAGAACTGACTGGCTGGACATTTCAAGTCTCAGTTCTGGAACTAAACGTTATTGGGCTCTCTGGAATTCACTCGAAATCAGAAATGGCATCTTGTACAGAAAATGGGAGTCCGAAGATGGGAAGTCCCTTAAGTGGCAACTTGTACTTCTCCGATCAAGGATAAATCAAGTACTGAAGGAGTTGCACAGCAGTCCTGCAGCTGATCACTTCGGAGTCATGAAGACAACTCGTAAAGTCCGAGAGCGTTTCTATTGGAACAACATGAAAGATGATGTTCGGGAATGGTGCAGAACATGTGATGACTGTAATGCCCGTAAAGGACCAAAAACACGTAGTCGTTGTAAGTTACAGCGGTATAATGTAGGTGCACAATTTGAAAGACTCGCCTCTGACATCTTGGGACCTCTCCCTATGAGAGATAATGGAAACAGAAGATCAAGTTCAAGACCTCCAGGCCCGTTTAGAAGACGTACACATGTTTGCCCGAGTTCGGATCAACATAGTGACGGAGAAGATGACCTGGTACGACACAAAAGCTACCGGACATGAATTAAAGGAAGGTGATAAGGTATGGTTCTGGAACCCGATTCGACGAAAGGGACTCTCTCCGAAGCTGCAGTTTTCCTGGGAAGGCCCTTATACAGTCCTGAAAAGACTGAATGACGTCGTGGTTCGAATAAAGAAGTCACCGAACTCAAGACCAAGAGTAGTACATTATGACCGGATAGCCCCTTATTATGGTAACTTGTCAAATAGTTGAAACCATGGTTTCCTCATTTATGTAAATATGACCTGTATGTTTGTAAATAGTGTTCCTTATGTTAATTGTTTTTCAATGTTCATGTATGGAACTGAATGTCTATGTTATTGTAACTACTGAGTGTCTTCTGCTCGGGGTCTGTACTGCCCGGGACGTGCAGTCCTTAAGGAGGGGGCAATGTTACAAACGTGCGAGTGGCGCGAAAATCCGCCAAAAATGGCGACGTTTGGCGAGGAGCCACGCGCCAGCTTGATTGGTTTGGCGAAAGGAATAGTCTAGTAGCCGCTGGATTGTGCGCGTTGTTTTGAGAATTTTCACGAGATTCGGTGCACGCGCTTATTCTGCTATATAAGGACGAGTAGCCGGAGTGAGTTAGTTGAGAGTTTGCTCTGAAATTAAAAGCGTCTCGCTGGAGGATGTGCTATTAGTGAGCTGTGTTTGCGTTTGCTATTAACGCTGTGTTATTGAGCTCGCTGTGATTTACTGTTGCTGTGCTATACGATATCTGTTTTGCAGTCTGTTTTTATTGTGTGCAAGACTTGCATTTACGTTGTGACTGTTGACTGCTGGATTGTGTTTTCTGAATTTGTTCCTCTATCAATTATCCTGCACATAACTGTAAATAGCTGTAAATAAATTTGTTTGTGCTGTCCTCAAATAAAGTCCATTCAATCCGAACCCGCTACGCTAAAAACGTAACAATAGTAATTAGTTTATATACTTGTACATTTTGCGTTATATTTTTTTTAAAAAAAATAAAAGTACAAAATGTTTAAATGGAACAAAGCATATGGAGATATAACATTCATTTATTCTTCTTATGTTTTTTTTCCGAGTATAATAATTATTTTTGCAATCCTGTTTTTTTTTTTTTTTTTTTTTTACTTTTTTCGTTACTTTACAACTGTTCCAGTCATAAGCTGATGCCAACTCTGCGTTAAGTTTCTCGTCAAGCTCTTCCTTTTGAAAATCTGGGTATTTTAAGGCTGCTGCAGCTGTAGAGACAAGAAATAAACATAAATGCCAAAATTCTGGAATAAATTGTATTATTATTATTTTTGAAAATCATGTATATCATGTATGAGATTTTAATTTCATTTCTAATAATTATGGGAAAAGAATGATTTTACGTGGCATAATTTATTTTGGCTATTCAGGAGCCTTAACTATTCCCCTTTAACTCTTTCAAGGGCCATATGAAGTATGCTTCCCACAAAATTTATCAATATTTGAATGAAGTTATATAGATTGGGATAAGTTCTGACACATTTTTCAGTAAGACAGAAACTTCTGTTCCTTATCTCGCTCGTTTTGATTTTCTTCTTAGTTATTAATTAACCAAATTGATTAATTAATCAAATTAAATTTATTTAACAAGTTAAATGGGTCACATTTCTTAAATTAATCTCAGTCTCAAAAATATTTTAATATACCATGACTAAGAAAAAAATGTCTCTTTAAAGGATTAAATTAGGAATTCTCTTCTCTTTTCCGCGTGGGTTTTGTCAGAAACTGAGTTTGAGTTTTGTGTATTGCAAACCTATCCAAATAATAACATATATTATTTAAAAATCATTTTTTTCTGCACGTATACCATTTAAAATAGAACATTAATGTTTGAAGGAAAAACAATTCAATCCTTTTTTAATAAATTGCTAATAAAAAGAATAAATAAAGCTTCTCAGCATTTTCAATGTAATAAACCAATTTTTTATGGCCATGTTTTTGATATATAGGTACCATAAAATTTCTTCGTCATAACCAAAAAAAGAATAGAACTGTACTTCCATGAAATAAGAATAATTACTGCAATTTTTGGCATTTTAAAACTGTATTAGTGATTCCAATAAATGACCGTGTAATACTTATTAAATTATATGAAATAAGTAATTATCTGTCATTTTGCTTCAATCAATCAATCAATCAATCATAATATAAGGTAAGTTCCTTTTATGCATAGATTGAAATAATGATAATACAGATGGAAATTGTTAGAAAATACTTCCTTTAACTTATTGCTATTCATATTCTTAAAATTATATATAAACTCTCAATTCAAATTAATTTCTTAATATTCAATCTGAGTTAGCCACTCTAACTTCATTCTAAAATATTCTCTTTCCTGATCCATTCCACTTGTTTCAGTTAATTAATTCAGCAGAAGCTTTGTAAAATTGCTGAAACAGCTAAACGCCGGTTACTTTCCCACACTCCAAGGGTAGATATAGAAATTAGCCAGTTTAACAAATTCCATTAAAAGATCCCTACGATTCCCTTGCACGAGCTGTACCTGCGATTGCCATGCGTTAAATATCCCTATTAAAATCTAAAGGCCAGAGGGATAAAAATTTAATTACATTTTTCGCATTCCGTTTTGTGCCGTTCTGTGTTTCTTTCGTCGCTTTTGCTTGTACATAATGCCTGCTTCCCGTGGCGGAATAAAACGAACTTAAAAATTCAACCTGTCTTCTCCATGATTTCGGCCACGACTCTGCTATCTGCTTTCATCAAATGATTTAAATGCTTTATATTTATAAAAGCCGACAGGATATATCTATTCAAAAAGCCCCTAATGATGAATTAAAATTAAATCCACGGGAGAAGCTTCGTCGCTGCTTTAACTCCGCAGCTGACCGTGCTCCGCTCCTAAAGCCGCATTTACACGACCTGTGGTCTTCACAGATAAGGTCATAAAACTGTCATCCTCCCCTTCGTGACAGCACCCCCATCTGCCTTGTCGGTCTCACGACCCGTCGTCTGAAGAAAGCAGCTTCCCTTCTCGCATCGTTTCCAGAGCTCTCGGTCGGAGTTCGTTATTTCTTTAGAGTTATTTCTTTTTTTTTCTTTTCGTTATTTCTTTTAACTTTGAATAAAAATGAGCGAAATGCTTGCTTCGAATAGTGAACAGGAAAAAGCTTGTGCTGCAGCAGCTTATGTGCTTTTAAGTGGCGAATACTTGGGATAAAAGACGAAGAAGCGCAAAAGACGTTGGTGGATGACTTCACTAGATAAAAGTTCTTCCTTCTTCCCTTTGAAAAAAGCGCCTCGAAATTCAGGAGAAGGGGCCAAAGCTACTCGAAACTCCTTTGCTGATTACTTTACAAAGAGTGGGAAATTACCTTGGCAGCATAAATATTGTTAATAAAAAAATCAGTTTAGAAAATAAGTAAGTAATTAAAAAAACTGTGTTACCGAATCTTATATCACAATCAAAGATTTATGATATTTTGTATTAAATTGCAATGGTTCCGATTTTTTATTATATAATATACAATATAATTTTTATATTTTGTATTCAATATCTAGTTAATTTTATTATTAATATTTTAAATTATCCAAAACATGAATAAAAATGTTTATTCACCTAAAATATTCATAATTACTGCATATAACATAAGACAATTTGCACAAAATTTTAATGACTCTACCCTGAAGAAGTTAAATTACAATTTCATCTCTTAGACTTTAAAATATGCTAATATTGTAGTAACATCTATGAATAATTACTTGGAAAATTTATACTTATAATGAAGGAAAATTCCATATTTTCTATTATACCAATTTAGTTGTCAAATAATTTTTTTCTGTAATTTTAATAACTTTACTCATTACATAGGAGGGTGTAAATAATAAATATTTTTTAATCTCCATTTAAATATAAAACTTTTTAGTTCCGATAACTATTAATTACTTTATAATTTAATCAGAGTTAAGTTAATAAACAAATATTAAATAAGAGTCACTTCAAATTTTTAAAATAAAAAAAATGAAACAAGTTAATAAGAAATTCACTCCATTGATAAGAACTCGAAGGACAAAACTGCTTGGCTACTCAAAACAAACTGACCCTTGAAACGATTTGTCCCTCAGTTCATTTTACCCCCACCCACACGTGCCCAAACAAACTTCCCGGTTCTTTAATGTTTCTCCTTTTTACCGACTTTTTGCGGGAAGCTCTCCGACGTCTTCAGGCTGCCCACAGGCGACGGGGGAATGTAGTCCCCCAGTGGGCCGAATGTAAGATTTACGACCAAATCTGTGAGGCGGCAGGTCGTGTAACTGCGGCTTAAGATGGGTCCGTCTGACCACGACCTTCGAAGGTCGTGATCTGACTCGTCGCTGGACTTCTGATTCAGGCGAGACAAAACTCCCTTCCTGGCTTTCTTCTCCGGCTACAACCCTGATGTTCTCCAGTGGATACTCCATTGCTATGCAACCTGTGACTTCCTCCGACATTCCTGATTTCTGCTGTGGTGTTCCATTCTCGAGTGTATAACTTGTGGGTCATATAATCACTACAATATAGTAATTGCCTGTTCTGCTCTTCAATATTGTTGTGTTTGTGCTCCATATCCTCCTTTGCGTGCTCTATCTTCAGTTTCCAACCCCTTCCTGCCAAGAGTCATTTAGTTTCAGAAACGTGATTTGTGTGTTTGTGCAGTGCTGATTCTTCATCAGGTAATTAGTTATTTTGAAAAAAACAAAAAACCTCTCCATCAACTATCTTAATTGAAAATCAAGATTCATATTGTGATTTTCCTTTTGATTTTTCATATTTAAATTTGGTTATTATTACAATTTATGTTTTTATAGTATTATTTAAAATATTGAATTTTTAAAAAGTCTTTTATTGAAATTTATTGTTTTAACAAATTTTATGCATAAATTTATGGTATTTTAATATGAAAATATGCTTTAACCCTCCAAGCATCAACCCCGTAAATAGGCGGAATCTCTTCTCCCTTCAAAGCGTTAAACCCGTGAATAGACGGAAATTTAAATCCCCTTAAAACTGTCACTGCCCGTACTTTCACGGGTCGAGTTTTTCGCTTCCCCCAAACTCAAGCTGCGAGATAATGAGAAAAAATTTTAGATAAGGAGAAGCCAATTGTTATCAGTGGACGATAGGAATGCTGTCTTCCTGATCGCGTTCTTTTAAGCATTTTAAAATTTCGTTTACATTCTCAACCTTACTTTTGAGATTTTGAGAATAAATGCGAATCCATATTAAGTTTTAAATAAAAGGAATAAAACTGAACGTATGAAAATATATTCCCGGAATGAACATATATGAGTATTGTTATTAATAAATTCATCCATAAAATTTTTAAACTTTTTTAGGGTGAAATAACTGTTAATCTAAAAAAAAATATAAAATAAAAATTTGACATTTTTCTCTTTTATAACGTACTTTTATTTAAGGATTTTCGAATTGAGATTGCTTATGCAACTTATTTTTTTAAAAAAAATTCTGCATATAATTTCAATATGCAGAATTTTCTTTAATGAGCGAGACTTTTCATCTTTGAATGATTTTTTGTTTGTTTTCATTGATAAGTGCAATTAAAAACGGGGAGATATTTTATTTATATAAAATCCATATATTAAAGTGAGTTTTTTTAGAATGATAAGTTTTACATTCATTATATTAAATCATATATCTTTATAACGTAATAATTTATATATAAAAATTGATAATTTATTTAATTTGCAATTTTTTTTTGTTTATGGAATTTCACATTCCTTGACGATTACAAACAGAAATTTAGGCATTGTAGAGATATTGTTTCTATATTTTTCTCTAGTTTTTAATAATATTTTCAAAGTTAAAATAAGCGCAGTTTTTATAGGTTATATTTTTTTAATCGAAATATTAATCTTATTTCACTGTACAGTCTCATGTATACAACAGGCACTTTTGTGAATGTTAAACACAATGTTAAGTGACATTTTTATATACGTTTAATATCGTGAAAGTAAATGAATGAATGAGTTAAAAGTTATAATATTTTTAAGTTAATTTAATTAAAGTTAAATAATTATACTTTGTGTTTTAAATTCTAATTTTTTTCACTCCTTGGTCTAATTTTATTTCATATCTTAGCATTAAAAAAATTAATGCGTGCAACTGGCATTTAGATTACCTTCTTCTCTTGTTTGCAAAATTTGAGTTCACTAGAGGTGATTTTAGTTTATTTATCCAGTTTGTTCACAGGAGTAAGAAAAATTCAGAAATACCCACATTTCAAGTAATTTGAAATTCTTTATTCTTAATAAACTTTAGCCTCACATTTTCATTTTTTAAAAACAGAACTTGTTTGAACAAGGGTGTCAGACACGCAGGTCTCTTACCACCATTTCTACTAAAATAGTGAACATCCTTACTGTTAGTGAAGATGAATATTCGTTTTGGCGATGTCCAGATCAAAATGTTTGACCTAGGGCGAACACATTTTATCCGTATATAATTTGGAACAGGAAATAAACACCTCGGGATAAAATTATCAATAATTTTAATCAGAATTTTTATTACTTAAAATTACATAAAATTTTAACATTTATTCGCAATAAAAGTTGAAATTATCACAACATTATTTATACGGTGTATAATTTTATTTATACATTTGAATATATCACCAAGAAAATTCATTCTTTAAGAAAGTTAAGATCTTGAACTTTTTGTATCTTATTTAGTGACATGCTAGTTATAGAACTTTCGCTTCAGCTACATGGTTTATTTGTAATTCAATAAAAAAAATTTGGGAAATGATATGGCAAAAAAATTTGTATCATTGATAAAGAAAATTTTGAATTCACATTTAATGTACCAAATATATTTCTACTGTGTTATTTTCGAATGAAATGTAAAATTTTAACATTTTATTATTGCTTGAAAAAGAGTTTTTTCAGTCATGATGGATTTAAATAATTTTAAATTGTGATTGACATAGGAAAAAGTAATTTATTTATTAGATAAATTTGATCTCATTTATTAATTAAGTTTATCATTTAATAATTAAAAACAATTCAAGACACATCCTTTTAATTGAGATAAATTCGTAATCGTAAGAATTTATGCAATTCATTCGTAAGAATTTATGCTTTTTTTAAAAAAAAAATCTTAAGAATTTATGCTAATTTGTATAATTTTATTCAAAGATTGATTAATTTAGTGATGAGCGTAATACGCATGCCTGTAGAATTAATATTTTGAAAGCGCATTTTAGAATACTAAAGTACATTGGAAATACTCTGAAAGAATCTTTTTTTTTTTCAAGAATTTAATCACTTGCATGTAATTTCGAAATATAATTTCACATTACGAGGGGATTAAAAATTTTGAGAAACTTATTACAATAAAAAAAATAATAGGCGAACACTTTCAATTCATAAAAATTAGATTCGTATCGTATTAAATACAACAAAATTTATTTCTAATTTAAATTATATGTAGTGTTTCATGAAATAATCAGAAATCCTCTAAAACACAACCATATTTTCTGTGTTTTCAATCTATGTTATTTCGATCGGCTGAAAGAAAAATGCTGTTCGAAATCGGAAGACTGCGATAAGCAACAGCTGTCACTCACAACATGACATCGGCTAATCTGCGATACCCTTGCTGTGCGGTAATAACCGCTAAAGGGGAAAGCAATCCTTTTGTTCAAACCCTGACACTTTTAAGAACAAACCTGTTATTCAGACGCGCCGCTTTCGGTAAGTATTCCATTCTGAATGTCGCCGTCTGGAGGGTTAATGTTTAATGTTGCTTAGATCTGGTAAAATGACTGACACAGAGAGATCAAATGTGTCTGACCTTCCGAGTCAAAATTCAGATAATAGAGTTGATAAAAGTAGTAAATGAGGAAATAACCCAAGAACCTTCCATAATCCCTTTTGATCCCGAAAATGGGATGAAAATGGATTTATAGTTAGGATATTTTATCAAAATTCAGGAAGATCATATTTAAATAACTTCCATACCCGTAATCATAATTTGCATTTCCAAAAGAGATTACCGCCTTCTCTATGTACTCAAAAAGGAATTCCAAATGCTTATCATTAGACACAAGAAGGTTCTTTTCAACAATCCCACTTTATGACAAATGTTCCAATTACAGCTAATTTGGCTTCCCCGTGCACAGAAGTCTTTCGGCTGTTCTCAAAATCCTGAAATGAGGCAAAACTCTCCTAATGAGGTCCCTGACCCAGTACAATAACAATTATTAGTGTCCGGACACATCTCAACTTATATAAAATGTAAAGCATTTAAATTATTTAATGAAAGCACATAACAGAGTCGTGGCCGGAATCACCGAGAAGACAGGTTGAATCGTTTTATTCCACCACGGGAAGCAGGCATTATATACAAGCAAAAGCGACGAACACAACACAGAACGTCACAAAATGGAACGACGAAAAAGCTGATTATATTTTCATCCCTCTGACCTTTAGATTTTAATAGGGATATTTA
This sequence comes from Argiope argentata, assembly GCA_026289955.1. NCBI lineage: Eukaryota > Metazoa > Arthropoda > Arachnida > Araneae > Araneidae > Argiope > Argiope argentata. Next base: position 820,980 of record JAOUZG010002972.1, read on the forward strand.
ACACATGGCAATCACATGTATAGCTCGTGCAAGGGAATCATAGGGATCTTTTAATGGAATTTGCTAAGCTAAGCAATTTCTGCCCCTACACTTTTAGTGAGGTAAAGTGCCAGCATTTAGCTGATTCAGCAATTTTACAAAGTTTCTGCTGAATTAATTAACTAGAAGAGGGATGCACAACCTAAAGCCCGGGGGACAAAATTGTCCTGCGTAGCCTTTGAAGTTGGCCCGCGATGTTATTAATAAAATAAGGTTAATTTAAAATGAAATGAGACTTTTTCAAATAAACATCGGAAAATTCTGATACGAAAATAATTCTACATCAGAATAAATAATTTACAATTCTTCATTAAGTTTATTTACTTTTCATTACATGGCTTTTCAGTTAGTTCCCTTCATGCGTGCCTGCGAGTACAAGTTTTTGTATAGGAGAACGTGAAACGTTTAAAATGTTTATACTTGAAAAGGCTGTATGAGGATCAAATTCAAATCTTGTGTAATGCATTTGATGATTGTTTTTCATATTTTGAAAAGTGCCAAACAAAAATTTATGCATTTTCTTATCAATTTTCTGTGAATGTAAATCTAATGGATGAGAGTATGCAGTTAGCCTTAGTTGATTTACCGAATTCTGATTTAAAAAAAATCAGATTATAAAATTCTAATATCGGTTTTTCTTTAAAGACTTTATCGAGGAATTTCCGTTCTTAAATCAAAATGCAGCGTCATGTGCAACTTTCTTTGGTAGCACATACATTTGTGAGCAAACTTTCTCACTGATGAATTTAAACAAATCAAAAATAAGAAATAGAATAGCAAATGAGAACCTTTTTGCTATTCTGTTTCTTATTTTGTTTTACTTATTCCCACAACCAGTCTTAAGCACAATATAAAATCAATAACTTCATACATTCAGTCTCAGCCATCTCATTAATTTTTACTAATTTTGATTATTAATTTTTTTTCTCAATTTAAATTGTGTTCTCTGTATAATTACCAAAATGTTTTACACTATTATTCAATTTCATGTTTGCCACCTTTTTAGCAGGAGTCTTTTTTTTTTAAAAAAAAAAGTAAAGTATTTTAATCATCTGTTATGTTTATTTCATTCATTTATTTATTGCATAATATGTGCATGAGTAAAATAAGTAAAGAAATAATTGTAATTCATGCGTATTGCTAAAAAAAAAGGCCGTATTTTCACGTTTATAACATGTTTTAACATTCACGTGCTGCTTTGACCCTCGACATGATCCTTTTTCATATTTTGGCCCCTCATCTTGAAAAGGTTGTGCATCCCTGAAGGTTGTGCACAACCGCAAGACATGGAAGTGCGTCGGGGTCCTCGACACATCCATCCCTTACAGAGGTGACCAATGAGAAATTCAACGTTAAAAGAGTACTAAAAGTGATACCTAGGTTTAAATTAATGTAAATAAAGATACCCAAGTTTCCTCTACATTTACATTAATACAAGATCATTTGGAACAAGATTATTTACAATAAAAAAATGTGTTAGCTATGAAAATAAAATATTCAACAACATCAAAAATAATATTGAAATGTATAATATACAGATGATTAGTCTATAGAAACTCATTTGATTGTCTCTATTTGGTGAGGAATGTGTCTACAGAATGCTTGCGCACAGTGTCCTTTAATAGCAATAAGCTCACCAGAATCATCAAATTGAGCGTAGAATATTTTAATGATAAATTGTATATTATCATAATTCAGATTTTGTATTAAACACTTGCATAGGTAAATAATAAATATGAGAGTCAAAATATTCTTATAAATGTTAGTACTCAAAGAAATAGTATGAAAAGTTGCAATTTGAAAAGGAATTTAAAAAAAATGTAACCCATTAGTTAGTCAATTAGTGGTGACTGGTTATACCTTGTCCACTAAATTCTAGTTGTGGGTGAAACTTAATGACCTAAAATTTATGTCATCAAGAAGGGAATTGTAATTCTTATTCTCTTTCTATTGGCATCCAGGAACAAATGTTTCCAAAGTGGAAAACAAAAGTCCAGAATAGAAACAGAAAGAGGTAGAAATTAATTGCGAGGTAGACCCTATACTCATATCTCAAAAAGACTTCCGTATTTGAAATTATGTTGTGATAGTGCCTATCGCATCTTCATGAAGGAAAGAAAATAAGACTAATTCTTGCGAGCAGAGACAATGGGTCAACCTCAGTTGGGATTTATGTGGAAAAAACAAGGGAAAAAATATTTTTTTGAAATTAAATTATTATTCATGACTTAATTTTAGTTTTTCTGGTGGGTAATATGTTCTTAATTTTGATACATGAACAATATCAGTAGGCTTGTGTGTTAATATATTTGGTTTGGTTATTTCATAATTTACATCTGAAATTTTGGTTACTATTTCATAGAGACCTGAAAATACTGGAGATAATTTTCTACGATTTGGATAATTAAATTCCTCATACATTACCATGTCGCCATGTTTGAATGGAGAATCTATAAATTTTGCATCATATCTAATTTTATTTTTATCATGATTGTATTACTTTTAGCTAATTTTCTAGCTTTTTCTACTGGAGGATAGAATTGCTTTTGAGTTAAGGGAGGATGATGAGGTAAAGTGCCAAATAACAAATATGCAGGAGGAAAATTTGTAACAGAATGGTGTGTTAAATTATACTCATTGATTACTTGTTCTATAAGTCTAGTCCAAGGAATTTTAGTTGGAGAAGCATTGACCTTACACTTCAATTTAGTTACTATTGATTGGTTTACTCTCTCACGTTTTCCATTAGTTTGTGGATGATGTGAAGAGGTTAACAGATGCTTGACACTGTAGTTTCTTAGGAAATGTTTGGATTTAGATGAGGTAAAAGCACCATTTCTATCAGTTAACAATTTTAATGGTACCTGAATTTGAAAAACTTGTTTTAATATGTTGGTATAAGTTTCAGAAATTACATTTTTAGAAGGAAAAGCCCAAAATATATCTAGTTGCATTATCAACTACTACATGAAGAAATTTTTTAGTTGAATTGTAATAATTAAATCCACCATCAGCATCGACAGAAAGACATTCAAAAGGACGATCTGTGGGAGGCACAGCCTGTAAAAGACCAAATCTTTTTTACCTTTTCTTTTTATTTAATTGACATACATTACAATGTTTAACAAAAAGTGCAATATCTTGAGTAATATGGAGCCAATAATACTGAGGAGTAATTAAATTAATCATTTTTTGAGTGCCTGGATGCCCAAATTGTTCGTGAGCATTTTGTAAAATTTTTCTTCTAAGAGAAAAAGGTACAAAAATTTTAAACAAATTTTTCTTTTTAGCTGCAAGCACATCATTAATATTTGTATATTTAGTATCATCCAAATTATCTAAGTTTTGATGATTTAACTCATCCAGTTCTATTAAATGTACAGAATGTTGGAGATATTGATCTGTAGGATGCCTTGATAACATATCAGCTTCAACATTAGCTGTTCCCTTTAAATGGTCAACTTCATAATCAAACATGCTCAGTTATAAAGACCAACGAAATAATATTCCCCTTAAATTTTTAATTATATAAAGCTAAACAAAAGCAGCATGATCAGTATGAATTATGATTTTTTTCCCATGTAAATTGTAATAAAATTTCTCAAGAGCATCTACTATAGCTAAACATTCCAACTCAGTTATAATATAATTTTTTTATAAGGACTTTAAGTTCTTGAATGATAAGATACAGGATGTAATTTACCAGAGTAATCGGGTTGTTTTAGAACAGCTCCAATGGTTACTGGAGATACATCACAAAAAAACATGAAGAGGTAAAATAGGATTATATAGTTGTAACACAGGTTGAGTTATCAATTTATTTTTTAACATTTCCAAAGCATTTTGACAGGTTTCTGTCCATTTCCATGGCGTATCTTTCTTAAGAAGATTATTTAAGGGTTCCCTAATTTTTGCATAAGAATCAATAAACTCATTATAAACATTTACAAAGCGAAGAAAACCATGGAAGTTGTTTAACATTTTTTGGAGGTTGTAATTTTTTATTACTTCCATTGTTATGATTATCTGGACTTCTTTGACTTCATACCCTTGAAAATTAATTTTAGCTTGAGCAATTACACATTTAGAAAATGTTAATTTGATATTTTCTTCTATACACATTTGAAAAATCTGTTTTAAATGATCTTAGTGTTCCTCTAATGAATTAGAGAAAATTACTATGTTATCAAAATAATGACATGCAAAATTTGAAAATTTATGTTTATTTAAAATTCTACGAATAGTTCAATTGAATATTGAAGGTGCATTTTTAAAACCAAAAGGCAGGACTTGAAATTCATATAAACCTTCAGTAGTTACAAATGCGAATTTATGATTATCTTGTTCATGTAAGGGTATGTGCCAATTTCCAAATGCAAGATCCAAAGTTGAAAAAACTTTAGCATTACTTAATTTATCTAATAAAGTATCTATTCTAGGTAAAGGCACTGCCTCAGATTTACAAAGAGAATTTATTTTACGATAATAAATACAAAGACGACTTTTTCTATTTTCGTCTCTTTTATATGCTAATGTTACAGGAGAGGAATAATTACTAGTTAATTCTTTATTAATCCAACAACTAACAAATTTTTAATTTGCTTATTTATTTTAATTTTATCGGTAGCAGAGGTTCTAAATCAGATGTTAAATTTATTTAGAGGGTTCTATTCTTATTTTACCAACATCATATTTATTTTTGGAAAACACATGAGAATATTCTGTCACCAGACAGTACACGGGTTCAGATAGTTTATTTGCAGTCAGTGGTGGAAAAATTTCCTCTAAGGCATTCACTATCTTGACCTTATTATCACCAATGTTGTTATTTTCAACAATATGTAAAAGCATGTAATTATTGTTAGTACGCAAATTGATAGTAATTTTTCCATTTTGAAGTATCTTATTTTTATCGCAATCTATAATTAACTTATATAAACTACAATCTGGAAGTTCTAAAATGATGTATGGTAAAGGATTATTCTTAATATATAATTTGATCTTTTTATTTATTTGATCAATTTTTAAATAAATGCCACAAATTTGGGTTAATTGGAGCGTTCATGCGTTTGTTTGACTCTAATAGGGTTTACATTTTTTCCTGTCAAGTTGAGTTTATTCACAATATCTGCTGATATAATTGGAAGAGTGGATCCTGTGTCAATAACAATATTTACATTAGTCTGAGGGATATAAAAATTGTCCAAGTTAACAATTTTTAGTTAAAGTTGAGATGTGTCCGGACAATAGTAATTGTCATTGTACTGGGCCAGGGGCCTCATTAGGAGAGTTTTGCCTCAATTCAGGATTTTGAGATCAGCCGAAAGATACTTCTGTGCACGGAGAAGCCAAATTAGCTGTTATTGGAACATTTGTCATAAAGTGGGATTGTTGAAAAGGACCTTGTGTCTAATGATACGCATTTGGAATTCCTTTTTGAGTACATATTCTACTTGGAGAAGACGGTAATCTTTTTTGGAAATGCAAATTCTGGGTATGGAAGTTATTTAAATATTGCCTTCCTAAATTTTGATAATTTGGTTTAAAATAATTTTGTGCTCTAGGTAGAAAGCAGTTTTGGTGTCTAAAATTAAAATCATGCCTAGATTGGAAAAATGCTGGTTGCCTCGCTCTTATTCTGATTTCCATACTCCTGCCTGGCCTGGATTGGGTTCTGTGGATTCTTCCATTCTTAATAATTTAGTTGCTATTGTCAGCCATTCTGTAGGGTTAGAAGGGGCTTTTATGCTTATTAGTTGTTTTGATTGAGTTGGCAGACCATCAGTAAGGCCTTCCAAAACCAGTTGTGGATTAAGACCCAACTGTCTGCCACAATCTAATCTCTTATGAAAATAATCGACTATTTTGTCATTTTTTTGAATCAAACTTAAGCTGAGAAAAGTCCGAAAAATTAACAATACTTGGGTGGAGAAATTGCTCAATTAGTATACAACATAAATAATCGAACTTATCAATATTTAAGCAGTTGTTTATGTAAAGAGTTAAAGCTGACCCTTTCAGAAATCTGGCAATATTTTTAATTTTCCAAAAATCATTTTTACTATTTTCCTGGCAAATTTTGTTAAAATATCCTAACCATAAAGCCATTTTCATCCCATTTCCGGGATCAAAAGGGATTATTGAAGGTTCTTGGTTTATTTCCTCATTTACTACTTTTATCAACTCTAATATCTGAATTTTGACTCGGAAGGTCAGACACATTTGTTCTCTCTGTGTCAGTCATTTTACCAGATCTAAGTAACATTAAGCATTAAAACATGTTTTCATATTAAAAAACCCATACATTTCTTCATAAAATTTGTTAAAAAAATAAATTTCAATAAAAGACTTTTTAAAAATTCAATATTTTAAATAATACTATAAAAACATAAATTGTAATAATAACCAAATTTAAATATGAAAAATCAAAAGGAAAATCACAATATGAATCTTGATTTTCAATTAAGATAGTTGATGGAGAGGTTTTTTGTTTTTTTCAAAATAACTAATTACCTGATGAAGAATCAGCACTGCACAAACACACAAATCACATTTCTGAAACTAAATGACTCTTGGCAGAAAGGGGTTGGAAACTGAAGATAGAGCACGCAAAGGAGGATATGGAGCACAAACACAACGATATTGAAGAGCAGAGCATGCAATTACTATATTGTAGTGATTATATGACCCACTAGATATACACTCGAGAATGGAACGCCACAGCAGAAATCAGGAATGTCGGAGGAAGTCAAAGGTTACATAACATTGGAGTATCCACTGGAAAACATTAGCGTTGTAGCTGGAGAAGAAAGCCAGGAATGTAGTTTTGTCTCGGAATCCAGCGCCCGAATCAGAAAGCTAAAGGCGAGCTAGACGAACCCATCTTCGAAGCGGAGCACGGCGAGCTGCGGAGTCTCACCAGCGGGATTTAGTTTTAATTCTTTAAATTCATTTGGTATTTTTTCATAGAACTATCCTTCGACTTTTGTAATGTAAAAATATTTAAATTATTTGATGAAAGAATATAACAGTCTTGGCCGAAATCATGGAGAAGACAGGTTGAATTTTTAAGTTCGTTTTATTTCACCAGGTGAAGCAAGCATTATTTACAAGCAAAAGTGACTAACACAACAGAAAACGGATTGTCGAAAAGGCTGATTAAATGTTTATCCCTCTGAATTTATACCTTTAGATTTATTAGGGATCTTTGGCGAATTTAATCACATGTACAGCTCGTGCAAGGGAATCGTAGGGATCCTTTAATGGAATTTGCTATGCTGTCTAATTTCTATCCCCACACATGGAGTGTGGGGAACTAGCCGGCGTTTGGCTATTTCAGCAATTTTACAAAGCTTCTGTTGAATTAATTATCTAGAACGAATGGAATGGATCAGGAAAGAGAATATTTTAGAATGAAGTTACAATGGCTAACTCAGATTGAATATTAAGAAATTAATTTGAATTGGGAGTTATATATATATATATATATATATATATATATATAATGAAAAATATTTAATGGTGAAGGAGCATATAGAGAGTCGTGGTAGAGTAGAAGAGTTAATGCAGCGGTGCAGCCTTTCCCGTGGATTTAATTTTAATTCTTCATTTGGGGCTTTTTCACAGAACTATCCTTTCGGCTTTTATAATGAAACACATTTAAATGATTTGTAGTGAATAAACAGCAGAGTCGTGGTCGAAATCATGTAGAGTAGGCAGGTTGAATTTTGCAGTTCTTTTTATTCTATCACGGGAACAGGTATATTTACAAGGAAAACCGACGAACACAACACAACACGGAATTCACGAAAGCTAAGTGTACAAAAGGGACGGGAAATCATTATCCCTGGTCTTAAATACCAAGACTTTGATAGGGAAAATATTTTTTTATAGAGCTTCTAAAATCAGTTTTTGATGAGGATTCCCATGACAGACGCCTTAGAGGCAAGGGAAACACAGGGATCTTTTTAAAGGTATTTTGGTTGGGTCAGCAATTTTCATCTCTCTCACGGAGTGTGAGAAAGTAAGCGGCGTTTAGCTGTTTCAGCAATTTTACACAGCTTCTGTTGAATTAATAAATTAGAGCGAGTGGAATGGATCAGGAAATAAGAGAATATTTTAGAATATTACTATGGGCGAAATTAAGATAAAGCGTTGGAAATTAATTAAGATTAAAATTAAGAGTTTATATATATATATATATATATATATATATATATATATATATATATATATATATATATAACAAAATTATTCTGCTTTTAATATTACACAAATTGAATTATATGAATCGTTAAATCACTCGTTTTTACTCTTTGCAATGAATAAAGAAAATCTGATGTTAAGAGAGAAGAAAGGATTTTAGACTTAATGCATACTTCACATTTAAGCTTATGATAACTCCCTATTAAGGAAAAGTAAATAGTTTTAATTATTCACATGATAATGAAGAGTGATACGATGCTTCGTTTTAGTCATCCCGAGGTGACGTGAAAAAATTTTAATGCAAAAATTGCTCAAAAATGTCAACGAAAAATCATAAACGAACGGATGCTAAGTACAATGGACATCAACTGTTCAGAGATAAATACAGTCAATCGTTTAGTTAAAACCAGTAATGGCCGAAACGATCATTTTTCCGGGCCCATAGAAAGTTTTATTGCTCTCTTCGTTGTCAGAGATCTCGCCATGACCGTAAAGTTGCGTAAAGTGGAATTGTCAATTTCCCGAACAATGAGAACTTAACGCATGCGCAGAGTTAAAGTGAATAGTGGAAATAAAGAAAACGATTCAATGCTAGAATTGATGATATGGCTCTGTCAATTTCAAGTTAAAGTTAAATGATTTTTATAATTTTTTTTTCATATAGTATTAAAATCTCACATTAAAATATTTGAAAGAAAGAAAAAATACCACAGTAAACAATTTTATTCTTCTTCTTTTTTTTGGCAAATGCCAGAACTTAAAATCAATTAATATAAATATTTAAAACATTTTATGTGTTTATGCTGTTTATACATAATTAAATTTAATATCTCTATATAAAATTATTAACAACTAAAGAGAGTGTAATAATGCTATTAATTATCCTTAAATTTAAAGCTAATTTGTACAATTTATTTAGAAGAGAGGTGAAAAAAAATGAACGAAAAAGGATTCGTTTCCCCTTTTTCTGCTGTACTCATAAAAGAGGTAACATTCTTCTCGGAGGCCCCAACTCTTAGGAGCGACTAGATGAAGCTGTGAACCTTACACGCCCAGAATGATATTATCCAATGCAGCATTCAGTCAAACTGGTATTAGTAGAATTCGGAAAAAACATTTCTCATTGTTATGGTTAATTGAAACGTTTTATTAGATTAGATTTTAGTGAAATAAAAAGTGTTTCTTTTCATTTACCAGAATTTATTGATTTTTAATTCTATTAGTTACTTCATATTTCTTACTAATGACCCTTTAATATTATAATTTAAATTTTTTACTTCGAAAATATATTATTTACCTATTCTATAAAGATTTACGTGCCATTAAAATAAATAATTTTAGAATTTTCATATTCAACTTTTAATTTTATATCAAATTAATTTTGCCTGAACACATCATTGTTGCACCTATTTAAATTTTGTTATTAAATTTAAGAGTTTTTATATTAAATTTGAATACTCTTTTAATTTTACCTTAAATTGCTTTGAAGCACGTAAATTACAAAGGAAAAAAGATGCGACAATTTTCCTGTTATTAGAAAGTCTTTGAAGGCATTTTTTAAAAAATATCATGAAAGATATAAGCCTATCAGTTAATATATTCATTCAGATCTCTAAAACTGAAATTTGTATGGCTAGACTAGAAAATTAATAATTATAATCAATTAAACAGTGTTAACACTGACTATCTTACTTAATTAATACTTTTGATATGATTTGGTATATTAAGCTTTTAAATTATTTCTCTATAAACTTTAAAGGTTTTTTAAGCTGGTGTTTCAAAAGTTTTTTTTATATCAGTATTGACACTAGATTTATAACTTAAATAGTTTCTAGTACAAAATGGTAATTTATTTTTTAACATTCAATAAAAGGTAGTTTATGATGTCTAGCGTTTACATTTATTATTATTTTTTTTTTGTTAAAAAAATTAAAAGTGCTTTTATTGAGATACAGGTGACCTAGAAATTAACTGGGAGATGCTTTCTAAATCTAATTTGAAATTCTTTTGGGACACAGTATACAGGTTGTTGATGGCATGAAATACCTCCTAGCCAGTTTTTGTTGTGGCTGCTCCATCGAATCTTATATACAAGCAAATATATATGTACATATATATAAATCTTATCCATTATTTTGAAGAACTTTGAACTGTATAAAGTATTCTTTTTTTGTGTAATAAGTTTTCGAATTAAACAGATCTGCATACCTCTCTCAATTTTAAAAAAATAAACTTTGTATTCAGTTTCCAAAGAATTGTAATTGGCATAAAAAATATTAGTCAATATTAGTTAAAAATGTTAGTCACAGCTAAAAAATAAAATTTTTGCCTTCTTTCTTCTTAATATTATCTTGTTTTACCGTTTTTGATTTCTGCTTTTAAAGTACAGAATGCATAATTTTCATAAATTTATGAATCGTATTTATCAAACAATTGATTTGTCTCTATTTTCCTAAAATAGACAATCTGCTGGAAAAATTATGTAACAATACATGCTATTTTAAACGTTTATTTTAAGATATAATACTATCAGTGTTTGTGACATTTTTAAGAATTTGTAAAAGTTTCCTTAAGATAAATCTGTTACTTAGATCTTTAACATGTTACTTTAAAGTTGAATAGGGGAAATAAGCTTTAAAATAAATTTAAAGTAATAGTTATACATTTTTAGCAATAAAAGTTAAACATAATTTTATTAAAGAAACAATATGAATTGATATCAAATAACAATCAAATATGCAATTTTCACTTTAATAATTTTATTATTTTTAAATTCTGAAAAATGGACAGCTTATATATTTAGCATGACAGTTATGAAGTAAAAATTTTAAAAAAAGAAAAAGAAACACGCACGCACAAGGCAAAAGTAATACAAAATCTTCTTTCCATTTTTTAAATTCATTAATATTGCCAAAACATTTTTTTTTCTTCACGAAATTTCAGTTCATAATTTTAAATCGCGTTCGATCTCCTGAACTGTTGATTCTTGAGCATTGCAATTGCTAAAGAGACAAAAGTGAACTTTTCTCTTTTCAACATTTTTTAATGACTATTGTGGAGGCCGATGATGGCTCTACAAATGATGATGAGAATTGAACAATTAATCGAGGTGTAGCTAATGGATGATAAACTAAGGAATTGCGACGCTTCTATAAATGTGGTTTATTTTCCTCAGAAGGGGCCTGAAGTACCCCACTACCAACTGTTTCCCAGTTCCCTATCGCGTTCCCAGTTCCTACTCGGCAGGTTCATGATCCGCGAAATAACAAAAGAAAGCAACCCTAAACAAGGAGCTCTCCAACTTGGCGCGTTGGTAGCAAAGTACTGAATATGCCCCCCCCCCCTCGATGAAATATGCACTCCCAACAATTACAAGCAAAATTACATAAGTTTACATTTTTTTGTAAAGAAAAAACAAGGGGGAAAATTAATGCAGTTAATGAATGAAAATAATAAAATGACATTAATAAATCTCAGCAACTATAAATAGCTGCACTTGCAATGAAAAGGAAATACAAATAATAATATAAAGTACAAATAATAATATAAGGTACAAATAATAAAATAGGATGAGTGAGAATTAATAATGCAGTTGTCAGACACAAGATATACAGCTAGTACTAAAGAGCATCTTAAACCTTTCAAGGTACACATTTAGAAATTAACCTTATAAGGAGAAATTAAACCTCCAATGGCATAAGTGCAATTTTAGAAATGGATCTTTTTTGATACCAAAATGAGTTTTAACAATTACCACTCTTACGGCATTGTCTTTACCATAGAATACATTGACAATTCTACCTAAAATCCATTTACAACATAGAAAATTTTCGTCTTTGAACAAAACCATGTCGCCAATTTTTAAATTTTATTTATTAATTATCTATTTATATCTTTGTTGCAAAGTACTTAAATAGTTATTTTGCCATCTTTTCCATATGACTTGTACCATCTTTGATGTTCTTTGCCATAAATTTAATCTATTATTTTCAGTGTTTGTTAAATTTTATTCAATGATAGATGAAATTGGTCGACCAATGAGAAAAGGCTCAGATTCAAAATTTCTAGATCGCCCATTTCACTAGACAAAAGAGTAATAGGACGGAAATTCAAAGTTCCTTCTATCTCACACAGAACAGTAAAACATTCTTCACAGGTTAACTTTGAAACTCTAACAACACGTTTGAGATGGTATTTGAAGGATTTGACACCTGTCTCCCATAAGCTACCAAAATTATGTGCTCTGGAAGGAAGAAATTTCCATTGATTGCCTTCTTCAGATTAAAAAAAAAAAAAATTAGATAAATATTCATCATGCTTAGTTACCATCAGAGCTAATCTCTTTGATTCAGAATTACCACTTATAAAATACTTATCATTATCACTGAAAACAAATAATATTTAAAAAAAAATTTTTAAATCAATTCCTACTTTGGATATTGGGAAAAATTTAGGCAGCTAGGATCAATTTTATTTCTGCTACTTTTTATTAAATAATTACGGTTGTTGTTCTTGCGTTCTGCTTTGCAACGGAACGAGGACTGCAGTACCTTCTTACGGGATAGACCCCTGAGCATCCGAATAAAGATCAACTTTCACTCAGTATCCCCAATGGTATAGCTTTCGACATGGAGAACTTTGCTGTTCGGTTCGAACTCGCGGCACGAGGGATGTGAATCCAACGCCTTACCAACCAGGCTATCCCGACCTACAATTACAACTACTTTAAAGAACAACTACTATAAAGGTCAAAAATTAGTGAAGAAAATTAATGAATTAATATTCGAAAATGTATTAACAGCAAATGTCATCGACTACAAGTTTTTAAAAATTTACTTGAACTTGATTGGATGAATAAAAAGTATTTTATTAGCGATTGAAAATTTGAACTAATATATATATATATATATATATA
>JAOUZG010002972.1:834238-851446 GCA_026289955.1 Argiope argentata
ATATATATATATATATATATATATAATATAGGGAGAATGCGAGCTAATTGTAGGAATTTAATAAATTGCGATTTCTTGATTAATAGTAGATTTTATTTGAGTATCTACAATCATACGTTTATTTTGATATCTTTTTTTCCAAAGCTTTAAAAAGGGATTCATAAGTTATCTTCAAAAGCTTTAGCTAATTTTGCTTCGTTCTTTAAACATGAACGTAAATAATAGCACTTTCGGTTTTCAGTTAAATTGGGATTATCATTTATTAAATTTAGGAATTGTTGCTTAAATGAATTCCATTCTTCTATTTTTCCATTAAACAATGGAAGAGGTATTTCTGGTAACTTAATTGAAATAGTTTTATCCATGAAATCTTTAACAATAGCACCATCTGTCGAAGAACTAGAAACAGAAGTGTTTAATTTGATTTGATGTAAATTAGATTTGAGGCTTGCCTCTGTTTTCAGTATTTCATCTTCCAGCTCAGACAAACTGGATTCCATTTGATCAAAATTATCGTCCGGTACAGTCCTATAGAATTCGTTTCTGAGTTCTTCAAACTTTGAACTTGTTCTTGACAAAATATACAGTTGCGCAATCACTGTCGCTTCTACTAAATTTTCGTTCTTTTCGATGAATCCACGAAGTTTTGTCAATTCTCTTCTGATGCTCTCTTTCTTTCTATTTAAGACCACTAACTCACTTTCCATGCCTAACTAATTTGGATGGATTTCAAAATTGAAGTCTAGTTCGCTCAGGCTTCGACGGACCTAAAAATGTTGTGAAGTCCGATGATGGCTCCACAAATGATGATGAGAATTGAACTCTTAATTGCGATGTAGCTAATTGATGATAAACTAAGGAATTACGACGCTTCTATAGATGCGGTTTGTTTTCCTGAGAAGGGGCCTGAAGAACCCCTCTACCAACTGTATGCATCGCGTTCCCAGTTCCTACTCGCCGGGTCATGACGAAATATCAAAAGGAATCAACCCTAGAAAATGAGCTCGCCAACTTTGCGCGTAGGTTAGCAAAGTAATGAACAATGACTCATGATGAACATTTTTTTTAATTTCTGTTTAAAATGAACTTCCGGGATAAACGTTTTTCACAAACAAAATCTATAATAACGAATCATTGTTTTGGATAGCTTTCGCGTGTACATGCAAACAAACAAAATTTTCATATTCTGAGATAAATCAACACATGGTAGTTTGACTCTGAATGCTGATTGGCTAATTCCATTTTAGGAGTGTAAGATGCACCTCTCCATCTAGCCGCTCGTCCGAATCTTGGCTTTAGTTGGCGTTACTGCAAAACAAAAGACGCTGATTAGGCTTCAATCTCTGACTACCTCAGCGAGATTGTCTATGGCAAGTGCCATTAGAGACAACAACAACAACGGAATGTTAGTATGTCTAGTTTTAATAACTACAAATGTATGACCATTGAATTTCATTGACCATTGAATAAAATTTAATTCAATTACACATGAAGCTAATTTATAAGAAAAAATTAAACACATAATCCAAAATTGTAATGCAATTTTTGATAATTATTAAGTAATATTATTAATAAAATATAATTACAATGAGAACAAAATAAAAAAATGAATGCTATTTTTCTTCTTTTTTCTTTTCTTTCTTGTAATAAAAATATCTGCAGCAAATAAATTGTCTTTTCTCTGTTTTCCCGAAAACAATTGTTTTAAGTATTATCGATAAATACTGTGACATGAGTGCAGCATTAGTTTAGACGACACTAGAATTACGTAGTTAGGTAATTCTGTTGTCTTTTCTCCCGTCACTTTTAATTACAATTTTTTTTCTTCAAAAGTTTTATTTCAATTTCTAAGTAATTGTTTATTTTTCTAAGTCAAATATTATTCTAAAATGCAATAATTGAAGAATTTAGGGCTTTTAATGTAGAATATTTTTAAAAAGTGTTTAATTACGGTGTGTAAAAGACCATTAGAAAATCATTTCCTGTTTTGTAAAAGATTATAAAGTGTTTTCAATGTTCACAATGCAATTATATAAAATGCAGCCTTAGTTATTCTTTTTAAATTATAAGCTACATAATAAACAAATTACATGATGCTGAATTTGGAAAAATCATTTGAAATTTTTTTTATATATATTAACATTTCCTGACTCCTTCAGGATAAATATTTCGAAATTAATAAGAAATAATTTAATCAAGAAAATAAGAGTATTTTAAAAGAATTTTTATCATATTTTAGAACGTTAGTTGCAAATCAAATCATTATTTCGGAATGCTTTTTTTTTCGGCCGGCTCAGACACAATGCTACAAATGCAGTCGCATTCCACGTGTCATATATTAGTCATTTTGTTTTTCAATTCTCACTCTTCCATGATGTAAAAATACGGTTCGACACATGGTCAATTCCATAATGAACTTGAATTCAAATTCAATATATATCTACACTTCAGATATTGAATCTGTGCACCATATTTAATTCATCTAGCTCTCTCTGTTTTGGATTATCGTGTTAGCTTACATTCGAATAGTAGACAGATTTCCTCAGAGTAAATTCAGCTCAAAATTTAATAGAAATCTTCAAATTTGCCTTACTAAATTTCATGCATCTAGCTCAAAACGTTTTTGAATTGTCGGGCTTACTGGCAGAGAGACAAGCATAATTCCATTCATGTTTTTTAGACATTAAAAAAGTTAGATTTTTAAAATTGTTCAAAATCTTTAATTCTAATTTTTTGACTATGGTAATAATTTTTCTTTGCATACGAGAAAGTAAAAACGATTGAATTCACTTATTAGAAAATTCGTTTTATTGCTATATCTTAGTGGAAAAGGATGATATCTTTTATGCGACATGAAATGATTAAAGCACAGTAATACCTTCATTTATAGCTAGGCAGAATTGTTAGGGAGAGTGGAAAATGCTGTAGTTGAAATGCAATTTTAATTTTCTTCAATATTCAAGTTTCGAAATTCTAAAGGAAATTGCTTTTGTAATTTATATTTAAACTTTAACTGAATGATTTTTTTTCTTCAAATTTAACTGTTTTTGATGTTACTTTTTAACACGCGTGAAACTTATGGAAAAATCTTTTCAAACAACTAACAAGTTAATGTGACTTGTATGAATTTTGTAGAATATCCATGCTCCTTCACGCCGCTTTTTAGTTTTAAAACAATTTACTGTTTCTTTTAGTTTGAGAAATTGAAAAACATTAACTATCAACTAAAAAAAATAGGAATTAATCAGAATTTTTTAATAATACTTTTTAATTAAAACAAATTGTTGTTAATATTCCAGCTTTTACTAAGAAGTAACTTTATTTTGAAAAAGAATTAGCTTATTTTATCAAAATAGCAATCATAACTATAAATGTGTTATGATCCTTTAGTGAATAATCCAAATATGATTTCGAAATTTTTTTAGCAGTTGATTCATTTATAGATGATCAACACATCTTATAATTAAATTTGACTATTGAACAATATATTAAGTTCATTAATATTTTTATTTATTTTAGCTATTATTTTATTTTGTTATAATATTGCGAAAATTCGTTTCTAGTATCAATGCGGCACATTTTATGAATTAATCTAAGTGATTTATCAATTAATGGTTCATTTTTTTTATCACTATCTGTCGTTGATCGCACAATATTATTGCCTGGGATAATTAAAATAATTAATTATCCCAGATATTGTTTTTTAAAGCTAAATTAGCAATAAAATACTTAACTGTCTTGATTTAACCCTCCGAGTGCCTAATTATTTTGCTTAATTTCTCGCTAGCCTTACTTCAGAAAAGATCCGCTTCACGCGCGTGAGAAATTGATAAACTAACTCCCTTCCTTTCCTAGCCGTGGGGGACACATTGGGGAAAATGGATTCGTATGAATCTGGTTATCTTAACGTACTGACTGACTAATTCCGTCTTATTTTTCTTATATAACCAATATGTGGTTCGGTAATCCAAATTCTTTTATCGGAAAACTTCCATTCTTTGGAAACTGGAAAAAAAAATTCTTTGGAGATCTTAATTTTTCAAACTAAAAACATTAAGATTTTTCTATAATTAAATGGATTATTATTTATCTTTCCTTATTGCAATAATTTTACAAAAGACACCCTCAGTTACAAGGTCTTTTCATTAATAATCTATTATAATAAAAATGGAGCTTGAAATGCGTTGCTAAGCGCAAAACTGGAGAACGGCTCGACCGATTCGGCTAATTTTTTGTTTAATAGTTTCGTTAAGACACGAGGATGGTTCTTATGGAAAGAAAAAATGAAAAAACTGCGAGGAAAATAGTTAAAACGACACTTTTCTAACTTTCCCGCCAAAAATCTGCATTTCCTTCCCCCACGCCAACTGAGTGAGATAGCAGGAAGTAATAAATTATGATTTGTTTAGAAAGAAATGCGCGAAGTCAGTTGGTTTTCATTCATAGATAACGGGATGTTTAAAAAAGAAACAAAATAGCTGCTTTTATTATTAGTCTGTATGAATATTTAATCTATGCCTGCTCAAAATAAAATTTCGGCACGGAAGAAAAAAAAAGAATAACAAAGTGAAAATAGGATTTGTAGAAACAAAATTAGTGAAGAAAAAAAGGATAGAAAAAAAAAGAAAAGAAAAGAAGGATGCGTGTGTATCAATATTATTTCCTCTGTGCGCGGCATTTTCCGAGCTTTTTTTAAACTTTCGCATCTCTTAAAAACCAATTGTCTTTATTGTTTAGTCTGTTTACATTTATGAAAATTTGAATCTCATTATTCTATGAAAATGTAGAATTTTAGACCTTTCCCTCCACCATTTAAGTAAAATATCAATTCCGGGACAATCATTGCTCGGATAGAAAGAGAAAGATGAGTAGTACAATGAACAGAACATCTGAAGAAAATAGTACTATAAATGAATTATATGATTATCAAAATTTGTTTGGTTTAAAAATATTTTGATGAAAAACCTGTTATGAGACACAGCTAAATAAAATATTATATGAAAATTTTAGCGAGCATTAATACTGGCGAACCGACTGGTCGCCAAGGGCGGCTAGTATCATATAAAAATGGAAGAAAGATACATTCAGAGATATTAAATGCGTTAAATCCATGCTACATATTTACATGTTTTCCCCTACAGAATGTATAAGTAACGTTTAATATAAATAAAAAAAAAATTTAAAACGCCCTTTAATTTTCAAAATCTGTATCTCCTATACTTTATTTTTTTCTGGACTTATTTTGTGTGTTTGTTGAAAGG
This sequence comes from Argiope argentata, assembly GCA_026289955.1. Taxonomy (NCBI): domain Eukaryota; kingdom Metazoa; phylum Arthropoda; class Arachnida; order Araneae; family Araneidae; genus Argiope; species Argiope argentata. The sequence continues at coordinate 839,500 of JAOUZG010002972.1, forward strand.
CAAGAATTTAAAAGCTGAATGACGAAACCTCACAATTTTAGTTTTAATCCTTTTATAGAGAAGATTATACCGCAACCATTCTTTTGACAAATTATTAAAATACGTGATTTTAAGAATTCATTTAATCACGTGGTCTTCTTGGGCGGAGCCAGCTGCCAATCATGTAAACACCACGTGATCTGACTGTTGATGTTAGTATATTTTTTTCCTCCAGTGAAACGAACTTGACTCGGGTACTAGGGGGAGTGTGATCTCGGCTGTCTCCCGAGAAAGTTTATGTGTAGTTCTCTAGGCCGGCAACCCTATGGCGTAATCTTGTACCTTTTGTTGTTGATGTTATCACTTAACCGCATAAAAGACCTCCTGTGTCTTCACGTCATTTCACCTAGGCTACAATCTTCACTATAAGATAAATTATTGTGTAATCAAGAAAAGCAGCAATAATTTAATTATTTACACGCAATTTTAAATTTCTTGTTTTGGAATTCAACACAGCAGCTTAAAGCAACGAATTAGCTTTTGTGTATTTGTTCCAAGTCGAAACATAATTCGATTAGACTATTATGTATTATAACAAGCATTGGGCAGACGAGACGAAGAATTTGGCATGTTCAAAAAATATGATACACAATTTTTTAACATTATATAAATAACTATACCTAATTATTTCCTTTAAAATTAACATTACTTTATTTCATTTTCAATATACAAGGTAATATTAATCTTTTTATAAATAAAACAGGATATTATAAAGCCAAATAGCTTGGTCGTTTGAAAATATATTAAAATTAAAGTAATAAGTTTTACCATAACATTAAATACAAAATTAAAAAACATACTGTCATTGCGATGTTGATCAGTGTTGTTTTACGTAGAATTCACAATATGATTTTCGTAATATTCTTTGACATTGTTAAATATTGTGTTTACAATATAGTTTACACATTATTTTAGAATGTTATACAATATTCGACTTCATAATGAAAAATTGCTTTAGTGAATTTCTTGAAATAAAATCTCAAATAAACTGAATTAAGGCTGAAATCTTAAATTTAAAATACTATTAAATTTTTGAGCGATCTTTTATATAATTTGATATTGTATAATATAGTTGATACGGTATTCGGTATAACTCGGTATTCACAATATTGATCTATATTTCTGAAATATTATACAATATTGTGGTGCTGCTAGGGTCCAGGAGTAGTAGTCATTATCTTCATTCTTTGGTTCTTAAACTGTTTTAGTTCTTGACTTTCAAATAATTTGCTTTGGATGGCGAATCAACAATATTTCTCGCTTTCGTGTTTGACCTAACAGGTACCAACAAGTATTGAAATTTATCTTTCTCTACTAAGCCATCATCATTGTGAATGCAAGAAAACTGACCCCAAAATACAATCTAAGTTATTTGATCTTCATATTCCTTTAAAACTTTCTTAGGTATCTTTAAATTCGCACCAACATGTGACTGAAGACCACATGACTTGGCTACTAATTCTTTCTAAACATAAAAATCGCAAAATGCTTTTACTTCAATAAATTTATCTCTATATGATTCATTTATATCAAATTCAATTATATCATCAAACAGACTTATTTGAGAGTCAAGGTCAAACAACCTTATAGATTTATCAACAATCTTATTACAAACACTATAAATTACCTTACTTTCGATTTCGTCGGATTCTTTCAACTTCATAAATTGATTATAATCTGTAGTAAAGGCATGACGTAGCTGTGTCCTGGCTTTCTTCAAATCCTCTACGTTATTTGTATTACTTTTCTCCTCTGTCATCATCAATCAGAAAGTCGTTTCGTTTTTCTTATATAAATAAAACAGAGGCCATCAAAATCATTAATTACTTGGTTTATTTTGAACAAAATAATATCCAGGTCGTAAATTTGACGATTTTTGTTTCATTACTTTATGCAGAGTATAAAGTTCTGTCACGGACGTCAGTATGTTCTGACTCGAAACACTACTTTCGTTTTCGTAATTAATCAGTTTATTTTGCCCAACCCAAGATAGAGTTTCATGATACTTTTTACGCAATGATGATAGAAGCTTATCCGAGAGTTTACAGATGAAGTAAACTTAAATTGATCAAATAATCCGTACATCAAAGAGATGAAAATAACGTAACGTACAAAATTTATATTTAAAGCAAACACAGCATATCCTACTTAAATTAAAACCGAATGGCCAGATTCCAAGCTGGAATAAAATGCAACGTAAACTTAATAATGAAAATAAACTGGAAATGTAAAACTTATTAGGAGTGGTAACACTTCCAAAATGATGAACCGCCAGAATTTACCGGTTCTCTCAAGAACGCATGGTAATAAAATAAAAATTTATTAGAAAATTTAAGATCAACGGATCTAGATTTTGAAATATTTTTAATATTGAGATCTGAAATAATATTTCTTTCATTTAAACAAAAATTATACATATATGTGCTAAATTTTAATATAAAATTTTTTAATTTGTAAATTTTTTGCTTTAAAATCTCGAAGCCAAGCTTATAATTTTGCTTACACTACACAATAGTGGCTACTTTTCATAGTTTTTCAAGCAAAAGGGCTGAATTGAACTCATTATAAACTAAAACTTCAATTGAAAATTAATTTTTCCTAATGGTTTAAAAAAACATTTAAAAAAACCCTTTATTTCATATTTTTATGTGTCAGAGAATATCTTTTAAAACAAGAATAATTAAAAAGATACATAACCTTTTTTCTTTAATATTTACTTCATTTAGCATAAAACTTCGCATTTTATTTTATATATATATATATATATATATATATATATATATATATATATATATATAAGGGTTTTTTTCTGGCCTTTTATATGCATCTGCTGATTTCCCCCTCTTATATATTAATGTATATTCATAAGAATTTTCTTCAAGTATGGTTGGTAGAGGAGGAAAATAGTTTATTTGATGAAAGAGATGGCCCATTATTATTTCCTTTTAAATTTACTGAATATTAAAGATTCTAATATGACAGAACTACTTATGGTATTTATCAGAAATGTGCATGTGTTGTATCTGAACATTGATTAGTCATTTGGCAATAACTATACGGCTATATAGCTCATGGTCTTTACTGAGATTTATTTTAAGAATAGATCTTATATTGGAAATGTCCTGAAAAATTACAATTAAGTTTAGCTTTTGTTACATCCTATTTTCAGAGAAATACAGTATATTATACATTCTAGACTTTTTTTGTATATATTAATATATAAATGCATTTATGATTTAGTTCTATACAATTTGCTTAAGTTAGTTCGTTTTTATTAAAAGTTTATGTTTACATGCTACTTTGAAAATACATCAAGAAAATGTTGCATTACAATAAAACATAGCCAGAATATTTCCAGTTACCTTTTTAGATTAATTTTCTATATCGAAGATTCCTTTTTTTTTTTACCTTTTAATTTTTAAATTACAACATTACTACTTTTAGACAGGTGTTATATGTTATTTATTTCTCAATTTTAATTAATTTTTTTTCCAGTAGTATCTTCCGAAGTGTCTTCCCTTCCAGTAGTGTACCGATTTTCGATTTATTGAGAAAAAAAAAAAATCAATTTTTCGATGCTAGTTTTTGAAAAATATCGATATCATAATCATGAATAATGGTTCACGATGAATGGCGATATAACAAATAGATATTCATAATTAATTTACGTTTTCGTTTTGGTTATCGTTTAGTGTTTGTTTCTGTTTCGCTTCATTCTATTTTACTGTCAAATAATTTTTGTCAATGTTTTTATAAAAACTGTCATATTCTACAATAAAAAAAAATTATTTCTTTTAAGCATGTCATTTTGGATTAAACTGTTTTCTTTTCTCTTACTGAATGATACCTTCATAAAAAAATAATTGTGGTTATCAAAAGGTTGACTATCCTTTGTTTCGTCATTAAATATCCATCTTGGGGGAAGAAAAAGCAAAAAGGTTTCATTCACATTAAATGCACTTTTAGTCGCAGCTCACATTTTCACACTCAAGCGTGCTCGCATTAAAAAAAAGTGCTGTTATATCTCCACTTTTGGATTGCTGCTGAATTGTTTACTAAACTCCTTTCAAAACTACTTTGAGTGCTCGATCTTTCTTGGCCAAACTTCTAGAAGTTGTCGAATTTTTGATGCATATCGAATTGCCGATACTTGTCCAATTTTCGATATTTGTTGTATTTTCGATACATGGAATTTTGAGTAATTTCGAGTTTTCAATAGTGGTCGAATTTGCTTGTTGTTGAGAATCCATCCTGGGAATGTTTTACACATATTTTTGGAGGATTTCAAGACATTGTTTTGCATATCGGTAGAAAATATGTGTTGTTCTTCTCTTTTTAATCCGTATGCTTTTCTCTAGAATGCACTTTAATATTTCTAAAAGTGTAGAATTTTTCTTGTTTTATATCTTTAAAAAATGTGGTTTTTCCAATTTCATTATACATTTTTAATCACAATAGATTTTTTATTTAAAGTAAAGATTTGTTTTAATGAATAAATTTTATTACTCCTATTTAATATGATTGGATTATATGTTGCGTTTTTTGTTAAATTTTAATGCAGTTTAATAGTTTCCTTTCCTTTCCTTTTTTTATTTATGGGCTTTTTTTTATTTTCAAATACATGGTATTTTGAATGGATTTAAAAATTCCTGCATTCATTTCACTGAAGAAAATTTGTGTGAAATTATTATTTTTCTATTTTTAATGTAAAGACATTTTAATGGTGATTTTTCAATCTTTTAACTTTTTTTTTATAAAATACTTTTATTTGATGCTACGCCCTTCCATTTTAGTATTTCGTATTTTATTTCATTTCATAGTTTATACTATGCCAAAATGTCGATAGAATACTTAGAAATAGAAGATAGTCAGCTAGAATTTTAATGTTCAGAAACACAGCCTTGCACTTGTAGGTTTTTTCATTGAGTTTATATTAATGATGATATATAATTTCATAATTTTCTTTTATTTGAACATGATCAGGACCTTTTTATAAAATTTTTTAATGTATTACATCATTCGTCCGAAAATGACTTTATCCTACATAACATTTGTTATTAATGTTTTACTCATTTCGGAATTAGTATTTTTCGTCTTTGTTTGAGTTGTGAAATAGTAAATTGGATTATTAATTTTAGTTTCATAACATATCTATTGTTAAAATTATAGTACATATTTAAACTAAATCTACCTATAATATTATTAAAATAAGAATGAAAATTTATGTAATTCATGTACAAAATTAGTTTTTCATGGCATTAGATTTTGAATTCAAGATTTATTAAAAGTAAGGGAGATCGGAGCAGGTTGACACCGATTTTGTTTACGAATTTTTCTTATTTTTTTGGTAATGATTAAATAGCTGATATGTATACCAAAACATTCTTTCTTCCTTTGGCTAATATAAAAAGGAATCGATAACAATTTGGTTAAAAAATAAGTTGTCTAGTTTGAAGAGCTCACTCCATCGGTGTCAGCATTTCCCAGGGCCGGGGGACGAAGCAGGGTGGCATTACATATTTGTATTTTTTTTATTAATTATACGGTAGGTATTTATCTAAAGAGAAAATAAAAAAAAAATATTTTAATTAGGAACATTTATTGAACTAATTTTTATATAATTAAATTTAAATAAAAATTGAATTTTTTTTTTCGGATTTAGGAGCATTTAATCAAGGTACAACGAATTCAGATGGACTTCACATTGCAAAAATGTTTTTTTTTTGTCTCTTTATCGCTCCAATGTCCAAAGGTAGTGGCTTAACCATTTTTAAATCAGCTTACTGCGGTAACTGATATCTAAGCGTTATTGGGGAAAATAAATGCGTTCATCATTTTAGAACTTTTTGGGTGGAAATTCACCTTCCATTTTTCGCGACTCTTTTGATTCAAAACGCAAGCGGTGAATTTCGAAATTATTTTTTTAACTTCAATTAACAATTTTAATAATACAAAATAATTGATTTCTGGATCTCCTTCTAAATTCAAATAATCCGATTTGTCAATCAAATCACAGTTGATATCAACATCTTCATCGTCTCGATACCTCTAATCACTCTAAGAATGACAGATTTGCCTCCTGAATTTAGTTTTCACTCTCTGCATTTCGTCTTCCGCCACTTTCCTGTTTTTGGTCTTTTTTTTTCTTTATTTTTGTTGTGTAGGACATTAATCTTGGGTTTTTAATCTTTTTACTTTAACGGCTTGTTTTTGTGCCTGAAGTGTGTCTTTCAACAGGAATATCTGTCAAAATAGTAGCCTGCCTCTTCCAACGTCCTCTTCTTTTCCTTTGTTTTATACCAACCTTTGGTAATGGCCATATTTCTTCCAACGGTGAACAGTTTGTGGGATCAAAACTTCGAGGATCTGGGGAGGATAAAACATGAAGTAGTTGAGTGTCATTTCTTTCATGCTCTGCTTCAGAAATTCCATCGAAGTCCATAGGCCTCTGATTAGAACAAATGTATTCCAAAGCAGAAGAATCATTTTGAGATATATTAGATGTGACTTGAGGATGGTCTGTTACGTAACTGGAAAGAAATTCCGAATTGGGAAATATGTCTGGATTCGTGAACTTATTCCAGTAACTGCAAAGTCGGCTGTTATATTGCTCTCAGTGATAGCCAGTGGGGGAGTTGTCGCTATGATACTTGGAATATCATAAATCGTCATTGTTTTTCTAGGATTGTTTCTATGCCATGAATCACATGCACTGTTCACGTATATCTTTAGACGGCCGTATACACTACGATCCAGAAGTTGCTGTTTATGGCAACAGTTAGGTGGAAAACTCAGCCCCACAACTCCGTTCGCTTTCAAATAATTGAGTGCTGAAATTGAAAGATGGGCTTCATTATTGACCAGTAGCAGTAATAGTAGTAGTAGAGAAAGTTTTTCCTTTGTCGACTTCGTGTACAGAACGAAATGTTCCCTAAGTGCATAAAATGCTCTTCCATCATCCATCCTGATGGATTGCAATATACAGTGCCTCCTGCAGGTGCCCTGTTGAGGAAGTGATCTCTGACATTCACACGTGGAAAAAAGAGAGGAGGAATCTTGTTTCCTATAGTAGATACAGCAGCAGCCAACGTGACAAGAGTTCCTTTTTCTGCAGATGTCATTTTGCCTGTCTGTTTAAATCCCCTCCATGCTACCACCCGGTCAGGTTTTTGAACAGTTGAGAACCCTGTCTCATCCATATTCCATACGTCCGCAGGTCCGAAACTGTACTTGTCGTAACACTGCGTCAAAAGTCTGAAAAATGCGGCAACGTTTTTAAAAAAAATTATTATTAAAGGAGGTCGCCCAACTGAGACTCGTTTCTTCTGGCCTTCTGCTGGATAAAGCAGAGTTCCTTTATCCATGGCTCTGAAAGAAACTAATCCTCGCCTACTTGTTAATTTTCTTATTGTGAATAAGGCACTTTCCGTTTTGATGAAATAGCAAGCTGGTAAGCAAATTTCCGTACTTCTTTCGGATTAAGACCGGCTCGTTTTACATATTCTGAGAGATCTGCTTCCTCCTGAAAGCTGAAAATTTTTCGTGTTGGAAAACAGCTGAAAGTCAAAGGACGATTGAAACTTTTTGGCGCTAGCGTTTTAGTGAACACAAAGGTATCCCATACTTTTCAGCAGCCTTTGAATATGTTAATTCTTTGTGCAATATCGCTTTTACTGCTTCCACAATAACGCCCCCGGGGGGGGGTCGAAGCTCGGTATGTAATCCTCTTTCTGTTTCTAAACATGGCTTTGAAAAAAATATATTGGACAAGTAAATTATCGACATTACTAAAAGCGCAAGGTCAACCTGCTTCGCTGGAGCCAACGTGCCTTGGTTCCAACATGCCCCATCACGCCATTTCGACTTAGATTCACTTTTTGATTCAGAAATAACAAATTAATTACAAGATGATTTCTCACAAATACGCTCATAAATATTAAATGTAACATGCGAGAATCTTCATTGCTAATATTGTGTATTTTAGGGGGGGGGGGCACTTTTTAATATCTAGTATCTGCTGATCCAGATGAAGTTGACTGAAATTTTAAAAGCATATGAAGACATACTTTCTGTTTACTTTAATCCCACTTTTACTGCCATCTAGTGTTTTTTACCTGCGCTGTTAGGAAAGTGCCAACTAACCTCGGTCATCCCTACTTAATTGTTAAAGGCACTAATATGTCGTTTCCTTTTTCTTTTTTAATGAAGAATGAAAGAAATTGAAGTTTTTTCTTCCTTAAAAGTTATTTGTAAAATGTTCAAACAATTTATATTGAAAAAAAAATCGCAATAGTATAAATTGTAATATGCAGGCATTGCTTTAGCGTTGACAAACTTAATTAAAGGGGTTTTAACGCAATTATTTTCTATTTTTATTCAAAAGAAAATGAATATTTTTAGTATATAAATTGAAAATTCCGTTCATTTGGTGTCATTCTGATCAGAAAATATGTTAAGAGAGGCTATTTATAACTTATAATAGTTATAAATAATGATAGCATGATACATCGAAAAATATTGATATTTATTGGACGATTTATCGCGATGATAAAATCATTTCCCAGCTCTAGTAGTAACGTTGTATTAATATTGTGAATAGATAGCTTTAATGAGTGAAAGTAGCATTTTGAATGCAAGTTATATTTTTAAATTATTTTAGTTTGCTATATATTCATAGATTTATTGTTTATGTTTATTTCAGATTTTTCCATGGATAGGCCAATTATCCAGGATATAGAACAGCTGCATTTTCTTTCATCATATTATTCTGATACAATGGATGAATTTTCTAAAGATCTAAGCAATGCTTTAGATGAATCTTCTGATCGTCGAACACATGAGAATAAAACAAGACGAAGTAAAGCATGGAAATGTCGCTCACAAATAAAATCTAAGAATAGATTTATATTAGGAAATAGCATTCCAAAATCAAGTCCAAAAAGTGAAGATTCTGATTCCAGTCTCGATGTTTGGATTCATGGACAGATGGATTTTTCTGTTAATGATTCTTTTAACCATACAGACTCTGATGATAAAGATAATAATGTTAATCATGTTGATTACCATTTGACTTCATGGAGACACTGTTCTCCTAATTTAGTGGAATCTGATTCTGTGAATGAAAATCACTACCCCTCTAAAGAACCTCGTAGGAAAAGAAAATTTAAGCGAATGACAGTTGATCCTCCATTTGTGACTGACCATAAATCCCCCCCTAGTACTGTTTCATTTACTCAGAAAAATAAACGGCTGCGTAATCTTAAATCCCCAAAACTTCCCAAAATTTCAGCTAAGTCTCCTAAACTTTCCAAAATAACTGTTTCTCAGTTATCTTCTAAAATGGAAAATTTTTGTATGGAGTTTGGGAATGCAGCTACTTCTAGTGGCAAAAGGAAACGATGTGCTCATGAAAGAAGTGTGGAATGTAATGGATGTGGTTGTAAAGCCACTGTTTCGTCCAAAGATAATTCTGAGTTCTTAAAAATTTCTTCTAATCCATTCCATCGCCTGGGGCGTCGTAATTCAAAGTCTCTGTGAGTGATTTGACATATTTCTAGATTATTTTCTAATTTTTTTTAAATAAGTACATCATTGTTATTATTATTGAAATATGAAATGCAATAGCTAAGTGCAATATTAAATGTTTTTAATTTTAAAAACAGTTTACACAGAAATATATTTGGAAATTATTTTGAAAATATCAAATTATTGTTAAGCTGACAAGTTTGAATTTTTTAAAGGGGGCAGGGGAATCTGCTGTATGATTTTTAATTTATTTATTAGGTTGTGCATATCTGCAGATTCTTTCTTACTTATTCCTGTAAAATTTTATTTCTTTAATTCTAATTTTACATTTGAAGAAGCACTCTGAAATTTGTTAATGTTGAGATTTTAGTGTAGAAATTAGAATATTTTCTTTTTTCTGTTATCATGTGATTAAAAAACGGGATCTGCAATTTCCATCTACAACCCAGTGATTTCTTATTCATATTTTTTTCTTATTATTGATCAAATACTAATTATGCATTAGGTAACAGACTAAGATATGTTTTGTTACTTGCATATGTTAATAATTCTGCTTCAGAAGTATCCCAAATTAGTAGGACCTTTAGATCTACTGTATTCTTTTTTTAATTGGTTAGTTCTTCGAAATAAATTATCGTGCAATTTCATAATCATTTGTATTTTCAAAATGTCTCTTAATTTTTGCAAAAACACATTTTAAATTCACATATTTAACATAACAAACTTCAAGAGAACTTGTAACTTTTCAGTGTTTACGATTTCGATTCTTATTCGATAACTGATTGAGCAGGTCTGTGTAGGCTTCAATTATATGTCATTCACTTTAGTTCATTTTCAAATATGGTTGTATTAAAGTTTATCGTGTTTTAATAAACATAATGTGTTCTTTGTGTGCCGGAATTTGAAGAAAACGTGTTTCAAGAAAAGAGCAAAAAACTTATCTTTCTACCATAGGAGTTCCTATTAGTAGTGAATTTATAAACTTTCGGCTTTTTACAGCTATACAAATTATACATATCTATAATCAGTGAAATGTCCCCTATTTGATTAGACTAAAATTGAGAAATCAATTATTTTGAAGGTACGAATATTTCCCATTTCCTTAAATACTAAATTCCAATGAAAAAAAAAAAAAAAAAAAAAAACTCCATTGAAAGAAGTTTCAGACCGTCTTTTTTTCCTTAACGGCGTAAATTCTTCCATTTCACCCTTGCAATACATCTACTGTTATTGCTGAAGATCAGTTAAGTGGTTATTTATTATCGTTTTCTATTTAAAAAAAAAAACGTTACCAATCTTGGGTTCATAGATATTTTAATCCTTTTTGAATGCGTTTTCCACATATGAAATTTTCATTCTTTCAAACGTTTAATTTTAATATCTTATTTTTTTTCTTCTTGAATGTTATTTCTCTGCAAATCCATGTTTTAGCAGTAAAATTACATATATTTTCAGTACTACTATTACTACTTCAGAATGCCAAAATTACACCTCAATTTAATCACAGAATAAATTAAAGTTAATCTGTTATCTTCTGAATTTTCAGAAACATAAGCAAACGGATGCAGATTTATAACAATCTCATAACAACACAACACAGTCTCAGGCTTCTCTGAGGATTAAAAATCGATTTTCCAAAACAATATCTCAACTCTTTGAACTCGAACTAATGGCTCTCTAACATAGAATTTTGAAAAAATCGAACTTTTACAACTTGATTTGACAGCTTTTGGTCTACCCAATTTATTTATCTTATACTATTATACGAGGAATGGTTGTCAAGTCGAAAATCGCCCCAGAATTAATAAACTCCGGTAAACTTGGGGGTCTGGGGTTTTTGGCCACGAGGAATCGATTGGCGCCGGTTTTGAAGCGCTACGGTTGAGCAGGTTGGAGTTACAGATAGGATATTTTTAAACTTTATTAGTTCGCCATAATGGCTACTTAAATTTTCAAGTGGTAACGTGCTGCCATCTATAGCCAATATGCCATCTATATCAATATTCATATATATATTTTTTTCATTTCATGCAGACACGTGATGAAAATTGCATTTTTATATGTTTAATGCGCAATAATAATTTATTTTTTTAAATTTGAGTTTTTGTCAATCTGATGGCAACATATTAATAAGATAATTTTTTCCCTTTTACTCGTAACGCATGCTTGGAGCTTAAGTTTTAATTTTATCTTATACTATAATACGAGGAATGGTTGCCAAGTCGAAAATCGCCCCACATTTCCGACATTTCAACATTCATCAGAAAAAATTAAGGATAACTTTGATATTTTTACTAAATTTTCTTTCAAAAAAGTACGATTCTAATTCCACTGCATTTTATTAAGGGAAATTTGTTAATGAAATTTTGAATTTAGCGCTCGT
>JAOUZG010002972.1:863978-876999 GCA_026289955.1 Argiope argentata
TATATATATATATATATATATATATATATATATATAATATTTATAAAGCAGTTAAATTATTTTTTGAAAGCAGATAGCAGAGTCTACGCTGAAATCACTGAGAAGACAGGTTGAATTTTTAAGTTCGTTTTATTCCTCTACGGGAAACAGGCATTATGTACAAGCAAAAGCGACGAACACAACACAGAACGACAGAAAATGGAATGACGAAAATGCTGATTAAATTTTTATTCCTCTGACCTTTAGATTTTAATAGGGATATTAACGCATGGCAGTCACATGTACAGCTCGTGCAAGGGAATCATAGGGATCTTTTAATGGAATTTGCTAAGCTGGCTAATTTCTATCCACACACTTGGAGTATGGGTAAATAGCCAGCGTTTAGCTGATTCAGCAATTTTACAAAGCTGCTGTTGAATTAATTAACTAGAACAAGTGGAATGGATCAGGAAATAAGAAAATTTTTTAGAATGATGTTACTACTTAATTTGAATTTAAATTGTGAGTTTAAATTATCATTACATATGAACACAGAGAACAGCTTGGTTCATTTAGTGAAAATGTTTGTATAGATGATTTTGAATTCTAATAATTTGAAGCCCAAAATATTTCCTAATTTTTTGAAAGTTGTAAAAATAATTCTAATGTTGGCATGACAATGCAGCTGTAAAAAGGATTTTAATATCTACAAGAATGTGCTTTTTGAAAATCTTAAAGAAGTTTCTTTAATTAATATAATAACTATATGATATATCATAAGTTTTTATGCAGGACCCAGTGCAAAAATTTCTTTGGAGGCCTCCTCATTTTTATTACTTTAGTAATAAAGAACCGAACAGTATGGAAATAATCATAATTTTCACCTCATTATAGATATATAACAAGAAAATTGACTAGAACCTAAAATAGCTATAAAATCCTCACCGCACCCTTGAAATGGTCTGACGAAATATCATTATATGTATTTTATTGATTTTCTGGCAATTCTATGTCCATCATTAAAATTATATTATGTAGCTAAAGAGCCAAAAACGTTATATAAATTAATTAGAAAATGTAATTACTTTTTTTAGAAATTTGAATTAACTAACGAAAAATATCACAGACGTCCTATGCACTTAGAGAATATTCAGACTGATTCCTTAGTCAGATTACAGTAAATAGATAATTTCTGTGTACATGAATTAAAGATAAATTTTGCATTTAAGTTTGATATACGTTTATGTTCAATTAATGATTGCATGCAAAAATTAAAAAAAAAAAGGTTAGGGGAATATCCCATATTTTTGTTATTTTTTGTGTTTGAAAAACAATGTTATTATAACTAATTTATTATTTTCTTTCCATTAACTGAATTAAAATGTATAAAACGGTCAAAAATGAGAAAAAAAAATAATTTTCTTATAATATAAAATTTTTTTAAAAAAAGAATCTAATATTAAAGTCTTTAGTAAAGTACAATAATTTTTTTTTCAAAACGACTAAAACATTTTTGCATCTTACTTCATAGATACATCCAAATAAATTGTTCTTCACTGTTACAGAACATTATATGAGAAATGAGACTAAAAGGTGTCATTTGTGTAAATACATATCTATACTTTTGATCATTTTTTAATATTGTATCACTAAATAATGTTTTCTTTAAAAGTTAATACATAATATTTTGCTAGATTATATTATTTCTGTGTAAGAGAAACTTCTAATAATAAAATTTATATTTAGCTTGAATAATTATGCTTATTTTTAAATCTACAAAATATTAATATGTTTATTATTAACCCAGTTTTATCCAAGATTTACTATTCTCAAAATAATTAGAAATAAAGGAAAACATACATAATTATAATTTCAATGTAACAAACGAAGATTATAAATAGTACAGTAGTATAACTTTAATTTTGCTATTACATACAATATTGTTATGGGACAATTTTGCATGATAAATCAATATTATGTAAAATAGATTTTATAATATTTACTATTTATTAGTAATTTGTTACTGAAGTTGTATTACAATGAATTTCTCTCGATTACTTTTTCATTTTTGTTTCTAATTTTACTTTTTACAAGACTATCAATTACATCATCTTAATCAATGTTTTTTGTTATATCAGAATTTAAACACAACATAAATAGTGAAACAATTTTCCTTGTAGAATACTTGCTCTTATGGGTGAGTTTAATCTCTTCATCAATGAAAAAGATCTTTCCCCAGTGCGGTTTGAAATTAGTAATGATTAAAAAATTTGCAGTGCTGTCTCAATATTAGAAACTGAAACTGAAAAATTAAATTTTAACATTTTCATCATAACCAATACAGTTGCCTGCTTATCTACTTAGGAATGGAAATGTTGCAACTCATCACGGAACTTGTCATCTAAATCTGAAGGATAATGCTTTACCAATTCCTCTGCTTCAGTTTTTTGAAAATTTGATTTTGTTGTTATCAAACATGAAAATTTATTTCGAAATTTTTCTTATGGAATTTTACAATTGGTTAAGTTTAAGATTAATGTATCACATAACATGTAGTGACAATTAATAATATACTGATCATGGGTTCAAGGCTTACTTCAAGTGTATTTCCATCATCTAACAACCTACAGCTTTTTTTTTCTAGTTACCTCACACATATTGTTTTCTGGCTAAATTTCTTATGCTTTAGCTTCACATTTCTCAAATTCATTCTGAATAGACTACACAAACACTATTAGATTCAAATATTGGTGATTCTATATTTCACTGGGCCAAAGAATTCTGGAGAATTTTACTTGCTTGATTTAATCTTTCTAAAATAGTATCACACACAACTATATTTAGTTCATTTTCAATCGTTAGTAATTTTTTATAAAGACCTTTAGCTTTATTTCTTGTGGAAGGAGTTTGCTTTTGATCATTTGCCCAATAAATCAAAGATTTCAGAACTGAAGCACAGTTTTGATGCAATGCTTTAGTAGCTTTTGAATCAGCACACCATTGTGTACATGAACGATTTTTTTAAAGTCAGTTTATGTTTACTTTCTTTAAAATTTTCAATCATAATCTGCCATCGGTATGTTGAAGCAGGGGGAAAAACCCTCCAGTACAGGATTCTGCAGTATTTATTCCAAGCAAATTCAATAAATGAGCAAAACATGGTACGTAATCTGCAGTGAGGTTAATATTTTTAATTCGTGCTTGAACACCAGAATATTTCTTCGCCAAGTTGAAGGCATTATCATAACTCTACCCCCTGCAATTTTGTATATCAAGCCCTAAGTCTTCCAAAACTGATAGCACATTATTGGTTAAATTTTCTGCATTGTGACCAAATATTTGTATAAATTTTATGAACCTTTCTACAGGTTCTTGATCAGGACCAAGGTACCGCAAAATTAGTTACCTGATTCATATGTGTCATTCATTAGCAATTGTAGATAATAAATAATTCAATTTACTGTTGCCTTGATTACTAGCTTTTTCAATATGTTTCGCGAGAAATGGGTCGAATTCGGCTATCAATTCAAGGCAACCCAAAAAGTTCCCATTATGAGATAAGCCAAACGTTTGATTTTCTCCAAAAAAAGCCATACCTCTTGATGATAAAAATTTAACTGTTTAAACAACTCTTTTTAATACTGGCTGTCAGTAATGCACTTCACTTTGATTTTGCTTGATTGGTACAGAATCAATTCTTGCTTCAGTTTTAAGTCTGTGAGTAAATTTTAAAATGGATTCTCTGTGCATAAAAGAATTTTCATGCTCTGTTAGCTGAACGACAACATGCTTATAGTCATCGAAGCCAGATGTTGAATGGTTAAGTTGTTGTATTTCCAAATAATTTACAAATCTAGTAAAATATTTTCTTTTCTGATGCTGATAACGCCAACCATTCTCTTACTAGTTTTTCTCCATTTTTTTTAACTTTAAAAAATTATTTTTAGTTAAAAAACGTTTGCATCCATTGAATATTTTCAGTATTTTTTATCGGATTCATATTTTTTGGAGGTGGCTTTCTAAGAAAATGATCGATCATATTATCAGTGATAGTGTGCCATTTAGCCGGATCATCTATTGGCATATTTCGCTTAATGTCCCTATCAGGTGGTAAAAGATTTGCTATGAAATATTCTTGTTCTGTGTGTGCTTTCTCATCGACAGTCAGATCATTGATCGCCATTTCTTGATATCACTTTCAGTTCGTTTGTCTAGAGTAGAACTGGAATATTCTTGTTTTTCCTGATGTTGTTTATTATCGGCTGCCAAATGATTGATCGGTACTTGTTGAATATTATTTTCGTGCTTCTCATTTGCGAAAGTACATTCCTGTTCTTTGTGGCCATGGGGCTTTTAGTCACAGGCACCTTGTAAACTGGGTAAACCTGGTTGCGTTTGTGATGCTGAAGAGATATCCGATTCTCTGCGCATGCAGGAAGGAATTTTAAGATACTCATTTTAGTCTTTTTAGCTTGGAATTCTTGAGCCTTTAAATTTCCTATTTTAGCTCCTAGACATTTAAAACCATTCCATTTATTTTACCGTAGCTTTAATACAGTAAAAATAAATTAAAGCCTTTAAAATAAATAAATAAAATAAATTAAAGCCTTTAAAATAAATAAATAAATAAAATAAAGCCTATGAATTAACCATTAATAATAAAGCAACTATGCGTACAACATGCAATATCACGCGCTAGAAAAAGAACAACTAGCAAACAGTTATGGCAGTTGCAGTTATCATTATGAGTTATCATTCAAAATTCGGAATAGGATTTTCACAGTCTTGCAAATGAAATTATCAAAAGAATATTTGACAATTTATTAGAATTTTGAGAAAATGCAACTTATAAATGGTTATTAGGATTTCTGAGTGTTGCGAAAATTCAACAAAATTCACTGACCACTATGCAATTGAATTTTTTATTATGTAATTACGATAGCTTGGTTAACAATGATATCCTGCGTTTTGTGAATTTTCCATTAGTTTTCGAAATGCAATTTTCTTATTATTAATTTTTTCAGCTAGCTACGAAAAATTCACGTCCGTTACTGACATTAAGGCAAATTCAGCAAAATTTTTGCGATTGCGATGATTCAATTAATCTAATGAGAAATCCACATTTTGCGATATGTAAAAATACAAGCTTTAGATTGACCGTTTGTCCATCGTAGCAGCGAAAATTTAGCTCGATTCCGCTCTAGAAAAAGATAAATTTACAAAATATAGATTTTTTTTATTCAGACAATTATGGGAAAAGCTAACATAAAACTGACGGATTTTACACTGTTCTGAATTTTTGTTTTTAAAAAAAGTTCGTTAAAAAAGAAAATGTAAAATAAACTTTATATTCGATTCCCCCCCCCCCCCACCTCTTAAGTGGGGGGAACGGGGCAGCTGCCCCATATGTCCCTTCTTTAAGCAGGCCCTTTTTTTATGAATGTATTTGAAATGGTTCGATTTTGAAAGATTTACTCCAGTACGCTGAATGAACCCGTGCGAGGTATCGAGAAAATCTAGAAGAGCAGAAAAAAAGTTCAAGGAAAAGAAAACGAATTCTAACAAACGCACAACAGCATTGAAAATGATATTGTTGCGAATAAAAAAATTGAACTAATGACTGGAAAATCTGCAGAAGTTGCCAAAATTGATGCTCAAACATATAAAGTGGCAAAGATAAATAATAATTTTTGAAAGTGGGGATCTACATTTTAAAACTCGCCAGTGAACCTCGATTTCGAATTCTCAGTGTTAATCCATCAGCATTCCAACTATATGTTTTTCATTTGTAAATGACTAAATATTAGCTGTAATCGCGAATTTGTATCCTATAATAGAGCCAATACTGGTAACACATTTAATCATCAAATGCTCATGTCGACATGAAAAAAAAATAATACAAATTTTAAAAAAACCTTGTTTTAGTTTTAAAATGTGTTGTCTTATCCATCATATCACCCACCACAATGTAATCTTGCTTCATAATGTATTTTGTTAAGTAATCATTAAATAGTTTGAATCATGATAGTAAAATTCTTATTGTGTTTTGTTTTATCGAGTCCTTGAGTTTTGGTGACCTACAGTGAATGAGCATTAAGGTGATCAATATCTACCCCTCTCCTAATATGTAAATTTCTTTTTGCTAAATTCTAGACAGTAAAGAGAAATTTTGTTCTTGCTTGTAAACGTAAACATTCTTTTAATAAATTTTATTTCGAGTGATAATAAATTGTTGCTTCCTTTTCTTGCTTTTTTCACTCATTAAAATTATGGGGTATTGTTATTCCATTATAATAAATGCAGTTCACGTATTTACTTGTATATTGCATATACGTGCAGGAAAAATACATGAATTTTTTTTCTTTCCTGCTTTGAGTGGCAACCCTGTCCATCTCAGATTATCCACCTGCTTATCTGAGATTTTCTCTTCTTAGCTAACATGTAATCTGTTGCGATGCGATCTGTTGCTAAATGACGATTATTAAAAACCTGATTTTTTTCATCCACATAAGCGTTTTATGTTTATAGATTTTTTTTAAAATTATATTTGTAAGTCCTAAATTTTTTGGTGCCTTCTGGCAATTGCTGCGCACCTGTCATTTCAATGAGGTGAGAAAAATGAATGAGGGGCAAAAGTATTTTCTCAAATGTTAAAGATTATCAAAATCGTAAACGGTATCCAGTTAGGAAGGGACAAAAATGCATATTCCTTAATATATGGGATAGCTCTCCCCCCCTCTTACTTTATAGAAGATATTATGAAAGAATTGCTTTTATGTGAGCACCATGTGATTAGATTAGTTGAATTTCTGAATAAAATGTCTTTCAAAGGCAAGAAATAGATTTCTATATCGGATTTGTATATTAGTTGTTGATGAAGCTAAAACAAGATATCCATTTTCGGCTTTTCTTATTTGTAGTTGATTTGAAAATTTACTTCCTGCATTTTATGAAGGTACTACATCTTTGAACTTGGTACAGCTTTTCCAGATATCAATGGATGATCTCAGAGTTAAATTTCCATTTTTTAAGGAACTTACATCATGTATTGAAAAGGGTCTTGAAGATCCATAAGTCCTGAACATGGTTTCATGCGAATTGAAGTCTGTGAATCTGACTCTAAAAGGGAGTAAAGTGGACAACTGGAAAATCTTTGATTTCATGAGAACTCTATACGTTATACACTAATGCAAAAGAACTTTATTAAAAAAATTCTTGCCATCATCAGATTGTTGGAAAATTCGCAGGTGCTTGAATGATGTTTGAACATCCTTCCACTTATAAGAAATTGTTATTGAACAGGTGGTACATTACCAATCAGAGCTATGTCACTATTAAAAACATGTATGTATATTTAACATCTAAAACTGCATTTTACTTTCATTCCATTAGAAATAGGAAAATCTGATATTTTTCATCTGATTTCTTTTAGAAAATATTGCTTATTAGGTATTAAAATTCTTGTGTGATTAAAGACGTTTTTAAAGAGGGGAATATTTTGAACGTCAACTTTGAAATTTTAGCAAGATCTCTTTTATATATATATATATATATATATATATATATATATATATATATACACTGAAGTGACAAAAGTCATGGGATAGCAATATGCAAATATACAGATGGCAGTAGTATCGCAGCGAAAAAGTATAAATGCGCAGTTCGTTTTCCAGAGCTTTCATTTGTGTTCAAGTTATTCATGTGAACAGGTTTTTCGTGATTTATGGCGGTACGACGAGAATTAACAGACTTTGAACGTGGAATGATAGTTGGAGCTAGACGCATGGGTCATTCCATTGCGGATATCGTTAGTGAATTCAACATTCCGAGATCCACAGTATCAAGAGTGTGCCGAGAGTATGAAATTTCAGGCATCCCATCCCATCCCATCATGGACAGCGCAGTGGGCGACCACCTGCACTTAACGACCGAGACCGCCGACGTCTGTGTAGAATGGTCAATGTTAATAGACACGCGGCACTTCGTCAAATAACTGCAGGAATCAATGTGGGACGTACGAGGGACGTGTCCGATAGGACTGTGCGGCTTAATTTGTCTTCCTTGGGCTATGACAGCAGAAGACCGCCTCGAGTGCCTTTACTGACAGAACGACATCGCCTGCAGTGACTCTCCTGGGCTCGTGAGCATATCGACTGGTCCCTAGACCAGTGGAAAACCGTGGCGTGGTCAGATGAGTCACGATTTCAGTTGTTACGAGCTGATGGTAGAGTTCGAGTGTGGCGCAGACCCCACGAAGCCATGGACCCAAACTGTCAGCAAGGCATTGTTCAAGCTGGTGGTGCTTGTATAATGGTGTGGGCTGTTTTTACATAGCATGGACTCGATCCTCTGGTGTAACTGAACCGATCATTGATTGGAAATGGTTATGTTCAGCTGCTTGCAGATCACTTGCAGCCATTCATTGACTTCACGTACCCACACAACGATGGGATTTTTATGGATGACAATGCGCCATGTCACCGGACCAGAACTGTTCGCGATTGGTTTGAAGAACATTCCGGACAATTCCAGCGCATGATCTGGCCACCTCGATCGTCCGATATGAATCCCATCGAGCATTTATGGGACATCATCGAAAAGTCCGTTCGTGCCCAAACTCCTGCACCATCCACACTTTCACAATTATGGACGTCTATACAGACAGCATGGCTCAATATTCCTGCAGAGGACTTCCAACGACTTGTGGACTCCATGACACGTCGAGTTGTTGCACTTCGCCGGGCAAAAGGAGGACCGACATGCTATTAACAGTCATCCAATGACTTTTGTCATTTCAGTGTATATATATATATATATTCGCTTATCGATATATTAAGGAAGTCAAAGTATTGGAAAGACAATTAACCACGTTTTTTTTTTAAAGATACTCGAAATTTTCTAGAAAATTACTGAAACGATCCTTTATGCCCTGGACTCTAATTAAATCATCTTGTTTGAACCAAATAATTATTTTGTTTGAAAGATTATTTAATCAAGGACTGACATCTTTTGTGAGGACAGTTGAATGTCAAATAAACAACAACAAAAGAAGAAAGCAGAGCTAACGACTAAAAGATATCTGTAGTGAATCAAAATATGTGGCCAATCTAGAGATGTAAAAAAAAAAATGTTTATAAATTTTGGTACGACCTGCTCTTAATTCACCAGAAATCTTGCATTAATGCTGTATTTTTGTTAAAAATGTTCATGATATTTTTCCATGGCAATAGTAATGTTGAGAAAATATATAAAAAACGCCTCTTGAGAGTATTGTGTTTACAAATTATAGTTCGTTAATTTTTAAATGCAAAAAATTACTTTTATTGCATTATTATTTAATCATTATTTTTTGCTTTTTCTTCTTAAGTTTACTTCTAGATTGAGTTTCAAACAAAACTCTGTCACTTTTTAATCCTGTTTATGAATATCGTTTTCGAAAAAAGTTAATAATTTTGCCGTGACCTAAAAATAGGGTGGGGTTTATTTGTCATTTCAAACAGTTTTTTTGTTGGAAAAAGGACCGGATTTGCTTCATTTAAAATTCTATGTTGTTAATATGTTGAAATATTTTTCTCCTCTTAATTCTTCCATATAAATAAAATTCATTATTGGATGAATTTTAATAAAGGCTCCATTAAATTGTAAATAAAGACAATGTTATCAAGATATGATGGAATTAGCATTCTATTAAACAATACTTAAAAATAAATTAAGATGGGGAAATGACAAATCCATTAACACATTTACAAAGAACATGAGGAGATGTTACCCTGTGTAAATGGCTCTCTCGTATAAATTTTCCCTCCTTTTTACTTCCCTCAAATAAAAAGTCTATAGAAAATATTGTAATTATCAAAAAACCCGAACTTGAGATTTTGAGGAATCGCCTTGTGTGTTCATCCTTGCCTGTCTGAACACGATTGACGAAATTAAAAAAAAATCTTCAAAATTTGAGTAAAATCTGTTCAGAGTAAGTTAGTGTGTCCGGCTATTCAAATATAAATTAACACGTTAACTACAAAACAATGAAATCTAGATGGGTAAAATTTGGTGCACAGATATAATATCTGTAATGCAGATACTTATCAAAACGTAAGTTAAATTCAATTAGGAATTCATCACCGTCTCTCGGTCGGTGATTTCAAACGCATGCAAACGTGATAAATCAAAACCACATTGACTTACATGTGTCAAATTTTTGCTTTAACCGTTTGGTAAGTATCTAACACAAATTTGATTTTCTGAGGCTATTAACCACGTATTAAGGATTATATATATATATATAATATCCAAAATGATTCAATAGATTTAGTAAAAATGCTGATTTCATTCCAAAGCTTATTGTTTCGTAATTATTGTACGCCAATGCCATGCAAACCATTCTTTGACTTAGCACTCAATTTTGGAGCTTGGACCACACCTTTATTAGAGATTATACGAGAAAGCTTTGGTATGCCTCTTTTTCATGTATGGAAAGAATCGGACAATATCATTGGTCGGCTCCTCCTGTGACGTCATGTTTACTCTCTACGATTTTCAGTGGAACTTGGATTTGCTGCCTCTTTGTAATATATCGCATGAATTCAATTTAATTTTTTAGATATTGTTAATACATTTTAGTTACGCATACATTGGTGTTTGCCATCTTTTTTCTTCATTATAATTTTCCGTTTAATAATATTTAAACTAGTTTTCTATTGTTTAAGTAAGAAAGCATTTTACTATGTCGTAAATTTACAAAATATTACCTTTTTAAAATCAAAATCATGTCTGTGCTTCTGTATCCCACATCTTCCCGTAATTGCTGGGCCAACTTTGCATATTGATTATTTATGACAGGACAAAAATGCAGTTAATTTTTCGATATAAAAATATTATTTATTTAATTAACAATTATCCATAAATTTGTCTCTTTTGAGAAATAATTGAGGGAGAATTATTTTACAAGAAATATTTTATATCATTGTAAAATTCAGAATTTTTAATTTTTAATAATTTTACATTCATTTCTGTGCGATGTTTTCTTCAATCATAATTTTTTTAAAAATTTAACGCAGATGATTTCAAAGTACTAGACGAAAGTGTTTAATTTACTTTTGTCTAAAAAGCTACAAGAAAGGATAAAATTGTTATACCCTTAATCTTACAGCAAATATAAATAACTAAAAACAATTAATCATATGGTACGAAATAATAAAATAAGTGCATGCCTTATAATTTACCAAAAAATAGATTTAACGTAACTATTACGTAAAAATGTATTTTAATTCCGAGCAGCAGTAGGTTATCAACTAATAACTTATTAGTAATTTATTAAAAAGATCATTCATATAAAAGCCTTTCCGTTGGAATAAATAATCCTATTGGAATTATAAGATTTCTAAACAGAAGGAAAAATTCTGTTTAGAAATTTGGGCTTTCACTTCAAAGGAAATAAGAGGATTCGTGCAGTGTTTTGATATATATAAATGATATCCTGTCTTAATTTTTTTCTTATATTTAGCAGTGATTTTTTTAATACTTGTCAAAAGTTATAAAATCTTTCATTCTTGAACTGCTATGTACCATTCATTATAATGCTGTGTTTATTGCTCTACTAACGTATGTATTTGGACTGCATTTATTGATAGCCAAAAATATGGATTATTGCAAAGATTCCAATTGAATCCTGAGTAGATACTTTTCTTTTATAGTGAGTTTTGAATATCTCAGAGTTTTATAAATATATCGAATAGCAATTTAGAAACACTAATTCAATTTCTTTACCACTAAAAAATCAGCAAATTTAATCAATACTTTAAATTTAAAAAAATCAAAACATGTTAATGATACAAATATGAGTTGCTACACAGTTTGATGTGAAACTAAACTTATTCTCCATTCTCATCTACTTTTTAAGACTGAATCTTTAAATATTTATTACATTTAAACTATCAAAAAGTATTTAAACTAGTTAAACTATCAGACAATTTGGAAATTTTTAAAACTTTTATTAAGTACTTTATTTAATATTAAAGTAATCAAATAGGTTATAAAATATCAATATCTAAAATTAACAAATAGAAAAATCAAATATAAAAAAATGGAACAAAGAGATTCAAAGAATAGAATTTCGAATTAAGTGATAAATTTATTACCTAATATTAATGATAAATTAAGCTGCAATTTTAAAAAGGCTATTAATATAAAATTATGCAACTCAAGCTGGGGGGAACTGAGCTATATAAATTAATACATCATTACAACAGCAAAAAATAAAATATGATTAATTGAGCAATAAAGTGATTAAATTCGTACAAAAAGTTCTTGAGATATTAAAATTACTATAGAATTATTACACATAAGAAAAGTCATTAATGTCAACAACAAAAAAATTACATTCTAGAAGATTTGATTCGGAAATATATCAGGCCTGTATATATCATGAATTTCCCAATTTTAAATCGCCCATTCATTGATATCATCAATGGATTTCAAATTGTACCTAATGGAAATGATTTCATTGTGTTCGAAAATTTCGTGTATGAAATTCGAAAGCAAATTCTCGGTTGTTATCGGTCCATGCGATTTTGCTTAGACAATTCCATCTAGTCGAAAATTAATTGGTAAGAAATTGATAGAAATTAAGCAACAAATGACAATGACAAATTTGTACTTCAAAAATTACTTTGTATAATCAGTACTAGAAACACGAACTGGAACTATTTCGAGGCTCGGTTATAATGACGTCACCACCCGTCACAGAATGCGCGGCAGTGCGAACCAATGATGTTGCTCGATTTTCTTCCATACATGAAATAGGGTTGGGTTTGGGAATATGCTACCCCAAAGGAAGAGGGAACTAGATATTGTAACAATTATTATACTGATACCATTTTTATAAATAGCTTTCGAATAATTTAATTCATTAAAAAAATTATATGTAACACAGGATTTCAGGTGTGATATTCATCTTTTCAAATGATTCTTCATTTGTTGCAGTGTACTTTGTGTATATATATATATATATATATATATATATATATATATATATATATAT
>JAOUZG010002972.1:882402-927526 GCA_026289955.1 Argiope argentata
CATTCCACGTTCAAAGTCTGTTAATTCTCGTCGTACCGCCATAAATCACGAAAAACCTGTTCACATGAATAACTTGAACACAAATGAAAGCTCTGGAAAACGAACTGCGCATTTATACTTTTTCGCTGCGATACTACTGCCATCTGTATATTTGCATATTGCTATCCCATGACTTTTGTCACTTCAGTACTTCAGTATATATATATATATATATATATATATATATATATATATATACAATCTGAGACTTGAAATGAGCTAATTTTTTTAACGGTTAAATGGTTCAAATAAGTGGCTTCTTTTTCTTTTTTTTTAGCAAAATAATAAGCGCTTTTGCTGAAATAAATCATAGGAATCATATTAAAACCCTTTCATGGGCATTGGGAAGATTACATCCCACCTACATTATCTTACAGCTAACACAGTGTCAGATAATCGACAGATATGCTTAAAAAAAGGGGGGGTCTTGTTAGATTTTAAGAAAAGAATTGTGTAGTTCGAGATTATGCGTGCTTAGTCAGTATGGGAAATCATATATCAAAGAGAGTTCCCAAATACAGACGATGTAGGGAAATGTTGTACACAGAGACAAGAAAAGAGGACGCACTACATGTGCGCAGAATGTGATATACTTTAGTATTTAACAACTAAGTTCTCAACTTTTCGTGGCAAAAAAATCATCATTAAATTTAATTTTCTTCGTGATTGTATATGGTTTCATAGGAAGTATATCACCCTGAAATTTAAGTGTAAACATGCAGTCTAGCAAAATAAAATATATTTCTTTAAATACTACCTTTTAATTGTTAATAAAACTTAAAAAACGGGAGAAATTCAAAAGATAAATAAATGGCCTTCGAAAGGATTAATAGTTTTTAAAATAGCTGCTATTTAATTCTCGGAAAAAAAAACAGTTTTAATAAAAAAAATGTTGATAATTGCTGCAATTCTTTGAAATCTGAAATATATTATCTCATTTTCTAGCTAATTTAATGTCAGATTTAATTATACATAATCCAATGTACCAGCAATCGGCATATTAACGCAACATCTATACGTACAACATTAAAAGACTTGTTCTCTGATACAGTTTCATGAGCTAACATTTTATTCGCAGGGGGTGCAATATCAAATTTCTGCCTATTTTCTTAAAAGCGGTGCCAATGGTTTATTACTAATTTTCAATTCGTCTTAAATCCATGAAAGAAAGAAAATTAGAAATAAAATATATTACTTTATATTTTATTCGGTTCGTTTTTTCAACTCAAATTTTCTTGCCAAAAGTATAAATACATATAGATTAGATATTTATGGTAACCAAAATTGAAATTACAATAAAAATATTCAAATATTAGTCCGTAAGATAAAACTAATTTCACAGTATTACACAGACATCTCAGAGACTTACTGGAATACTCAACAAGAGAAGAACTGATTTTAACTGAAATCTATGTAGTCTCTCTCTTAGAAGTTCGGCCTCTAAAATCAAACAAAAAGGCCCTTTCTTTCCTTTGCTCTTCCTTAGGCAAAATCAGAACTTTTCTTCTGAAAAATGTTGTTTTTAGAAACGAATGTTGCTTTGGTCTAGATAGAAACATTAATTTTCAAAATTATCACGTTTAGAAAAGTGACAACAATTCTTCGTGCATGAAATTCATAATTTTTCTGTTCATATATTACATATAGCCCTTTTTAGAAGTTCTTTAGTTGCACCCATTTTCCACAAAAGTATATTGTATGATACCGATATATTGGGTTTATTTTAATCAGGATTATATCTGAACTAAGAAATTAATTAACTTTATCAGTGGATATTCCATAAATCTTTGCTGACTCACTCAAAACGTCAGTTCTTATGACACAGGAACAAAATCGCATATGCCCAAGTATTAAGGTAATGCAATTCCGTATAGGCGTTGAAGGTGCTGATTTGGAACCAATTTTTGAGCACTATTAATTAATACAATACCATTTTATTTTTTAAAATGTAATTAAAGTTAATAAATATGCTTTAGCAAAGAAAAGATATAATTTAAATAGCTTGAAATTAAGTACAAACGCATATATCATTTGAGAATAGATTTTATTGACCACAGTTTAGTATTTTTAAAGTATACTGTATTTTTACACAATTTAATACAATATAATTTTGTTCAAATACTTTAAAGATAAGGTTAGGCTTTTCTTTTTTTAGGGAGGGGGAGATTTTAATTCAAAGAATTGAATTAAAATTATTTCTTGAATTTGGTTTTCAGATCAAGAAGTCTATCGCACCTCTCAGAAAGCAGTTATAATCGTTATCATTAATTGGAATTGGAAAACACTTAAGCAAAAAGATAATAACTAACATAAAAAGGCACCAAACAATAGAAAAACTAAGGTTGCGTGCTTTTATTTCTTGAGAAACAAACGAATAATAAAAAAAAGAAATGCTACAGTTCATGAAATATCAAACTTCAGTTCAGATTTTATATGCTCATATAAACTTGGAAAATCAAAACCTATTTTGCTTTATTGATCAAAACCTATTTTGCATATATTAGTGATGTAATTTGAATCATTTGCTTTAATTGAACTGATGAAACAATTTTAATAGGCTATGTTTTATTCTACTTCAAAGTGTATTTATGCGAAAATTTATTTCATTTTAAAGGCAAATAAACTACAAAAAATTTATTACTTGTGGTTTATTGTAATAAGTCTTTTGTCAGTTTTCATTAAAAACTATTTATATGATTCAAATACGACAGATTTTTCTTATTTCTTTTAAAAATTCTCTTTTTAAAATACGCAACAGCAAGCTGATGTTCTTAATGGAATACATATAATTGCGAAGGAAACAAAGCCTATAGAATGATAATTGAGTGAAACGCGCGAATCAGTCTATTTATTGAGATTTTTTTCTTTGTTAATTTCTATAGTTGTATCACTGAAATCTGAATTTGAAGCAAAAACTTAACTCTTGTCATAGCCTAAAAATTCAGTTACCATATTTCGTACTATTTAAGTAACAAAAAATTTCGCATTCAATAATTTAAAATTGGCAAATAATTGCCAGAACCCTGTGATCGAAGTAATCCACTTATGCACATTTTTTTTACTTCAATTTCTTTTCCACGGTGAATCTGATTTAAATAAATGCTAAGACAATTTCTTTCCAACTAAAACGATGTGTTGAAAACTATTGGGATTAAAAAATTTGACATACATTTATAATTTTTAGGGCCTATTTTACATACATTTATAATATTTAAGGTCTATTGAAGTTTATTTCAAATTTTTTTTGTCTATTTTACAATCAGGGTAGTAATAAAATAATTTTTTTGTATATTTAATATAAATTATAGTTTTGCATGGTATAATATCCAAGCAAATTAAATAGTTCAAAAGGAACGATTATAAATGTAATAATTATTTTATTTTCATCATAAAAAATGCGAATGTTGATGATAATTAGACATTGCTTGATAATCTCCAAGCCTCCTTTTAATATTTACTAAGAATTCTTGACGTCGATTTGAGCTTCTTCCGGCTCACAAGAATGCTGCATTTCAGAGAGAAGACAGTTGTCATTTGGTTCCAGCAGCTCTTTACACTTTTCAGACTTTTGGTTAATGTAGTGCCGTGTTGCCACATTTTCAAGGACACAGCGATACCTCCGATATTGATATCCATTATACAGAACTGATGACTTTCCTTTTGATGTTTCGAAAACATCAGCACTGTTATTCATATTTAAAACCAGATCCAAATAGCGACAAGAAAAAACACACAGCGAGCACCTAATCTAAAACAAACTTTCAAAAATTATCCTGGCATTCTTAGAGAGAACATCAATTTTACCTTGAGAAAAAAAAAGTGAATATTTCAAGGAAAAGGACACTCAATCAGCAGTCTCTTCAATGTTCTCTTCTCAATGGAGTTCTCTTATCAATGTGAGAAATGTGCATTGTCTAGAGCCTCTCGAGATGCACGTCAAGTTTCCCGGCCAAAGGTAATTAAATCCCAGTAAACCTACAATAGGAGCACAAATACGACTGAGCGCGAGTTCCACAATTCCAGATAAACTTCTCGATATTTCAATAAACGCCAATAAATATTGTTGAAGAAAGAGGGAATGGGAAAAAAAGACATTTAATTTTATTTTAATATACATGTTGACACTCGTTAGAAAGTTTTCTTTGCACTTCTCGAGAAAATTAAGCACCTTTTTAAAACCTTTATTAAAAATAACGCACTTTTTAAGGCGCTTAAAAATACTTTTCAAATTTAAGCACTTTTCATGACGGTACACACTTGAGATCATATTAAGAGGTAGCTGCTATACATCAATATATACAGATTGTCTAATTAATCCAAACTTCTTTTTAAAGATCTATAATTTTCAAAGATTAATTTTGTAAAAGTGATTTTTTATTGGCCATGTAACATTTATGTGGGAGTCTAAATAAATCTTCCAAAAATTAGACTCTTCAGATAGCGGGATTTTAGTGGCGTGATGTCTAGGATTTTTTAATATTCATGGGTTAGTTTCTAAATTAAAATAATACAAATGAAGGATGAAGAGACTTCTTTAGAAAAAATAAAAGACTTTATTTAGAGTTAAAGGGGAATATTTACAGGGGGGAGTATTTCCAGGGAAACATTTTGAATTAAAACATGGAGATATTGAATAATCAGACAGTTAGATTATTTCCTCTAGGAGGACGTTAGAGGTAGGGAAACATTATGACTGAAAATATATATTACCGCGCATCCGCTGAGCTTTGCGGGAACCGCTGATGCGTGAAGAGAGACGTCCTCTCTCGACAAAAGTTAGTAGGCCTCTGGTTCAAAGTTAATTGGGACAGACTTTCGAAAGACCGATAGGTGGCGTTGTTCTGGAATGCCAAACTAATTAAAAATTATGGTCCTCTGGGAAATAATCTAACCTTTACAACTCCTGCTTTGGATTTCATATATCATCGGGTGTTGACAAAACAAGATGAAGGCAGGTGTTGGTTAATTAAAATGGTTCTGTGGAATATCCTACATTTATTTAATTTAATTTAAGCAATTAATTTTTAATAAATAATCTATGTATTTGGTATATTATATTAAGTTTCTACCTTCGAGAAAAAAAGTGATAAATTAATTAAATAAGAATCTATCATAAAAATATATTAAGTTTTTTTTTAACCGGAAAAATTTAAAGATCATATAAACTAAATGTAAACGGTTTTACTCTGATATTATTTTTTTTTTTTTTGGCATAAGAGAAAATAAAAAGTTCTGGATAGTTTAACAGAAAAAAAGATTGAGAAATAGAAAAAAAATATAGTTTAAAAGATTAAGAATATTGTAAATAATATCCAATAATGTTGAGATAAAATGTAGAACATGTGAAGTTACATGGAATATTTTGATTGCAGAAAAAAATTGAAATTATAAACTACCAACTAAAAAGTAAAGATTTGTATATGGAAGGAGAATAAAATAAATTTTAAAAAGTAGGGAGGGTGAGTGGAGAAAAATTAATTTAATAGAAGATCGCAGGGCATTTCGATGATGGTACACTACAATTTTTTAATCAAAAAGGGAAAAAATGACTCAAAAATAAGAAGCAATTGAAGAAACTGCAATAATTTAAAAATAAAAACAGGGTTTAATTTCTGCATGTGTCTATTTTTGCTTTATTTCCATGCATTAAAAATAAAAAATATCTTTAGAAAGCAATGTTATATTAATACAAGCAGAAATGCGTGATTGATATACGGGATTATAGAGTAAACTAATTTTAACATTTCGATATCACCGCACAAATTTTATTTAAATCAACTTTAAAACTGATTAAAAAGGAGAGAGAATTCGCATGACAATGGAGCTGATACAACTATGAAGCTAACTTTTTTTTGTTTTAATTTTAAATTGGTATCAATATATTTTTGTGGCGGTCCATTTAAAAATAGAAAGCTTAGAAATGGAAATTTAAAATGGCAAAACGTAGAAATGGAAACTTACCCGATACAGAAAAATTATCATATGCAAATATTTGCCTAACAGTACATCCTCCGATAATCATTACTTCAAAGTTATAATCACAATTAAATGGTTAATTTCCAATCAAATTTGTCTGGGTTATAAAACTGCGTACATTACAGCTCTTGACTTTCAAAATTGAGCTTTAAAAAACTGAAATTTTGAGGAAAATTCATAATAATTAGTGAATTTGGAGTAATTTTTTTCACCTACTTTAATATTTACACTCTATAAATAAAAAAAATAGTGCATAGGAAAACAATGTACAGAAATTAAATGATTAAAATCTCAGACCAATTGAATAATTTATTTCAGAGTTGCAGAAACAAGTTCAATAAGGTGTTAATCCACCTCTAGGCTGGATAACTGTACCTCTAAGTATTACTAAGTTACTGTACCTTTAGTGACGATCAAAGGGGTCCGGCTATCAAAGGAAATGGCACCCCAGACCATATTGCCTTGTTCAGGGTCGGTATGGCGTGCAATAGTGAAAGCAGGATCCCCCCTTTGCCCTGGGTGTCTCCAAACACGTATTCGATGATCGTCAGGACACAGTTAGAAGCGGTATTGGTCGCTAAAGACTATACGTCCCCAGTTGGCATCATTCCAACCTGATCGAGAAATACACCACTGTAATCTGGCTCGGCAGTGTGCAGGCGTGAGTGGAACGTAGCGTAACGGTCGGCGCGATCGTAGATTTCGCTGACTCCACCATTGTGAATGGCCGAATGTCTGATGGCTGATTAAGATGAAGCAGACGCTGTGACAGCTGATCGGACAATCACTCTGTTCTCACGATCTGTTGTTGCCCTAAGTCAACTACTACCATCCTGACTCGGAACTCAACCATTTTCCACCCATCTTTGCCTGCAGCTTCCAATCGCCGCATCGCTTCGACTCAAATGACGAGCGATTCTCCGATTCGTCCAACCGGCCTCTTTCAATCCAATGATACGACCTCTGTCAAACTCTGACAGTTGATCGTAATGAGCACGAACCCTGCGGCGAGGCATTTCTTAAGTTGTTAAAAGGTAATCTGAATCGCAATCAAACCGAAAGTTTTAACAACCGTTGAAGAACTGCTTCGTATATACATCTGCTGGATGCGCTGTTCCGATGCGCTGGAGATCAAATTATTCATTCATTGGACGCCAAAATTTAATCATTTGCATATCTGGTCAAAATACTCATGCCTACGAAATTTCAAAATAAGCGGATGATTGCTTCTTGGTGCGTCGATTTTTTTGTTATAGCGTGTATAAGGCTTAATGAATTCTTTGTTGAGAGTAATTTCAATAAAAACCATAAATTAAAAGCTCTAAATATAATAGTAGGATTAAAATAATAGCTATTCTGTAAAAAAAAGTAATTGTTCTTTGTGAATGATATTCACAACACTTCTTATAAATAACATTCGTAAGAATTTGAAGATCCTCATTTAGATTTCTACAGCATTTCACAAAAATTTTGTGTTCCCCTATTTTTATCTCTATCTCTTCTAGTAATAAATGATTTTTGTGTCTTTTTATGATAATCTACAGGCCAGGCTGGCGGAGCTAGAGCTATTTAACTTGGCTTATATGTATTTTGGAGGGGGAGAAATGCACACTTCAAAGAGATTTTTTATGGATATTTTGATTAGAGATTTAATAAATTAAAAGTAAATTAAATGCCAGCATTTTTCTGCTATAACTCCGGAAAATATTTTCATGGAGCTATAATTTTTACATTAATCACTTAATAGTTTTTTTCTTTGCTATCTAATAAGATTACACTTTCTATTTTGTTAATATTTTCTAATTTTGATTCAAATGTAAATCCTTTGAATACTTGACTTATCTACGTATTCGAAATTATTTTATTATTGAATTTTAGTTGTTATGAACGGTTTATTTTTTGTTTAAAACTATCAAAATTCGATAAATCGGTGCACGTACGGCATACAGGCAAACCAGTTAAGTGGTTAACATAAAAAGATAATGTTAAAATTCAAAGTTTTAACATTTTTAACAAGATTTTTTTCTATTCTAAATCAATTTTTTTCAAAAAAATATCTAAGCATGTTTTTTTAGCACTAAATTTCATCTTTGAAGTAAAATTCAAATAGTTTTCATTGTTGCTATTAATATTTCATCATTCCCCTATTATTTCTGAACAAAGTAGGAGGATTTTGCTTTTTTTTTCCCATGTTGAGTAGTTTCCAAGATGAAATACGATTTTAATAAAAAAAATATTTCTGGCGCTAATTAACTTCAGAATCAAATAATGGCAGCATCCATGTCGTAAAAGTGAATGTGTAGATTCATTGATAGAAAATTAAGGAAATGCATAGCAAAATGAATTGAACGATGTAGGGCTTCTAAAATAATAAAAACATTGATATATTCCTGCGGAAGCATGGGAAGGCATGAGATCAAAAATAATAATAATAAATATTTAAGCGATATTTTTTGCAACCATTAATAAAGGAACCACCTTATCGTCAAAAACGGCTAGTATTTCATAAAAAAAAAGAGGAATTGCTATTTATTTTACTCTCAAGTAGTTTCGATTTATATTTATATATATATATGGTGGAAGTTGTTAATAATTAATTACCTAGATGGTAAAATATTGAGTTAAGCAATAAAATTTTTAATCCATCAGACAGTTTTTGAATTAAAAAATAGGGTACACTTGAATAAATATAGCTTAAGTAATAAATAATCAGTTTAAATGTATTAAAAGAAAATCTTTATTTTGACAGAATTTAATTCACCTGATAAGTCAAGAGGAATTCATTAAAATTATAGATTATTATGATGTTTTTTAAAAAATCCAATCTACTTCTGATTTTTGTTCTTAAAATTTCTAGGTTAGAAAATGAATTGTGGATTCAAAATTAAATTTGAAATATCTTATCGACTTTCTGAAATCTAGGTATGTACTGGGAGCCTTTTTTCACGTCATCAAGCAGGAAGTCGAATTATGAGCATTCCGCCCTTTCTTCTTCCATTGAGAGCATCAATCAGTGACATTACTTGACGGGAAAATAGCAGAATGTCGGGTTCTTATAGCGACCAGATCAGCAGGAGACAACCAAATTGCCAGTTGTGTATTTACACCTGCATTAGGTTTGGAAAACATTTGAATTAAAGGCCGTTTTTTGATGTAAAAGTAAAAATTTATGGAGAAAATGTTAGATTTTGTTTTTTAGAAGAATCATCTGAAAATTCTACTTCCCAATCTCTTCTACAGATAATAGGCTCTTCGATTCGGTTGGGTGAAAAAAAAATTCCTTCATCTGATCAATTTATAATAATTTTTTTTTCTGAATCGAAAAAGAGTATTTTAAGTGCTATGTGATATCGTACAGCAACAGAAGTGGTGCGAGAAATTTTTTTTATAAATTTATCAATCATACAATGTATTTGCAGTACTATTTATTATTTTTTAAAGATAAATTGTATACAGTATTATCTTCTATTAAGAATCTTTCCAGTATCTATTGATGTAGATGGAATGAAAGGTTATTCTTAGGATTTCCTTATTTTTCAATTCAGAATTAAAAAATGATGTACTTAAAAAAATGACGATCTGTAAATTTAGAAATTTTTTATGGAATATTTCATTGGAAATAATGCCCATAAAAATATTTTTTTGATGAATAAACATTATGTTAGCTAAACTATTAAGAAACATGAAATTACTAAAGCTTTTGTTAATTAGTAAGATTACTGTATTTTGTTCAAAGAAGTATAGAATTAATCATTTTTTTACGATTCCTTGAAAAAATGTATAGTTCAAGGAAATAAATTTACAACTGAGAATAAAA
The DNA here is from genome assembly GCA_026289955.1 of Argiope argentata. Lineage (NCBI taxonomy): Eukaryota > Metazoa > Arthropoda > Arachnida > Araneae > Araneidae > Argiope > Argiope argentata. Next base: position 892,235 of record JAOUZG010002972.1, read on the forward strand.
AGTAAGTAAATGAGAGTAAAAGTATAAATGAAAATAAAAGTATAAATGAGAATAAAAAGTAAGTAATATTTTTAATCCCTTTCATTTAATTTGACATTATATCTTTTAATCAACTTTTTCATTAATAATTGATATAATTTCTCACATCACCTTATAACTTTACATCTTTCAATTATCAATTTGTTTCCACTACTCATTCTATAATTTAATACTTTCACAAAAAATTGTATGAAAAGAAAGCATAAAAGTTATAAGTAAATCGTGTGTGAGAGATACCTCTCCTTCTTGCTTTATTTTAATCCATTAATTTATATTTGCCATACTTTATTTCTTGTCCTTAGTTTCTTCCAGATAATTTTTTTCCCACCTACGTCGAGAGTTCTAATCTATGGTTTAAAATAGGAACACTTATAAAGGTAAAAATTTGTCTTGCGTCGTGATACATGTATCAATACGCAGTCATAACAAATGCATGTATCAATATGCTGCAAAAAATACATTACTGCGTGTACTGATTCACGCATGGTTTACCAATAGAAAACAGTTCACCTTTTGAACTCGCTCTATTTAGACACCGAGGGCAGAAATAACAGTAAAAAAAGACCAGAAAATGAGAGTACTGAGCAATTAATAGTTAAAATGGGCAAATATTTGCAATAAAATATTTTAAATTCAGATTGCACGATTCACGCATTCACTTTCTTTACTGGGAGTACTTACTTTCCTGTGGATGGTCCGGATGTCGCCGCTTTGTTTATCTTTCATATCGTCAAATCCAACTTCTGCTAATCTCAGCACAGTTCTCTCTGGTAAACCCTGCTTGAAGCGGCATGCTCAGTGATGTATCTTTTCATGCATGCATTTATAATGGATGTATCGCTAAGCAGTACGGACAAGCTGACTGATTGTTACCTGACTGAAAGTGTTTTTTGCTTGTGTTTAGCTAAAACTATCTCTCGACCTAGATGATAATAAAAACTCCCCGGAAACTGACAGAAATAGTGTCTGGGAAATATAAATTAATGAATTGAAATAAACCAAGAAGGAGGGGGCATTTTTTCATGTATGGTTTACTTATAACTTTAATGTTTTGCTATCATGCAATTTTCAGGGAATGTATGAAATCATAAAATGAATAGTGAAAAAATATTTATAATTGAAAAATATAAATGAAAAGGTCATGTACGAAATCATATAAATAATTAATAAAAAAGTTGATTAACAGATATCAAAATGAATGTCAGAGTTTAAAAAATATTACTTACTCTGCATTCTCATTTATTAATATGTAAATTTTTTTCTGGGAATCGTGAAAATTGATATAATTCTATGCCTCTTTGAGCTCAATACTGTAATCCTACTAATTAACGGAAGCTTTCGTAATTTCACGTTACTTATTAGTATCACTAACGTAACTATTATTCATCTAAAAATGATTTTTTTGTTATATCCTGTGAAACTAAAGCTATATTATATAAAAAAATTTCTAAAAATCAAAAGTTCGCTTTTTTGTTGTGGTGGTTGTTTTTTTTTTATTAATCTTTTCATAATTCTGTATTGAAAATAATGAAATCCTCAGAATATCTTTTCATTCCATTTGCATCAAAAGTTCTTGAAGTATTCTTAATAGAAGGTAATACAGGGTGCCATTTATCTAAAAAAAATACACTGTGGGATTGATGAATTATTAATTTTTTCACTCGTTCCACTTCTGTTGTTCTTTGAGGACGTCACACAGCATTTAAAATACTTTTTTTCCGATTCAGAAAATAATAATAATAATAATATCAAATTGATCCGAAGATGGAGTTCTCTTTTTTTGCCCGACCATATCTAAGATCATATTCTATGTAGAAGCGATTGAAAGTATAATTTTCAGAAGATTCCTCTTAAACACAAAATCTATTATTTCCTCCAAAAACTTCTACTTTTAATTATTTTTAAAAGACATTTATTTCAATTTTTTTCGAAAATTCATGTAGGCGTCAATACACAACCACGAGTTTGGTATTGATTGATTATACCCTTCGGGTATCTATTGTTAAGGGAATACGGCTAAACTCTCCCTCTCAATGGAAGAAGGAGGAGTGGGATGTTTAGGGTCATATTTCCTGCTTGGGCGTGAGAATATAAATGATGCCAATAATAAAAAATGTTTGTTTAACAAATATATTTTTAAAAAATTATGAAGTTTAAGACAGTTCTTTGGCCCTAAGGAATCATATTCTGCAAAATATTCTTGGCACTTCAACTTTGAAATAAATAAATAAACGTTTTATCTTCTGCATTCAAATCTGACCAATTTATTAAGTTTTGAATATTACAATAATAGAATAATCGACATTTTTTTAATCTAAGCCAATTACTCTTAAGAAACTCTGAATGATGATTGACTTCTTTGAGACAATCAAAAAAGTGATCTAAAATCTCTCGGTTTTATAAAATGATGGTACTGAATTTTCATAAATTGATCAGATTGATTTAGTTGATTTCTTTTATTCATTGCATTGATTTAGTGCAACTATTTTTTTATTTAAAACCAGCCGTCATTGGTGACCAGTCGGCTCGCCAATATTAATGCCAACTAAGGGGCTCAATCATTTTTTTACAAATATATAACTTTGTCTTATAATAAGTTTTTTTACAAAATATTTTTCAGCTTCAAATTTCGATAGTCGTATACTTCATTTATACTATTATGTAGGCCTTAAGCAGTCCTAATCTTTGAACTCTGCAACTCTCTCTGATTTTCTATCAGTGCACGTAAAATTCAGTCTTAAATCAAAGTGGAAATGATGAAACTTCAATTAATATAAAGACCCCTTTACTCAATCCAAGCATGTTTTTAAATAAAACTATGAATTAAAAGCAGAGTACATTGAAGTTTTATGTTCACTACAGAAATTAAAACGTTTTTTTTATAATTTATAATACCTCAAGGAATTATTCAACAAACATTTCACAGATTAAATGAAACAATCAGGTTTTAATTTTATTTTTAGATGTATATAAATGCTCTCAATAATAACATTTTTTTTTTGGTTTATAAATATATTTCAAAAAATTATGGTTTAAATTCCTTTAGTCTTATAGATTCATATTCTGTAAAATAATCTTAATGTTTCAACTTCTAAAGAAATAAATAAACATTTCTGTCTTCTGCGATCAAATCTGGCTGGTTTATTCAATTCTGAATATTGCAAGTTTAGAACAATCATCATTTTCATAATCTAGGTCAATGATTCTAGAGAAACCCAGATTGGCTTCTTTGAGATCTTGATAAAGTGATCTAAAATCACCAATTTTTATCGAATAGTTATATCGAAATTCTCATAGATCGATCAGCTTTGATTGATTTAATTGATTGGAGAGCCACATTTTTTATTTTAATGACTTATTGTCTCTAGAATATTTTGTTAAATATGATTCACAAAGCAGATGATATATGTAAAAATTTAAAAGTTGCACTTCATCAGCATTTTTTCCCTCAATCTACTAATTATATATTTCACTTAGACCATTTGTTAAGAGATGCATGTCTCTCAAAAAAAAATTTAAGAAATTAGATGTTGGGCTCCGATTACAGAAGATTCCTTGTAGATGTTAAGCCATATTTGCCTTAAATAAAACTGTTTAATTGAATTAATATATGTATTATAAAATATAATGGAAAATGTTTCATTGCATTTATTTTCCAAAAATATCATGTTTCATATTTGTTTCATTTTATGCAGATAAGTGCTGAAAATGACATTTTTATATGTTTAATTTGGAATGATAGTTGATTTATTTTTTCTCATTTGAGAACATGATATTTTTTTTGGTTAGAAAGTTTTGATATCTCCGAAGTATGCGGGTAAAAAATATTTTCATCTGTTTTTACAAATTTTGCATTATCAACGTAAATATTGCATAATGATTACGTATGCTTGTTTGAAAGAAGATGCGTTTTCAAATAGCTGACCTGATTTTACCAGTATAGCTTCAATATTACGTATGCTTCGTTGAAAGCAGATGCGTTTTTATTTCGCATAATTCATTAAAATGCGGAGATAAATTACAATCACGAAGGCGAATTCTTTGATTTGTACAATATATCCTCTTCACATAAGTAAAAGCAACAATTCAAAACATGTCTTATGGTTTTAAAAATTTAAAAAAACAAAAAAACAAGAATGCAAAAATATTTTACTTCTACTTATTATCAATAGCTTTTTGTTCGTTGTTTCTTTGAAATGACGTCATTTTCTAGTTCGTTTAAAATTTCTTACTTTTGAATAATTAACCTCGCTCTTAGAAGATTATCGTTTGGTGCTTTTCTAAAATTCTTTTTTAGTGTTAACTGTCGCACTTTTGTAATAGGTTTTTATTTATTTTAATTATTGAATTGAATTAATAATTTTGATATTGCAAACGATCAAGAAAACTTTTCTCTTGCATTTACTGTTTAAAAAATACCACATTTCCTATTTATTTCATTTCATATAATCACGTGAAGAAAATTATATTTTTCTGTTTTATTTTTGGTAGTAATTAACTTATGTTTTTAATCAGAATTTCTGAAAATGTAATGTCAACGTATTATTAAAAGCTGATTTTTTTTGAGATCCTCTTTAAGATAAAATTTTATTTTAATTTTATGCGAAATAAATTGTTGAAAAATACAATTAAATAAAATGTTTAAAAATTCATTAAAAATAGAATCTTAATTTATAGGTTAAAACATTAGTCACATTGAAAAGCTAATTTTTTGAGCTTTAACTTGATGCAAAAATAAATTTCGTGCTGTTATATTTTAGGAAGTTATAGCGAAAAAACAAAATTTCGCTTATTTTTTTAATTAATTCAAATTTTAATTAAAAATTCAAAAAAGGGCTCCGAGGTGCACATTACCGGCCCTCAAGGTGTATACGTACCAAATTTGGTAGCTGTAGGTCGAACGGTCTGGACTGTAGAGCGCCAACACTCCCTTTGGAACGATTAGCATGTGACGAAAATTGCTGGCGTAAAGCATTTGCAAAAAAGAACATTATAAAAGACTAATGATAGCACAGACAGGAAAGAGAAAAAAAGCTTTTATTGTATTGGAAAGATATAATTAAAGGTTTTCAATGTGTTCCCCTTCGCAGGCCACAACGCGTTAAATTCGGGAGATTGCGGACAACGATGCTGAATGTAACATGAAAGGAGGAATTTGAATAACTTCACATGTTATAGCATGTATCATTTCTGGCACATCTCGTGGATCAGGCGTACACACTTCAGATAACCCCATAACCAGGAATTCATAGGAGTAAAGTCTGGGGATTGCGGTGGCCACAAAACTGCAAAGTTACGAGAGATGATTCTATCAACGAAGTGTTGTTGCAGCATTGATGGAACACATTGGGTGACGTGTGGAGGAGCCCCATCTTGCATCCTTACAATACCACTAATGGCATTTCGTTGTTGCAATTCAAGAATAACGTAATTCTGAAACATTGATTTATACCGAGCACTTGAGACACAGCATGATTTCAAACCTGTGGTAGTGACCTCTTCGAAGAACTACGGATCGAGAACAAATGCGCTAGCATTGCCACATCACACAGTCACTTTAGCTTCGTGTAAAGGCACTGGTGCCACATCGTGAGGGGTTTTGTCAGCCCACTGAACATAGTTCTCGGTCGTTCCCAGTTAAAGAGAAGTGTGCCTCATCCGTCCATATTATCTACAGTGGCCATCTGACATCTTCATCATATCTGATGAGGAAAAAATTTGCGAAATCTGCACACAATTGCTTATCTCCAGACTGAAACATCTGGACGCGCTGAAACCAATAAGGAAACATCCGCGGAACAGAGCGCAGAAGCCTGAGAACAGTGGTTTTTGGTAAATCTAAATTGCAAGCAACACTTCTTGCAATATGCGATGGTCCTGCAGTAATCGTGCTATGCACTTCCACGACAACTTCAACTGGAACAGATGTAGCCCGGTTCAAGGTCGATCGGAAGTGCATCCAGTTTCTTCAATTCCTCTTACCAAATCACGTGCACTTTTTAAATGAATATAGGCCACGTCTTAGCTTATGATTTCGCCGATACATTCGCAATGCTTCGGCAGCATTTCCCCCGTTTAGATAAAACAGCTTTATTAATTCGCCACGTTGTTTCTTTGTAAGCGTCATTTTGTTGGCACAGTCGAACATCTGACTGAAGAAACACTCTTCCCACACAGCTTTTTAAAGGTTTTTCCGCAAGCAATGCTTTGCACTTAGTGTTCTGCGATTGGTGCTTTTACTGTCTACCCTATGAATCATGCAACGTGTGTCAAAGCACCTCCTCTCTGTTTGTCATTGGTTCTTTATAACGCTTTTCTTTGTAAATGACATACGCCGGCAATTTTCGTCACACGCTAATCGTTCCAACGCCATTTGTGGTTCTTCAATACGCTGATCAATTTGCGCAAGGAAAAAAATGGGCGTTACCATTTGAAAATTTCGAAATTCCCTCACTGTAACCGTAATCGTGAGCTCTGTGTTGTTTAAAATCATCACAATCTCCAGCGCATACATTCACATAACCATGCCTGAAATTTTGGTTCGATTGGTTAAGCGGATAGGCCACTAGGGTTTCATATATAGGTGAAGTTTGTTTGTTTTTTGACCAAACTGTATTTCTCAAAAAATATCATATTTATATTTATTTCCTTTCGTGCTGAAAATTACATTTTTGTATTTTTAATTTAAAATGAAAGTTAACTTATTTTTTTATTTGAGCTTTTTTTAATATTACGGAGACGCATTGGTAAAATGTAATTTTGCCCCATTAACGTGCAACATGAAACATTGATTTTACTTTTTTTTGTACGAAATAAATTGTTAAAAATATAATTAAATGATTTAAAAAAATTCTTTTAAATTAATTTTTTATTTCATTTGTTGGTTGAAACATCAGCATCATTCAAAAGAGTATTTTTTGAACTTCATTCCAGAAATCAATTTTGCGCTGGAATATTGTCGGAAGTTATAGCGGAAAAAAGCCAACACGTTGCTTAGTTTTTAATTCATTAAAATACTAATGAAAAATTCAGAAAAATCCCACCTGGTGCACATTTCCGACATTCAAGGCATACATATATAAAATCTGGTATCTATAGGTCTGATCTGTTGAGCTATCTGATCGGTTGAGTACCAACTCAGACACACATTGAATTTTATTATGAGCATAGATTTTGAAGTTCTATTTTTCTCTACAATCAAAATCTCTTATGTATTTGCACATGTTTTTTATTTTCTCTCAACTTGAAGAAGGAGAATAAGAATTTCGAGTTCAAATACTGCACGATTATTCCCTGAAGTCATCAAATATCATGCCTCTCTTTTTTTCAGGTTGAGGTTCATAAATTAAGATTTTATTTCATTTAATAAGCTTATCAGTTTTTACTAACTAAAGCTACCATTTATCTAAAACCTTTAGAGTAATAATTAATTAAATACTACGTTTTAAAATCTTAACGAATATAAACGAGAATATTTAAGTCTGTTAAACGAAGAACATGTTTTTTGCTTTTTTTTTTCAAACAAACCAAAAGAATTAGAGATGTTAGGACCACGATTACTACAGCTAGTATAATCCAGTATTAAAATCATGTTTATATAAAATATTGTAATACGCATAATTCTCTTACAGACTGCAGCTTTATGTTTCTTAAAATGAGAATATCAGCTTTTCTAAATATTTTTCAAATCTTGTTGCTGCACAAAAAATTCAGATGGTGCGAAATTATTCTTTTAAAAGCAAATGCGTATTATTAAAAAATAACAATAAAGCTTTAACTTACTGATTATTTCCTAACAGAATTATTTCGCAGTTATATTCCATAAATTAAACCCCTAACCTTCTATGTTACAATCAATGAGTAGATGTTTAGATTTCTAAAATTATGGTTTAAAATTAAGTCATACGCAGATATTATAATTCGATGCTAAAAGACAGAATCTACACTGCTCAAAACAATTAGGGGAGCACATGGTTTTAACAGAATTACGCAAAAATGTCTACCAATAAGTAACATAAAATGAATCATCCATAAATTACAGCCTACCAGGAAACGGAAGAAGAAAACTTTATATGCAAATCAAAGTTCATGCCGTCAAAAACCAGAAAAAGGAGATAAGGCCAGAAATCGGGATGTTGCAGAAACGTCTGTTTTATTGCCGTAACTGCGAAATTTGATTGCGCAATCTTTCTGTTTTTGGGACAAGCTTATGAGAATGTCTGAACAACGTGATTTACCGGAATCCATGGCATGGCGTGTCATAGGCCGACTGGAATCAGGCCAAACACAACGGAGTGTCGTTGATGCTGTTGGAGTCGCCAGAGGAGTTGTTGCAAGGTTGTGGAATCGATTCCAAGAAACAGGAAATGTTAGACGTCAACCAGGGCAAGGTCGGCCACGCGCCACTACAGCAACTGATGACCGGTATATACGGTTAACAGCCCGTCGAAACAGAGCAGAGAATGCTACTCAGCTGCAAAGGTAGTTGTTCTTGGAAACAGGACTAAGGATGTCCAGCCAAACAGTACGTAATAGCCTTCAAGGGGGTAGGGCTCTATGCACGTAGGCCAATGGTCTGCATTCCGTTGACCCCACGTCACAATGCGGCCCGAAGAAGATGGGCTGCTGAACATCGAGATTGGTAGCAACATGATTGGAGCCAAGTGCTGTTTACAGAATAGTCCCGATTCAGTCTGGAGTGTGACACTTGACGTGTTCTGGTATGGCTGGACAGGGGCACTCGAAATAACAACGTATTCGTTAGTGAAAGGTCACAATACAGACGAGCTGGTTAAATGGTATGGGGTGGAATCAGCATAGGTGGACGTACGGACCTGCATATCATTCGGAATGGCACTTTGACGGGCCTCAGGTATGCAGACGAGATACTGCGATCTCATTTCATCCCTTACGCTGGAGCCATTGACGATTCCTTTATTTTACAGGATGATAATGCCCAACTGCATAGAGCTCGTCTGGTGGATAACATGCTTGAAGCTGAAACAATACAGCGTATGGAATGGCCAGCGTGCTCTCCTGACCTGAATCCAATCGAGCATGTTTGGGACATGCTTAGACGACGCATTGCTGCGCGGCCAAGGCCGCCTGTGACTGCCCCAGACTTGGAGATTGCACTTCCTGAGGAATGGAACAGTATTCCCCAAAGTCTGATGGATAACCTCATCGTATCCATGGCAAATAGGTGTGCAGCAGTCTTAGCTGTTCGAGGAGACCGCACACCCTATTAAAACTCATGCATCATGTCTATTCAGAGCCTTTTTTATCGTTTACATGTAACCAAATTGTTGCCCTAAATCATCTTTTCATGTTTTTTCCATATTTTCAAATAATTAAAGCTTAATTCCACATTGTTTTATTTTTTTCTCTGTATTGCGCATGGATACGCGTGTACTACCCATTGTATGCCAATATGTGGCTGTCTCGTTCGGTTTCTTGACTTTTTTGCTTGTTCCCATAATTGTTTTGAGTAGTGTACAAGCAACTCAAGAAGATCTAACTTTTCAAGGAGAAAATTCTAAACATTTATATTTCAAGTACGGCGGTAACAAGTGTTCGAAGCAGAACTAGTCATGTAATTAGATAAGGAAGAAAACGTAATATCCTGTATCAGAGATATTTCCCTTTAAAGGGTTAATTACAGATTATTAGATGAATATCCTATTTTGAAATTCGTCCAACATAAGGGCTGTTTCGAGATAGACGTCGATATTTTTTAAACTGCAGTCAGATGATGGTGAAAACAACTGAGCCGGAACTCATCTTCAAATTTCCATACCACACCAATGAAATCATTTAACAAATCGGATTAAAAAGGGGCATCCTTTATGTGTATCCTACCATTTTTCTCAAGAGGAATGAGATATTTATTTCAAAGTTTCACAAATCATTGAAAAAACTTTTTATGATACTGATGAAATCATTTATTAACATTTCATACCCATTTATTTAAGTCTGAAAAAGTTCATCTATACATATTTTATTGTTACAAAACTTTAATATTGCTTCCTAGTACGAATAGTGTCATTATAAGAAATGCCATTTTACGATCAGGCATGTTACGTACTGAGCGGGTGCCGCGTCAGTGATATAAAAGATTTTCGTTAAACCTAGTTACCATTTGGGGAAGAATTTGGCGACAAAAGGGATATTGACGGTAGGTTTAACGGAATACCCATTCTAAATGAGCTACCTCCGAGCTTTGTGGGTAGTTACTGAGGCTCTGCTAAGAGTGAAATGTCTTGGACTGTTTTCTTTACATGTTATCATCCATGGGTAGATGAGTGGGGTTGTGAGAGGCTGCTTTTCTATTGGTTGCTGTACGCTGCTCAGTAGTACTATATAAAGGTATTATTTTTGAGTTGAACTTACGGAAAATTAATGGATTTCCAGATAGCATTTAAGAAAATGAAGAGTTTGTCTATTGGATTGGTGGCTTTTTTCATTTCTCTCATTTCATTAAGATTCTGGGGGAAGGTTGCAAATAGAATTTTAATTTCATTTATTATTTCGATGATATCCGTGATTTTTTCATTTCGATTGTTCGTGTTTACATTTGCAGGGGGACTAGGGTTTATAGGTGCTATAGGTTGTGGGATATTTTATTTAAGTGGTTGAGTGAGAGATAAAATGGTTTTAACAAAACTTGATTTAAAGTAATTATTTCTATTTGTTTTTGGATTTTGGGGTTGGGGAAATTTTGGGCCACCTCTGCCCAAACAACCAACATTGCGGTTTTTCTAATTCTCATTTTAGGGGGCAGTTTATAGTCTGATGATTTTATTGCATTTTATATGTCTTGGCTTCAGTTAAATTGTAATACAGAATGTTTTTATTTCCTTCAGCTTCGCTAAAATCGCTCTGTCTCTCGCCATCATATGTTGTAACGTATAAAACTCCTTCTGCTTTTAATGTATTTGTATTTATGAAATTTATTTTACATTTATACCATTTTTCGTGTAAATAAATATCTTTTAAAAATACTACTTGTACATGTGACTACCCGGCGTTGAATAGCCGATGAAATAGAAATTTTAATCCGTTAAACCCATCGTTTGAGCTCGTTGTTTTTCTACCTCTGCGCTGATGTAAAGGATGCTTGCCGACAACGTTTCTGTAGATGACTCATTGACTTCGGCGGTGCAAGTTGCCCGCCTCGCTCTTCACCTACCATCTTTTTGGCGAAGTAATGTTCGCTTGTGGATAGCGCAATGCGACAATGCCTTTCAATACAGTGGAATCTCAAGCGATGATACGAAATTTTCGGTGCTAGTGGTTAACATAGACGCTGAGACACTGGAGCATGTTGCAGACATTGTCTTGAATCCGCCGGTGACGGACAAAAATAAAGTACTTTCAACTCGCCTGATTTCGGAATTCGTGGAATCTGATCAGCAAAAGATCAATAAACTGCTGTCTGACCTCCAATTGGGTGACGAGAAACCGTCATCTTTTGCGGAAAATGCGTGGAATGGCTGGAACTCAACTGACGGATGACTTTCTACAGAACTTGTGGCTACAGCGTATGCCTCCTCACATCCAAGCAGTTCTGTCAGCATCATCTGAGCCACTGGATAAGCTCGCCATTATAGCCGACAAGGTTGCGAAGATCGTGTCCCCTACATCGGTGTGTGCTACATCATCTGAGCCGCCAGTCCCATCAACAGTTGACATCGTAAGTAAAAAGATTGAAGAGCTGTCCCTGCGAGTTGCTGAGCTGTCCAGGAGCCAAAGATTCTCTCGACAACCATCCCGAAACCGCTCCCACTCAAGTTCCCGAAGCCAAAACAGAGGTAATTTATGCTTTTACCACTTTCGATTTGGTGATTGTGCCAGGAAATGTAAACAACCTTGCAATTTCTCAAAAAACTCGACCACCCCTTCACAATAGCTGGCTTGACGAAGGTCACTAACAAAACCAGCAGACTTTTTATTTACAATCGCAAGAGTGGACTAAAATATTTGGTGGATTCAGGAAGTGAAATATCCGTTTTACCACTACCAAAACATAACAAGCTATCTCCACAGGCAAACTTTTCTCTGTTTGCTGCCAATAACTCTAAGATCCCAGCCTATGGATTTGTAAGTAAACAATTGGATTTAGGCCTACAGAAACCTTTTATGTGGACTTTTGTACTTGCAGATGTGGTAACTCCAGTAATTTGACTCCAGATCATAAGGTTGCGTGTTCAAATCCGTCCGGGTCACCAATGTCGCGAGTGAAGGTCGCGGTACGAACCTGCGACGCTAGGTCCGGTAGCCGCGTAACATAGCCACTACACCAAAAGTCATCTTCGGTATCGTAGATGTTATCTGGCTACTAAGGCTAGAGCCGCATATATACATATGGGAATCTAAATAAATCTTCCAAAAATTAGACTCTTCAGGTAGCAGGGTTTTAGTGGCGTTATGTGTATAGGGGTTCTTTAATACTTACCGGTTAGTATTTAAATATTTACGGGTTACACTAAAATTAAAATAATGCAAACGAAGGATGAAGAGACTTCTTTAAAAAATAAAAGAAATTATTTAGAGTTAAAGGAGAATATTTACAGTGAAATATTAAAAGGATTAAAGCATGGAGATATTAAATAAGCAGAAAGTTGGATTATTTCTTTTAGGAGGACGTTAGAAATAGGAAAACATTATGACTGAAAACATATTACCACGTAGCCGCATAGCTTTACGAGCGGGAATCGCTGGCGCGTGGGAACGTCCGTACCGAACCGTTGTTCAGTAGCCCCTGGCTCAATATTAATCGGGACAATTTTTCAGAAGCTCGATAGGTGACATTGTTCTGAATTGGTATACTAATTAAAAGTATCGTCCTCTGGGAAATTATATAACCTTTTACAACTCTTGCTTTGAATTACATCCATCATCGGGTGTTGACAAAACAAGATGAAAGCAGATGTTGGTTAATTAAAATAGCTCTGTGGAATATCCTACAAAATCCCCCTCTCCTGATAGAGCTGGTCTCTCAGCTTTTATTGAACGTTGAAAGCTAAATTTATTTCGCATGATCTTACATTTTACTAATAAACTAATTTCAGTTACAATCGTAAATTTGTTGATTTAAGAATGTTTATGCAATAACCATAAATAACAATATTCTTAAAAATAACAAAATAAAATACCAGATAAAAAGATGTATACCCAATGTTCTCAATTCTGGATCTACAATAAAGCACATAAGAATTCCAAAATATTTTATATTGTGAACCTACAACTAAGTAAATATTTAATCATGAAAATTCTTTAGAATAGGTTGGAAAAAAAAATGATAAGAAATAGGAAAATACGATAATTGTTGTACTTGCAAATAATTGTATTGAATAATTATTTGATAATTATTTGAATATAAGATAATTATTTTTACCATGCAATAACAATTTATTTCTCAAAAGGTATAATATGAGAAAGATGAAAAATAATAACTAATATTCAAAATTCAATTAATATAAAAATGCTTCATTAAATCAGCTGAGGTGGTGGTAAAGTTCGGACCCTCGTGCTGACCGACTTTTTCTACTTCATACCTATCTTTAGAGTTCACTCTAGTTATTTTATAAGGACCTAAGAACTTCTGTCATCGTTTTAGTCCAGTTCCAAATTGAGTCCTTTGGATTGCTACTAAATCACCTTCTTTGTATTTTGAAGCTCTTTTTCTTCTTTTGTTGTAAGTCTTTCGATTCTCAGATTGTATGGTTTCGATGTTCTTTTTGACATCTTTCCTTAGAAATTCACGTTGTTCTTGAAATTCTTCTGTCATTTCTTCTAACAGTAGTTCTTTGATTCGGATGTCTTCCTTATTCCGCGTTTTGGTTCCTACTAAAAGTTCGAAAAGTGTCCACTTAGTGCTTCGACATATAGTGCTGTTTAGTATTCCTTGTAATCTGTCGACATATTTATACCATTTGGTTGAGCCTTCTAACGATAGCTTGGTGAGGACGGGAATCAAAGTTCTGTGTATTCGTTCAACCTGGCCGTTTCCTCTAGGAACACCTGTTGCTATTTGTATATGTTGCATGTTTTTTTCAGTACAGTAGCCGTTGAATAATTTTGATGTGAACGCTGAACCTCTGTCAGTCATAATTCTTATATGGTTGCCAAACGTTTTCTGTTGTATTTTTAACTTTTCCAAGGCAATTTCAGCAGATACAGTGTTGACGGTATATAGCCAAGTAAACATTGTAAATGCGTCTACTACAGTAAAAATTTGTTGATAACTTTTTTTGTGGAAGGTAAAGGGCCAATGAAATCGACATGGTACGTACTTAAGGGTATGTCTTCTTTAGAAATAGGATTTAAAAACACTTCGTTTTTGCCAGTTTTCTTATTAGCTAAGATACATGGAACGCAATTAACGGTTACTTTTTTTGACGATGTTGGCTAAATTTGGAATAAAGAATTTATGTCTCACAATTTCTGCGGTTTTTGCTACTGAGAAAGGATCATTGTCGTGGATCATTTTAATTATTTCAGTTTCCATTGCTTTAGGGATTACGATTAATTCTTAACCATTTAAGTATTTGTAGAGTATGCCGTTCCATTCAAAAAATTCTTCAGATTCTTGTTTCTCTAACAGTGACTTCAATGTTTGTATGCTATCATCTTCTTGTGCTCTTTTCAACTTTGAAGTTAATGTATCATCATAGATCATCTTTACTGGATAACGAGCATAAAAATGCTTCATTCGACTTCCAGCTCTGCGCGCTATTTCGTAATTGAATTCTTCTAATTGAAGTGCCCATCTGGCTATGCGTGTAATAAGACCCTTCTTATGCATAGTCTTTAGAAATGCTGAACAATCAGTTACAATTTTAAAGCGTTTTCCTAAAAGATAAACGCGAAACTTCTTTAATGATTTGACAATTGCAAGTACCTCTAATTCGTAACTATCGTACTTTTCTTCTATGGAATTTGTCTTCTTCGACATGTAGTAAACTGGGTGTAATTTTCCATCGTCGGCTTCTTATAATAAAATTGCGCCGAATTCTTGTTTACAAGCATCTGTATTTAGCTCTGTTCTTCTTCCAAACTTGTAAATATGCAAAAATGGGCCTTCAGATATGATTTTCTTCAATTTCTCAAATGCTTCCTTTGGTTGAGTACCAAAAACAAAGTGGGTTTTTTTTCTAGTTAAATCGCTAAATGCTTAAGATATTTTTGAATAGTCCTTGATATATTTGCGGAAATACCCGGTTAAACCAAGTAAACTTTGTACTTTTTTTTTCATCATTGTTGGTTCTGGGAATTTTCGGACAGTCAGTGTCTTTGAGGTAGATGGTTTAATGGTTCCACTTTCCACAATATGACCTAAAGATTCTATTTTCTTTTTTAAGAATTGTTATTTCTTGAATTTAATTTCTAATCCATATTTCTTTGCAACTTTGATCACAATTTCAAGTTTTTCTAGACCTTATTTCTCGTTTTTCTCTGGAATTACGAGATCATCTAAATAACTGATTACAATTCCTTTCCTTGTAAAATCTCTAAATGTACTCGAAACATAGCGTTGAAAGACTCCAGGACTTGTGCTTAGTCCAAAAGGCCCTTTATTAAAGTCATATTGCCCGTCTGGAACAATAAAAGTATACTTTCTACTATCTTCGTCAAAATCGACGTGGAAGAAACCATTATGTAAATCCAACGTAGAGAGTGCTTTTACTTCTTGTTAAGTGTCCAAAACGTCTTCTATGAGAGGTAAAGGAAATTTATCTTTTACGAGCTTCTAAATTAACTTTCTGTAATCAACACACAATCTTGAAGATCCATCTTTCTTTTTCATAATTACTATTGGACTTGCGTATTCTGATGAACTCGGACATATAATGCCTTCGTTGAGCCATTCTTCAATTTGCTTGTTTACTTCCTGTCTTTCTGTGAAAGCTAGTTGACGAGGTGGTTGACAGACTAGTTCTTTGTCTTTCAGGATAATTTTCATTGTAACGGCGGTAGATGCCGTTTTTTCTGGCTTGTATTCTTGTACTAATGTTTCAAGTTCCTTCTTGATTTCATGATTTTCAATGTGGCGCAGATCTAGTTCTTCTTGAAGATTTTCAGAAGATATTTGCATGAGCAATGCTTGATTATCATATATGTGGAATTTAACTCCTTCTTTGGTGAAACTTAAGATACTTGTTCTAAAATATCTGATCCAATAACTGCTTCGAATTTAATTTGTCAGTAGGTACAACATGCCAAGTTAAGAAGTAATTTTCGTTGTCTATTTCAAATTCCTGTTCAAAAAAACCAATAGTTGTAACTTGTAATTCGCCTATACCTGTGAGAAGGATTTTATTCTGTGATAATTTGGTTGGATCCATTATCCTTCTGCTTGTGTTCTCTCGTAGCAAACTTACAGTACTACCACTATCTATAAATGTTGTGATAATGTTGTACCACTATCTATAAATGTTGTGAAAAATATTTCTTTAGTACGTAAACCTTCTTTAACGATGAGAGTGCAAGTTTCCTTTAATTCATTTATCTTTTTTTTTTTGGCATTTGGTTTGTTCATTGTGAACGTATTTACTTTCTTCGGTGGTTATTTGAATTTCTGAGACTTTGAATAATTCGTCTGAGTATGCTTGGAAGCATTGTAGTTCGAGTGGTTTTCGTAATCTTTGATGTAATAATCCTTTTGTGCGCTGTCTTGAGTTCTTTGACGAGCTTCGTACTTGGTGACTGGAAACCTCTTATCTGTCCTGTTATACTCGGATTTTCTCGTTGCTTCATATCTGTGATATTTTTCGATGAGTTTGAATTCTTGTTTCTTAACAAATGAATTGCTCAATTTTTGTTTGAAAGTCCTTTTAAAGTCATCAAATTCTTCTAATTTTTCTGCTAATTGGGCAGGAGAGAACATATTAGTCCTATTCATCAAGGTAATATCCCTTGAATTCAAAAGGCGTTTTTCGTTTTAGTTGATCTGTTATTATTAGATCTGATAATTTCTCGAAAGTATCTTTCTTTAACCCACTTATCCAACCGTTGAAATAAGTATTTAGTTCATGGTAAAAATCAATCCGTGTTCTTTCCGGTTCCTTTTGATGAGTGACTAATAGCTGTCGAAATTTTTCTGGAGTTCGTTTAAAACGTTTCACGTTTAGAAAAGCAAAAACAATTCTTCTTGCAAGAATTTTATCATCAATCGCAGTTTTCTGTTCATAATCTCAATATTTCTCTTTTTAAAAGCTCTTTAGTTGGTCCCATTTTTTGCAAAAGTAGACGGTATGGTGCCGATAAATTCAGTTAATTTTTAATGACATTATATCTGAACTAAGAAATGAATTAACTTCATCAGTGGATATTTGAGAAACATTGGCTGATTAATTCAAAAAGTCAGCCCTTATATCACATGAACTCCATCACGTATGATCCAAGTGTTATTAAGATAATGCAATTCTGTATAGGTGTCGAAAGTGTTAATTTGGAACAAATTTTTAAGCAATTTAATTTATACAATTCCAGGCTAATTTTTAAAATAATTTATTGAAATATTATAAATATGCTATATGTTTTAGCGAAGCAAAAATAGAATTTAAACAGCTTGGAAATAATAATGTTAGGTTATTTTTTTTGGGGGGGGGGAGTTCCCCCAAAATGGTTTAAATTAGAAATTAGAAATTTTTTCCTGAATTTGATGTTCAGATCAAGAGGTCTATCTTTACTCTCAGAAAGCAGTTATAATCACTATCATTAATTGGAGTTGGAAAAAACTAAAGCAAAAAAAAGATCATAACTCATATTAAAAGACATCAAACAATATGTGTGCTTTTATATCTTGAGAAACAAAAGAATAAAAAAAAAGAAATGATACAGTTCATAAAATATCAAACTTGAGTTTAGATTTTATATTCTGATATGAACTCGAAAATCAAAACTTATTTTGCATTATTGAGCTTAAAGAGATTAGTGATGTATTTTGGGGAACCATTTTCTTTAATTGAATCGATGAAACAATTTTAATAAACTTTTATTCTACTTTAAAGTGTATTTCTTAGAAAGGTGAAACTCTGTTTAGGCGATTCAAATGTAACAAATTTTTCTTATTTATTCTATTTTGAAAATAATCCTTTTAAAGTAAGCAATATCATACAAATTTTCTTCTTAACATAATAATTATAATGGTTTAGGGAAACAAAATCTATAGAATGATAATCATTCACAAATCATTCTTTTTTCTTTCTATCTTTCTTTCATCTATGCCAATTTTATTATAATTTTTGTTATTAATTTATACAGTTGTATCACTAAAACCTGAATACGAAGCCACAACTTATGTGTTGTCATGGCCTCAAAATTCAATTACATGAGTATTAGATATCCTATTTTATGTAAAATATAGTTTTCAAATTTCGCGTGTGAAAATGTTCTATTTTGGCATCTATTTTTTTTTTTTTTTTTTTGTAAAATATGCATTTTTTTATCAGACATTACAAGACATTTCTCTGTATAAAAGCAGTATTAATTATGTAAATAATACTCACATGATTTCAAATATTTTTCATAAGGACATTTGATGTAAATATGTGTTGAAAAAAACAAAGGGTATTGTTTTCTTAATTAATTAATTGCACAAAAAACGCAGAAAAACACTTGAAATCAATTATTTATCTGCTTGAAATTTATATATATATATATATATATATATATATATATATATATATATATATATATATAATTGGCAAAATCTCAAAATTAAATTAATGCACTCATATACATTTTTTCTTAATTTTTTTGCTTTATGAATCTGATTTAAATAAATGTTAAAATAATGATAAATATTTTATGTAATTTTATTTTATTAAAATGACATAAAACTTGAGTATAGCGAGAAAAAAAACATAAAATGAGATGAAAGCTATGGAGGTTAAAAAAATTTGACACTTTTTTTATCTACAACAATTATAATTATAGAAATTTTATACACTTATAGTTTTTAACAACCTGTTTTCAAACATTATTTTAATATCCTTCTAGCTATATTGCAAATATCGGACAAATTAACAATTATTATAAAGGTTTGCTATTCTAAAATTTGATATATCTAAAGGTTTAAGGGACAGTTTTTCGAAGATTATTTAATTATTTTTTACTATATTACAATCAGGGTGGATATTAAAGTATTTTTCTATATTTAGTATAAATTATAGCTTCGCATAATATAATGTTCAAACAAATGAAGTAATTCTAAGGAAAGTTTAAAAAGGTAATAATTATTTTATTTTCATTTTTAAAAATTTCAAATAATGACTGTAATTTGGGCATTTGCTTGCCTGACATATATATGAGTGAAAACAAACTGTGTTTCCTTTTCCGTTTAAGATAATTTTATTCAAATTACATAAATTGTTATGAAATTATTCAATTTATTTTATGGTACCTATTTAAGGAGTCTTTTCCCCCACTGAAATATTATCATTTTAAGAAGGATTTTTTTAAAGCATAAGTGCTGTTTAAATTTATAATTTGCAAGGAAATGAATATTATAATTTTATGCTGAATAATTTAGAATGTTTGAAGTATATAATATCTGTTAAATATGATAGCAATTTAGTGAAAATATAAATATGCATATGAAAATCAACAGGATTTAATAGTAATTGTCTTTAAAAGGAAAAAGTGTGATATTTTGCCAACTAAATATCGTAGTCAGAAATTTGTTACTCTGTGAGATCCCTCATGGCCTTCAGGTGTGACGGACTCCACAATGATCTTCTGATCCAGTCAACCTTTTAGATTCTCCTCTACTTTTCCTGCTACTTTTTGCTTTTTTTCTTCCTCCTATCTACGGCAAACGAGAGAGCCTTCCATGAGACGTTGTTGCCACTTTGTATTCTTCTTGTTTCTTATGAACAGCAAAATAACTCATGAGTTGGTCGTGCGTAGTGACCCATTAGACGGATGTGGTTTCCGGTGTATCAATAAGCCAGTAGTCTATTACCTAGGTGGTTAGTCTACTAGGAATCAAGCGAAGGGATCCCTTCTTGGGCTTGTCTTTAAGGGGTCTGATCCTGGAGCGTATAGGTTCCAGCTAGTACCATGGATTCCGAAAATTGGATTAGATTCGTAGTATTTAGTGAAACAAGAGTCAATTCTGGCTAAATATTAAATTAGGACTTCCTCTTTTAATCTTATCCTTGGCGTAGTTTAGGCAGTATTGACTCTATGCGAAAGAAAAATCAAGGCTTCCTCTTGTTGCTATTAGCACAAAAGACACCGCAGTATTATTACGGTCTCTTCAGGATATTTCCCGGCATTTACAGAACCAAAAAAAAAAAAAAAATATCACGGAGATATTATACATCTCGAGATAATGGAGATTTTTTTTCACTCAAAAAAGACAAAAGAATTTGCTTAACAAGAACTTTGGCTCTGCGCAAGATAATTAAGGATTTAGGCTTGTTAAATCAGTAACTTTACCAAATGAGCTCTATAGTCTTTTTTTTTAAATGATATATGTAAACATTTCATTACAAAGTAAAATAGTATTTCAGAAAAAAATCAAAAAGTTTCAAAAATTAAGTAGATCACTTTTACAAGTTAAGAAAATTGAAAGTGAAAGCGGAAATGCATGTAAATATGCAATTTAAAAGAGTTACAAAAATGCAGATATTAAATTTGTCTATTGTCCGTTTTACATTTCTTATTTGGAAGTCCTAAGCTGCTGATTTAATTTTAAAAAAAGCAAATCTAAGTACTAGCTGTGAACAAAAGTTTTAAACATTTAAAAAAATTATAAAAGAATTACAAAACTGTGAGGTTGAAAAACAGTTTGCGGGATTTAAAAAAAATTATTTTGGGCGAAGAAATAAGTACAAAAATCAAGGATAGAGAGTGCTCATGTTAGTGAACGAAACCATACAGAAAATAAAGTATAACTTTTTTTAACAACAGGAGGTTGACATCGCTTCCATTACATGACGCAAGACATTACAGACGAGTCATGACATCAGAAGCAGCAGAGTGCGATGTTTTCGGCTGCACCGATAACATTTTTCAATAAATGTTATCTTTAATTTCTGATTCATTCGTAGATTAAGAGTGCTATATACAGAGAAAGAAAACCGATGTCGACAAAAGCACCTCCTATCGGTGGGGGGGATAGGGCGGTGACTAAACTAACGAAAGAAGAAGCTTAAAAGGTTTGATTGACAAGCCGAATAACACCCAACAAGAAAAGATTCCCGGTCCCCAGGAGATACTGCTGTGTGAGAGAGTTGCATTCAGAAGGTCATTTGACTCATCAAACCACCCCCAATAAAACAATAAAATTCCCGAACTCATTGTAGGGATCTTGAGACAACACGAGAAAAGGGGTCGTGAACCCCCTCCCCCCCAAAAAAACTTGTTTGGAAAAGTTACTCTTTGAACTAGATATTTTAGATTTTCTCTGCATGCACAGAAAATCGTACTGAGGGCAGCGGGAATGTTAGACGGAATCTTAGAGCACAATATTCATCACTGATTAATTTCGATTTCGGGGCTTTTAATTGCTTTTCATACTTCTGTTAATATTAGAGAATCCTATAATTAAGAAAGAGTTATTGAATAATTTAATATTAACAGAATTTTGTTTGACAAGACTTTATTTTTAATAATAATTACGTTTTTTAACTTTTTGATCCAAGAGGATGAGCAAAATCTATGTGTCTACGAAAATGTAAGACTTCGGACTAATCTCCAAAGAATGGTTCCAATTCTTTTTTTCAATAGTTTTAGTGCTAACAGCGAATTTTAATAAAATGTTCCTTTTTTTTTAAAAAAAAATTATAAATAAATTATTTACTTTAAAAATATTAAGTAGGTTTAAATGAGAAAGGAAACGGACAAAATTTAGTTGGATTTTTAAACTTTTGCAACATTGCCTAGTGATTCTGTGTAGCTCGGATGTTCCTAATTTATATCTGATTTTCGCAAAAAGAATATCCTAAATAATAATTAAATGGCTCCTTTGTACCATATTAAAAAGAAAAAATAAATATAGATTTTTTGGAGAAATGTCCAGATGAATTCTATTCCTCAGCTTTTCTAAACGTGGAGTATAACCAACTTAATTTAATGTACATAAATTGGAAGGGAAAGTTATGAATTAAATTGTAAAATGCACATATTAGATTGAATGTATCTTGGTTTTGGAAATATTTAAAGCATTAATTGTGTGATTATTTTTAAATTTATTTTGTTTTAATTATTTATTGGATTTTGAAAGTACAATCATTCATCTGTTTAGCCAAGATTCTATTTTTTGTATTAGAGTCTGGAATATTTCAAACTGAAAATTCATCTAAGATTTTAATATTTTTTACTTATAAATAAAAAAATAATATGGAAATAATAAATAGGAGTTAGAAATTTTAAAAAAATGAATCTAATTTCTAAAGAATTTGTTTCAATATAATTTGGTTAATATGGTCACTAATATTTAATACAAAAAAAGAGTAAATTGACTGCAAAGCTTTCTCTCTCTAACATTCATCATGAGTCAAAACTGTTCCGCATTTCTGAAAGCTTATCAGCAATTTTGTTTATTTGTATGCAACTAAAGTTTTTTAAAAAGTTGTGCGAGATTCAATAAAATAATTTGGTAGGAATATTGCTTCATACAAAATAGAAATTAGGATTACTCCTATGTCACCAGGAATTGATAAACAAATAGTTGTAAATTATATTGTTACACAAATGCTTACACATTAAAAAGTATTATTTTTTTGTCATATAAGAAAACGTTTTCATAAAAGCAGTGACCAACTTAGTTTTAGTTAATTTTTATAATTCAGATTTATGGTTGCTAAAATTACTTGTTCTTGATAGCTTACTCACCCGAGTATATTCAACTTCAAATTCTATGAGACATTTAACATTTACTACTTTTCTAAAAACCGTATACCATTCCGCATTTTGTCAATGCATCTCTTTTAATTTTCAATAATCTCAACTAAAATAGGAACTTGAAAAACGAAAGTGTTTAAACTTCAACTAATACAAAAACTTTCTCATTCAGTATTATTTATACGTTGTACAGATAATATTCTAATCTAATAATAATTAACTTTACTAATATTGAGCTTTATACATCCAATAATTCATTACATTAAAGAATACCAAGATTTTAAAAATTTATAAAATTCACAACGCTATAACTTCCGAAACTATAACAGCACAAAATAGATTTTTGCATCACGATAAAGATTTAAAAAAACCTACCTTTTTAATGCTACCAAAGTTTTCTTGAGACATCAATATTTTAAAGAAAAAAATTTAATTTCCAATAAACTAAATCATTCACTAAAACTGAATAATTTATGAAATTTGAATATCGTTCTTCTGTAAAAGCTGACGATTTTAGACCACTTCATAAGCGGTCTCAAAAAAGGATATGCCACCAGGATTTCTCGAAAGTGATTGACCTATGATTATGAAAATACTGTTTGTTCAAATATTGATATAAAAAACAGATTTGATAGCAGAAGACAGAAAGTTTATTTATTTAAAACTCGAAGTATGAAGAGTATTTTTCAGAATATGATTCCTTGGGACAAAAGGATTGTGTAAAATGTAAACTTCATAATTTTTTATAAGAACATTTATTGACTGAAGTCATATAAAATATTTATATTTGCATCATTTAAATGTTTTGAAAGTAAAATTAAAAATTTAATTTTACGGAAATTCAGTGAAATTTCTGTTGAATAATTCTTTAAGATGTTATGAAAATTACAAAAGATTTAAACGAAAACTGCTATGCATATTTCAATGTATCGCGTAAGAACATAATTTCTTGAACGGCCAAGCACCACGTGTTCGTGCAATTTAAATTATATTTTTATTCATTTCAATGGTTTCATTGAATAAGTTCCTTTAATATTGCAAGCGATCCAAAAAAAAACTTTTTCTCGCTTTTATTGTTTAAAAAAGTATCACATTTCCTATTCATTACATTTCATATAATCACGTGCTCAAAATATTGGCTGTAGTCATTAATTTATTTTCTTAAATTAGAGCTTTTGTAAATGCTATGGCAATGCATTATTCAAAGCTGATTTTTCGAGATGCTCGTGCGGATAATGAAATTTAAAATGTTTATTTTTCATCTACGGATTTTCGTTGACACCAGGAAACCTCATTCCCAAAATATGTTCTGATATGATAATAATTATTCTGCAATGTACATACAATTTCAATACTGAACGACTCTGCTTTCAATTTTCATATTTTTTAAAAAAAGATGTACTTGATTTCAAGAAAAAGCATTTATATTAATTACAATTTAACATCTCCACTCTAATTTATCGTGTAAATTTTATGCACTCTGACAGAAAATTAGTAAGAGATAAGTAATATAATGAACAGAACTGTTTAAGGCCTACATAATAATATGACACAATTATATAGCTATCAAAAACTGAAGATTTGATAGCTAAATATTTTTCAAAAAAGGCTATTTAGAAACCAAGTTATATAAAATATGTAAAGCTTTAGATATCTTTTCTACTATTGAATCAGCTGATCGTCAAAGGCGACTTTTTAATAAAGATATTGCTTAGTGAACTATTGTACTATATATGCACATACATACATTTTTTACCCTTTTACGACTATTGATATCAATGATTTTGAAGAAAACTCATTCAGAAACTTGAGAATATTCAAGTATTATTAAATAATAAAAATGTTCTTGCATCTTACTTTCTTTTAATGAATTTTTACCGCTAATTGTTTTTTCTGATAAAAGCAATCTTATTTTTCAATTGATAATAAAATTAACCATTATTTATTTCAAGATATATGAATAAGATAAATGTATGTACAAAATATCATTAAACACAGGATCAAATAAATAAAATTTTTACAAAAAAAGAATGCAGACAAAATAGCATTGATTTATGAATTGTATATAAAGTACAGTTATAAAAATATCCAGAGGGGGGGGGGGAAGCTACGAAAGCATTGTGCTTTCTCCTTTTTTTTTTGGTTCCTGTATAATCGTAAAAGGATCCGAATTTTCATTCATTCGAGATATCTGAGATCAACGAATTTCGGCAATAAACAGTCAAATTAAAAGAATCTTAATTTTTTTTTCATTATCAAAATTTTGGATTTATGAATAATTTTTTCTGTTTTCTGCCGTCCACTTTGAAAATAAAAGATTTTTTTTGTGTGTGTATGTGTGTGTGTGTTATATGCAGCTGAACCTGCACTTGAAAATAATATTTCTGATTTTTATTTATGGTGGTTTTTCATCTTTGCTTAGTTTCCAAAAATGATTTTTTTAAAACTTTTATTACTTTATCCGGAGTAATATTTGCTGTGCATTTTACTTCTGAAATTCTATCACCACCAATTAGCCCGTCCGGAAATGCTGCTAAATATGCAAAATTCAAATTCTTTTACAAAAGTTTACTAATTTTATTTTCAGGGTTGCGGTAGTATTCGCTGAAACAAGTGTAGATTGTGAAGGTGCAGTTGACCACAGCTGTGATGGTAAACAAAATAAAACAAAACAAAAACGAAAAGCAGAAAGAAAATAATGCTGAGGGGGAAATTTGAAGACGGGGTGAAGACCAGATAATAAAAGTAACAATCCATCACGTGGTAAAAGGAGGGTTTAGTGGGTATTCCTCCGCGAAAAGGAGGAGTTAAAGGAACTTTAGGGGGGAGTTCAAATTATTTTTCCAAGTTTAAGTCTAAAATGCTGTTTGTACCCATTCTCCTAATTTCTTTTTTTTAAATTATATGTATCGGGAAGAAGATAGCAAAACGAATGTATTTCAGTTGCTAGTTTTATTTTATTTATGATAGATTTTTTTAAAAAAATCGTTTAAATGGCGCCCTTGACATTTTTCAATTTTTATTAAATATTTAAAAATATTTTGACACGCTCGAAAAAAAAAACTCCTTCGGGAGAAACCTGTGTTTTTATTCCCTCTTGCGATGGCAGAATGACTTCATAATAAAGACACCGTAATAGCAAACGAAACACGGGTACAATATTTTCCCATAGGATAATATTACGTTTGAAAATTGTAGGTGGCGTGTATAAGGCACTCTTAACCGGTATATAAGCGAATTCACTATTCGCCGGAGAATATTGGGATCGAGAAAACCATGAGAACTTGTTATGCCTACCAATGATACTGTCTTCGCTAAAGGTTCATTCACGAAAAATTTAATTGGATTAGCAATCCGAACTTCTACTCAATCTTGCATAAATTTTGCAGCAAGCATTACATTTTCCCTCGAATATGAGCAGATGCTTACTCCGTAAAGTTAAATAGCGTTTTTCAATAACTGTGCGGGTTGTCTAGTCAGCTAACGGGTACAGTCTTTAAAAAAATATATGAAATTGAAAGAAATCCACACCATACCATCACCTTAGTTTATAAAGAAATTACTGAATGTACTCAAGACGAAAATTTTTATCGTTGACATCTCAAAACATCATTAGTGAAAGCTACCAGGAAACATAAAAATCAATTCGATTCGTGTACGCTATTGTAAGGTATACGTTAACAAAAATTACAAATTTATGGTTGTAGATCCAGCAATCTACAAAGAATACTCTGAACCGTGAATGCCGAAATGTCTTCCAGCTTTCAATTGTTTCTTTTCCTGTTTCGTATTCTTTTATTATCGGAATTTTTACAAAGCAATCGATATTAATTCATGACTAATAAAGAAAAGTTTCATTAATTGTTGACTGGTATAGTTAGCATTTTTTTTTCAAAATTTCCTTTCGACAGTCCCATTGAGAAATTAAGCGAAGTTAAGTGCAAAGATATATAAATTACAGATTAATTTGTATATCCCAACCGTAGTTGAACTTCATAGCGCTTTTTTCTAGTGATTTTTTTGTACCATTTTTTCATTGAAAAAAAAAATTCCCTTTACATACAGTACTTATCCCGAAATTTATTGCTCAATGAAATATTTTTCTATTTAGGGATTTCTTTGAAATGCTCACGAGTTTTTTCCCATACAGGATTAACATAAGTTATTTCTGTACTCATTCTAATATTTATTAATATAACTTTGTTAGCAGTCGATTTCTTTATATACTTTATGAGCATTTTTTTGTATTATTCTATACAATTCTTTCCAAGAAAATTGAAATGATATTTAACTGTTTATCTACAGGAGATAATTAGGCATTGTAATTTGAAAAAAGTACTCAAAATGAAGTAAGGAATTAATTTATTTTAATGAAATAGTCTTACTATTAATTTACAGAAAGTTAAATTTCTACACGATCTCTTTAGACAAAATCGGATAATTAGAAAATATTTGCTTTTCGCCGCAATTAATTAATTCTAAAATTATTTCAAGTCTGTATCTTTGAAGTTGATTGAATTATAAAGATGCAAGGAATCTGATTTATGTCACTTACTTTTACCATTTTAAACAGTGTAAAATAGAGACACTATGTAAATCCAGAAAGGCATTCTTTTGCAAATTACAATAAAATTGAAGATTCGGCGAGCTTTAAGAAAATTTTTCACGTGATTGCAGCGAGGCATTTTCCATCTCAGCGTCGTAACATAAAACTTACTTTCGCAGTGCATTTCATGCAAAAATTAAAAATAACCTTATTCTAATAACGATATTTATATGTGATGATAGCTGTATGCTCCATAAGAAACGTTCCTTATATGTGATGATAGCTCCATAAGAAACATTCCTCAGCCCAAAAAATGCTCTAAATAAATTAACAATTTCTGTCCCTCATTGTATTTTAAAGGGGAAAAATTTGTGTGAATTCATCCTTGATTTACACAGCTGCGCGAACTGTTGTGGATTTTAAGTTTTAATGCAGTTATTTTTTTAAACTAAAAAGGATATTCTACAGTGTGAAAGCACAGAACTCACTTTGAATCTAAGCCTAATTTGCAGGATTTTGTCTTATTTGTTATCACTTTTATTTCCAATTTTCTATTTCTGTGTATTAGAATGTGTAGTAAATTAATGCACATTCTTCAATATTTTTACTCAAACGTATTTCAGTCAGTATAAAAATACAAATATGTAGTGTTTTTATTGTGAAGTTATTGAGAAAAGGAAATTTTTTTAATTGATTTGTTTTGCTTTCAGAATCATAAAAATTTGAAAAGTTGTCATTTTTACAAAGTAACAGAAAGGCTACTTTATTAGTTTCTATGATAATTAATTTCCTACCTTATTTTGAATACTTTCATCATTTCTAATGTCTAATTATTGTGATAGATGAAAAATATAAGGAGCTCTTTGCAAATTATTTTATCCCCTGAGGGGCTCACCTTCTTTTGGTGGGTATGGGTGTCCCAATCCCGAGGTTCCCAGGTATCTTTCCTCCCTTTATGGTTTATTATTCCCTGAGCCTTCTGCTTTCTGTTGTGTTTCTTGTGAAAGGGAACGAGGGATCTCTCCATGAGAAGTTGTCGCCGCCCTGTTTGCTTCTTGCTTCTCATGGTCAGCCCAAAACCTCACGTGTTTGCTGTGCATGGAGACCCATTAGAAAGACGGGTGGTGCACTGTGGTCTCCGGTGTATCAGTCGGCTGGTACCTAGTCGCCTGAGTGGCTAGTCTGCTAGGGATCAAGCGAAGGAATTGCTCCTTGGGTTTGGCGTAAAGGGTGGTTACTGTCCCCGGGGTAACTCCGAGCGTATAGGCACTAAGGTAAGCGCCGAGGCTGGGAATGGCCAGAGCCGTTGGGCTCCGTAGAGAGCGGTACCGTCGGACCTGAATTTTATTCAATATCGTGTGGGCTCTTTCAAAAACTCTCCCGTCAGTCGGCAAAAAAATGTTTATAAATGTTCTGCTAATCTTCACCAGTTCGATTCATATTTTATTATAAAACGTATATATGAAAAAAATTAAAGTTTTAACTCTGTCTCCCCATTTCTGGTACAGAAAGCTATTGCAGCAACTGTCGGCGAAGTTTCCTCTATTAGAAAGATGCGCTCGTGTGATTTGCTGGGGGAAGTTTGCTCGAAAAAGCAAGCTCAGCAAATAGTTAACATGAAAGCTTTGGGTACGTTTCCAGTAGCGGTCACTCCTCATAATTCCTTAAATTATGCCAAGGGTGTTATTACATGTGGGGAACTTTTCAATGTTCCCATTGAAGAAATAACGCATGAACTGAAACCCCAAAGTGTGACGCACATACGCCAAATTACTATTCGGCGAGATGGTCACATTTTACCAACTAAGCACTATATTTTAACTTTTCATTCTACAAAATTACCTGAATGTATATATGCGGGATACATAAGATTGCCAGTTCGGCAATATATACCTAATCCTTTGCGATGCTTTTAGTGTCAGCGGTTTGGGCACTCCAAAACCAATTGTCGAGGAACACTCACTTGCGCACGATGTGCTGAGAAGGGTCACGACAGTCAGCAGTGTACAGCGGAAGAAAAGTGAGTAAATTGCAATTGTTGTCATGCCTTCTATTAGAAATCATGAAAACGCTGGAACATTGAAAAGCAAATAATAAGCCTAAAAATAAAAGAGGACATATCGTATCCTAAAGCCAGATGGAAAGTTTTGGCATTATCACCCAAACCTGGTGTGAGCTATGCAACCGTTGCTCATAAGTCTTTCTGTGAAAACTGTAACTGTCCAAATTGTAAAAAATTAATCAATAAAGATAGAAATCGAGAAAAAATTACGGATTCTGAAACTGAGACATCTTTGAACAGTAACCCTGAAAATAGTAAAGCCGTCTCACATAAGCCAAAGTCAAATAAATCTCTGAAACTAAAGCTCTCGAAAAGGGGTCTTGCTGCTAAAGATATTTCTAATAAACTTTAAAAAAACTAATTTACGCAGTTCTGTTGCTCTAGGACTTGCTAAAAAAGTCTCGCTCATAAGGATTTACCATCTATTTTCAATGGCTCCCCGAAAAGTGCCGCAATCATTTTACTCCATCCATCTGAGGAGGAGGAGGAATTTGAAATGAGTTGCGATGGATCGCAACCACCAAGCATTTTTCCCAGAACTTCTCTTGCAAAAAGATTATCTTAGTGGGTACTTTCCTCTCTTGGTATTGTTGCAGCGTCAGGTCTAAATTTTCTGACATCAAGTCCATTTTAAACAGATTTCACCCCATCTGTTTTGGGGTTCAAGAAACTTTCTTGACGCCCAACATCCCTATCAAAATTCGAGGTTATAACTGTGTTCGGAAAGATGCAGACTCTGGATCTCGTACTTCTGGTGGTGTATGTATCTTTACCTCAAATTTATATCTGAGCACATCACTTAAAATGGATACTTCTCTGCAGGCTGAGGCAGTGCACGTTCACGCACGAACTTTGGTAACAGTTTGTTCTATTTATTTACCGCCTCATGATGTTATTCGTACGCAGGAACGTGATTACCTAGTGGACCAACTTCCATCACCTTTCATTTTATTTGGTGATTTTAATGGACAAAGTACGTTGTGGGGACGACAGATTGAACAATTTATTTCCATTAACTGTCTCTATCTGCTCAATAATGGGCAGAAAACATATTTCCATGAGCCTACACGTAGCTTCCATAGTCTTGATCTAATCATGTGTTCCCCCGAACTCCTGCCATTGTTAAACTTTCAAGTTTGTAATGAATTATATAATAGTGACCACTTCCCAATCTGCTCTATGAAAAAGGAAAGGGGTACTGCGAAGAACCAAATTTCCTCTATCAATATTGGAGGCCATGATTGGGAAGCATTCACACAGTTGGCAGTTATTACATGGTTAGTGGAGCAGACATTTCCGAGGCTCTACAAAACGTCATTAATATCATAATAAAAGCAGCTAATATGACTATCCCTAAAAGTTCACCACGTCTAAGAAGATTTCGTAGACCATGGTAGAATGATGCATGGCGGGAAAGTTACAGAAAACAGCTAAAGTGTTGGAACATTTTCAGGAGGTACCCGGTGACTGCAAATCTTCTTGCTTTCAAACGTGTTATGCTCGACGTATTCGTTGCCATAGTTAGAGGGAATCTTGGAAATCCTTTGTTTCTTCTGTTGCATCCTGCACCATCAGTAGGATTTTGTGGAAAAAAGTGAATGCCACAAATGGGATTTATCGGGAATCATACGTTCCAGTGATAAAAGTTGGAAATGTAACGCATTCTTTCCCATTAGACGTAGCTAATATTCTCCGCAAAGCTTTTGAACAAGTTTCCGCAATTGAATCTTACAACTTTAAGTTTCTAGCAATTAAGAATCGCACGGAACATTTACCTTTGCGTTTTCATGACAGGAATATTTACCCATATAACTCAAGCACATGATACTAGTCCAGGGCCAGATGGTATCACATATAACATGCATCGCCATTTGAATGCCCTTTCCCTTTCCAATCTGTTAATATTTTTTAACAGAATATGAACTGAGCAGAAATAGCCTTCACAATGGCATGAAGCTATTGTGATTCCCATTCTCAAACCTGGGAAAAATCCCGAAAATCCTCTGCACTACAGGCCAATTGCTTTGACCAGTTGCGTATACAAAACTCTGGAACGCATGGTAAATGCCGGCCTTATCTATGAATTAGAGAAAGAAAGATGCATCTCCGCGTTGCAAAGTGGTTTCCGTCGAGGTTGTTCTATTTTTGACAACCTCGTATTACTGGAAACCCAAATTCGCAATGCATTTGTAAGGAGAAATCACCTAATCTCTATTTTCTAATTCTAAGACATATCTATTTCTAAGACATATGACCATACATGGCGCTATGGTGTACTTTCGACCCTTTATAAATTTGGCTTTAGAGGCCATTTGCCCATATTTTTATCTAATTTTTTATCCTATCGTACATTTCGAGTACGTGTAGACAATTTCTATTCTGATGCTTTTGTCCAAGCTGAGGGCGTTCCACAGGAAAGTGTCTTAATTGTCACTCTTTTTATCATCCATTTAAGTCAAATTTTGAAATATTTGCCACAATCTGTTCATGGAAACCTATATGTTGATGACCTGCAAATATCATTTCAAGGTAGCAATATGAGTCTCATTGAGCGACAGCTACAAATTGCTGTCAATAAGGTAGTAGCTTGGTGCAACAATAATGGACACACAATGTCTCCGGACAAAAGTAGATGCGTACATTTCCGCCGGAAGAGAGGTATGCATTTATATCCTGTTATTAGCATACAAAAAATACCTATTCCAGTTGTGGATGAATACGTTTCTTGGGAGTGATTTTCGATCGCAAACTCACTTTCCCTCCGCATGTTCTTCAACGGCGGAAGAAGTGCGAGAAGGTCTTAAATATTTTGAAGGTGCTTTCCAGAACATCTTGTGGTGCCAATCGAACCTCTTTACTCCGTATATATGAAGCAACCATACTTTCACGCATAGATTATGGATGTATGGTATATGGTTCTGCTCGATATTCCAGATACTAGATTTTGTGCACCACTCTGCTTTGCGGATATGCTCAGGAGCATTTCGCACCTCACCAGTTAAAAGCCCATACGTTACTTGCCATCAATTGCCTCTTCATTTAAGACGGCAAAAATTATCCGCTTTATATCATTTCAGAAAAAAGTCTTTATCGGGGCATCCACTATCTGAAATTTCACTTCCTGTTGGACTTCGCAGATTATATGATGCATATTCGTCTCATATTCCTCCATTCTGTGAGCGAGCCAGATCTCTCATTCATGACTCAAACTTTGAAAATATCATTCTTAATTCAGATATGGTATGCTTCCCACCCTGGGATATTCCAGAGTTTTCCTTTTCAAATCCTTTTCTCGGATTTGATAAATCATCAACTTCTCAACTTGTTTTCCAACAGCTTTATTTCTACCATCGCAATCGGTACTCTTCATTTTTACCCATTTTCACAGATGGCTCAAAATCAGATGGTCATGTTGGTTGTGGAATCGTATTCCCATCCGAAACACTGAGCTACCGACTTCATAATTATTGCTCCGTATTCACGGCTGAGTTGATGGGTATAGTCTGTGCTCTACAGAAAATTTCATCTTCCACTCAGCGAAAATTCATTACTTATACCGATAGCATGAGTGCGTTGGAAGCCCTTTCTCATTACCATAATCGGATGCACCCGATAGCTCTGGAAATTTTGTTCACTTTGCGTCTCTTGCAAAACAGTGATTTTGAAATAAATTTTTGCTGGATCCCGGGTCGTATGGGCCTTTCTGGAAATGAAATGACTGATTTGGCGGCAAAATCTGCAAAGGATTTCTGGTCTCGGGGACTTCCTTACTGCGATGTCAAAAATGCCTTGGCGAAACATATCTTCTCTACTTGGCAATTAACGTGGGACCTGCGAACACAAAATTAACTACATTCCATCAAGTCAATTTTGGATTGTGGTCTGTTCTCCCTATACGTGAGACCGACGTAAAATTGACTCTTCTCCGTATAGGTCATACGCGTTATACGCACCGACATCTCATTTTTGGTGAGATGACGCCAAAGTGGCCAGCATGTCATATAAATTTTACTGTAAACCATATTTTAATTGAATGCCCGGCTTTTAATCTAAATCGTGTTCATTTTTTTAATACATCGTCATAAACCTTGTGGGACTTGGCAGGTGAGAGATACCACCCGAATATTTTTAACTTTTTAAAGTCTAATAACTTTTATACTTGCATTTAGTCGAGTAATATTTAATTATTCCTTAATGGTCATTTGTTTCATCCTTCATTTGGTATTCATTCAGAAATGTTTCTCATAATATTGCTTTTATATTCCACTAATTTTTTTATGAAATTGTATTTTAACCTTGAATTTATAGTTCACAATTTGCATGGCGCA
This sequence comes from Argiope argentata, assembly GCA_026289955.1. Taxonomy (NCBI): domain Eukaryota; kingdom Metazoa; phylum Arthropoda; class Arachnida; order Araneae; family Araneidae; genus Argiope; species Argiope argentata. The sequence goes on from JAOUZG010002972.1 coordinate 926,067, forward strand.
GCTTAGCCAATTGTGGCTCTTGTGCCAATGAACCTCAACCAACCAACCAACCAACCCACAATACCGGCCCATACATTGACCGAAAATAGATTCTGTGCTGCACGACGTTGTATCGTATGCGAGTTCTCGACCGCCCAGATATAGACGTTATGCGTGCTGAAAATTCCTTCCCTTGTGAATGATGCCTCATCGGAAAACAATACTTCAGCAGGAAAAGGGGGATTTGTAGCACATTTTCCCAGGTACTACTGTGTGAAAGCAATACGAGGTACATAATCCTCCAGTTTCTGTGTCTGGACACGATGCCCGTGAAACGGATGCATGTCTTCTGCTCGGAGAATCCTCCAGACGCTGCTATGGGAAACCTCGACTGCGTTTGCCACAGTTCGTGTACTCGTTCTTGGATAACCCTGTACATGCTGAAGCACATTCTGTTCGGTGTGTGCAGTCCGTGTTGTTCTTACCCTGTCACTGTGAGCTCTTTCTAATGAACCTGTATCAGCTAACCTCTGGTGCATTCTTGCACAGAAATTATGACTGGGAATACGCCTCGTCGGATATCGTTCCACGTATATATATATATATATATATATATACCAATTTAAAAAGAATACAATATTTTTCAAGTCAAAAGCAGGTATTTCAAAACAAAGGTACAAAAGTTTGGGTCGCGCAATGAAATTTTGATGCATGTCCCGTATTTTTCTTTCTTTCCTTCCTTTTTTTCTTCTCTTTCTCTCTTGTTTTTGTTGTTCATAAGAATAACTTAAATTCTTCAAAGATGAGAATTATTTAATTTCTTATATTATTGTTTTCTTCAACTTCTGATTTCATAATATTGTAATGATGATCATACTTTTAATAAAAACTATTTTCTACTGTTAAATTCACCAATAAAAGCATATTTAAAAATATTTTTATGTATGTCAATATATTTTATAATTCAATATAAAAATTATGTATAGTATTTTTTTAAAAAATTTACATTGTCACCATAAATTTCATCTTTTTTTGAATCAAAATTCAACTAATATATATCGATTCATGGATATTTAGGTTTAGAAAAAAAAATATATAACATTGTGATCAGTAAACCATAGCTGCAAAAATTTCAGAAGTGAATGAAAAGTAAATTATAATACTCCATTTTTACAATTTTAAAACAAGTGAAGTAAAAGCTTTAAAAAATATTTGATGATAAATGATTTTCTTTAGCCCAGAAATTACATGTTTCTTGAAAATTTGTGTGCGTTATTTTGTCTTTCTATTGTGCCATTACAAAACATAACCATCGAGTATAATGACAAGACAGTGATCCTGAATGGCCCATCAGAGGATTGCTGGAATTCACAGTTCACTCTTCAACAGTTGTCAATTGTATTAAATCTTTTTCTTATACTCAAATAATTCCTGCTAGCTGCATGAATAAATACGAAACTATATATATATATATATATATA
>JAOUZG010002972.1:927626-949896 GCA_026289955.1 Argiope argentata
TATATATATATATATATATATATATATATATATATATATATATATTGCTCGTGATCTCAAATGAAATATCCGATATTCTTACCTTTTGAAATTTATTGCTGAAAGTTACTCGTGATTTTCTAATAAATCATCTTATCTTTTACTTATTCCAACAGCACTTTGAATTAAATAAACCAGTGGAATTCTTGATATAAATGCATGTTGTATACATGAATATTGAAGATAATTTATTTACTTTTAGTTAAATTCGAACAATGCTCTTGATTTAATTTTGAATCTTACGTATATTTTGATGTAATTTTGGACTTTTCTGCTTTACAATTGTTTTATTGATAGTAGTATTATTTTGAAAGTTATTATCAGTGTAATTTTTTAAAATCCATTTGTGTTTAATCAGACGCACTGCGAAGCATTCGCAAAGCTTAACAAATATTGACAGAAAGTCCAGCGTGAAATAAACAGAATTGCATAAGAACACAAGTCAACATGGATATAGAGTTCTTTTATTGCAAGACGGCGAAGATAGAAAACTGCATCCCGTCCAATGCATGTCTCGAATAGCTTCTCCAGCGGAAAAAAGCAGCTACGAGTTACTTCAAGTTTGTGACAGACTGTTCCGCTTTTCAGAAACCACTTAATAAGATAAATTCGCAAAAAACTTCATATCCCAAGAAATGTATTCATTTCGATATTTAAGCAAATTGAAATGTATTGCTTTAAAATTTTATTTGTTCCACTTCTACCCTTCATTTAGATATGAAGTAAAAACTACGAAATTTTATACTGACAAAAATAGAGATAAGCTCAAATATTAATTAGTACTTCGGGAGTATTTTCGCATATGTAAATAAATGTAATATCTAAAAATAATTATTAAATGCGTTATCTGATATTTTGATATCTGAATTCTTTTATTCTATTTACGATTATATACAATATAATAATAATTACAATTACAGATTAATTTTATGACATTTGAAACTTCTGTGAGAAATATTTAGAGCATAAATATATGTCAATAAATGTAAATAAGTACAAACTCTTTTCATGTAACAGAATATAATGTTCGTTATGTATTAATTATAAATAACCCCTAAGGGGCTCACTTACTATAGGTGAGTACGGGTGTCCCAATCCCGAGGTTCCCAGGGATCTTTACTCCATTTATAATTTATTCTCCTCTATGCCTTCTTCTGTCTGCTTGATCCTTCTTTCCCTCGACAGCAAGCGAGGGAGCTCTCCATGAGAAGCTGTCGCTGCTCTTTTTGCTTCTTGCTTCTCATGGACAGCCAGAAACACAACGTGTTGGCCGTGCGTGGTGACCCATTAGACAGGTGGTGCACTGTGGTCCCCAGTGTATCAATTGGCCGGTACCTAACTACATGAGTGATTAGTCTGCTAGGGATCAAGCGAAGGGGTTACTCCTTGGGCTTGGCGTTAAGGGTGGTCACTGTTCCCGGGGGTAACTCCCAGCATATAGGTATCGATTAGCACTATGGTAAGCGCCGAGGCTGGAGACGTCTAGAGCCGGGGGCTGCCATCCCTTGTTGGGCTCCGTGGTGGGTGGTGCCGTAGGACCCGAATTTTTTTTAATATCGTATGGGCTCCTCCAAACGTGTCCCTTCAGTGGGCGTCGAATTGTACCGATTAATTCTAATTTTGATAATTACTTTGACCGATTTTTTATTATTAAACGTCTATCCGATAAAAATGAAACTTTTGAGAATGTATCGCCATTTCTAGTTCAGAAGGCCATTACTGCAACTGTTGGAGATGTGACATCAATAAAAAAAATGCGATCTGGTGACTTGTTAGTAGAAGTCGACTCTCGAGAGCAAGCCCAGAACATATTAAAATTGAAAGCTCTATCAAGTATCTTAATCAGTGTCAGCCCCCATGCATTATTAAATACATCTAAAGGTGTAATTACTTGTGGGGAAATTTTGAATCTCTCTGTCGACTACATAGCCAATGAACTAAAATCGCAAGGAGTTGAGCATGTCCGGCGAATTACCATCAGGCATAATGGAGAAATAATTGAAACAAAACACCACATCTTAACATTTAAATCTCCAAAACTACCAGAATATATCAAATTACCTATTAGACCCTATATTCCGAACCCACTTAGATGCTTCAAGTGCCAAAACTTTGGCCATTCAAAAGCAAATTGCCGCAGTACACTCACTTGTGCCCAATGCGCAGAATAAGGCCATGATAGCCAGCACTGTGTCGCAACTGAAAAGTGCATGAACTGTGGTGGCGATCATACATCCTACTCTCGATCCTGCCCGCGTTGGCAACAAGAAAAACAAATCACAACTCTAAAAATTAAAGAAAGTATGTCTTATCCTGAAGCTAGACGTAAGGTTTTAGCTCAAACTCCGACTCCTGGCACAACTTATGCTTCCGTTGCACAAAAGTCATTTTGTGCAAACTGTTCTTGCACAAACTGTGTTAAAAACGCCACGCCTTCCAAACAGCTAAAAAATATTTCATCTTCTGACACTGAAAACTCCATCAGAAGTACGCCTGAAACTCCTATAATTTCAAAAAATAAATCAAGGGAAAAAAATCAAAAATCGCTGACATTGAAGCTTGCTAAACGTGGTCATTCATTAAAAGACGTTCCTCAAAAATTAAAAAAGTCAACATTAAAAAATTCAGTCACTTTTGGGCTTGCGACGCAAGGTAATGTCTATAAGGACTTAACATCCATTTTCGGCATTCCAAATAGCCCTGATATTAAGCTGCACCCATCCGATGATGAGGATGACTTGGAGATGAGTTGCGAAAATGAAGCAACTCAAAATAAGGCCACTAAAACTTCTTCAAAACCGCTCTCTTAATGGGTACCTTCCTCTCATGGAAATGTCGTGGTCTTCGCTCCAAATTTCAAAACATAATGTCCATTTGCAATATTTTTCATCCTGTTTGCTTCGGTGTTCAGGAAACTTTCTTGACACCCAACATTCCTATCAAATTACGCGGATATAGCTGTGTTCAGAAAGATGCAAACACTGGATCTCATAGTTCTGGTGGTGTCTGTATCTTCACGCTTAGTTTATACCCAAGCACACCTCTAAAACTGCATACCTCTCTTCAGGCTGTGGCTGTGCAAGTTCATATACGAGCGTTGGTCACAGTCTGCTGCATTTATCTCCCGCCTCATGATAGCATACGCCAACAGGATCTTGATACCTTAGTGGACCAGCTTCCGAAACCCTTCATAATAATCGGCGATTTCAATGGACACAGTACTTTATGGGGCTCGAATAGTACAAACTCTCGTGGGCAGCAGATCGAACAGTTTATTGCTAATAACTGTCTCTGTGTGCACAATAATGACAAGCAAACTTACTTCCACTTCTGCCCACACGTAGTTTCCACTGTATTGATTTGGCCATATGCTCTCCTGAACTGCTGCCGTTGTTGAATTTAGCAGTTGGAGGCGATCTTCACAATAGCGATCACTTTCCCCTAATCATCTCTCATGCTGATAGTGTTGATGCGACTTTTCGTCCTCCACATTTTCTATTCCAGCGGGCTGATGGGAATACATTTTCCCAACTTGCAATTATCGATGAGGCTATGTTCAGTCATACAGATATCTCGACAGCAATACAAAATGTCATTGACACAATAATGAACGCCGCTAACACCACCATTCCAAAAACCTCCCCACATCTAAGAAAATTTCGTAGACCGTGGTGGAATGAAGCTTGCCACGATAGTCATAAGGAACAAAAAACAACAACTCTGGAATATATTTAGAAGGTACCCAACAACTGAGAACTTGATTGCTTTTAAAAGAGCCAAAGCGCTAGCTAGCCGCATTCGACGTCGTAGCCAGAGAGAATCATGGACTAACATTGTTTCAACCATCACATCCACTACTTCCAGTAAACTTTTATGGAAAAAGGTAAAGGTTGCTAATGGGATTTATCATGAAACTTCGATTCCTGTTTTAAAAACTGGTAATATGATGTATTCGAGCCCATTAGACGTGGCTAATATTCTTGGAAAAGCGTTTGCACAAGTTTCCGCAAATGATTCTTACAGTACGAATTTTCTGGCAATTACAAATCGGGTGGAGTGGTTGCCCTTGCGATTTCAAGCTCGAAATACACTTCCATACAACAGTGAATTCAGGATGTTTGAATTGGAAACGGCGCTGACTCAAGCCCATGATACCAGTCCTGGTCCAGATGGAATCGCATATAACATGCTTAGCCATTTAAATACCATTTCCCTGTCGAATCTGTTACTGCTTTTTAACAGAACATGGACTGAGCAGAAATACCCTTCACAATGGCGAGAAGCTATTGTAGTTCCTATATTAAAACCTGACAAAGAACCATCTGTCCCTCTGAACTACAGGCCCATTGCTCTTACAAACTGTCTGTGTAAGACCTTCGAGCGCATGATCAATGCTCGCCTAATTTTCGAATTAGAGAAGCAAGGATGCATCTCCCCGTTGCAGAGTGGTTTCCGAAGAGGTCGTTTTACCTTCGACAAGCTCGTCATACTGGAAACCCAAATACGCAATGCTTTTGTGAGAAGAAACCACCTTGTTTCAATATTTTTTGACATTGAAAAGGCATATGACCGTGCTTGGCACTACGGCATACTTTCAACAATTTTTTTCTAGGTTTTAGGGGTAACTTGTCCATATTTTTACAAAACTTTTTGACGCAACGTTCCTTTCGTGTTCGAATTGGTAATGTTTATTTTAATCATTTTATCCAATCTGAGGGCGTTCTGCAAGGTAGTGTCCTCAGTGTCACTCTTTTTATTGTTCATCTGAGCCAGATTTTAAATCATTTGCCTTCATCTGTTACTGGAACACTTTATGTTGACGACCTGCAGATCTCATGCCAAGGAAGTAACATAAATTTAATAGAGTGACAATTACAAAGTGCAGTGAATAAAATATTATCCTGGTGCCATAACAATGGTCACATTATATCCCCAGAGAAGAGTAGCTGTGTGCATTTCTGTCGCAAAAGAGGCATTCATCAGGATTTCTTCCACATGTCATACAACTTCGGAGAAAGTGTAAGAAGGCATTAAACGTGTTGAAAGTGCTTTCCCGAACATCTTGGGGTGCCTATAGAGCCTCACTTCTTCATATTTATCAGGTAATGATTCTATCTCGAATAGATTACGGTTGTATGGTGTCTGGATCTGCCCATTTATCTGTCCTTAAACGCCTAGATACTGTTCATCATTCTGCTTTGCGCATTTGCTCTGGTGCATTCCGTACATCTCCAGTTGAAAGTCTCTATATTATATGCCACCAGCTACCTCTTTCTTTAAGACGACAGACACTGTCTGCATCCTTTTATTTTCGGACAAAATCTGTATCGAAACATCCCTTGAGCCATTTGTCACTACCAGTTAGTCTTCGCCGACTTTATAATGCTCGTCCCTCTAACATTCTTTCATTTTGCGAACGTACCAAATTGCTCCTGCATGACTTGGACCTTAACACTGCTCGTGTTAAAGCAGTTGATACTTTTAGTATCCCACCCTGGGACATTCCACAGTTTTCGTACTTGAATCCAATGCTTTAAGTGTCAAGAATTTGGCCATTCTATGGCAGCCTGTCGTGGAAAGGAAATTTGCGGCAGGTGTTCAGAAATTGGTCACAATAGTAAATCTTGTACTTCTAGCCCTAAGTGTAGTAACTGTAAGGCTGATCATCCAGCTTACTCTCGAAAATGCGCTCGCTGGGTTCAGGAGAAAGAAATTCAAACAATAAAAGTCCAACAAAACATTTCCTTTGCCGATGCAAGAAAATTTATAGCATCCAGAACTCCCACTGTTGGAGTATCGTATTCCTCAATGTTAAAAACCTGTCCGCACTGTAGAAATATAACAGCTAATCAAACAGAAGTTTCACGTGACAATGGTAATAAAACTCCATTACCCATAGAGTCTCCAAACGAATACAATAGCAAAACAAATAAAAAAATAGAAACTTTGATCAAGGAATCCAACACCCTAACTACATTCAAAACAAACAATAAAGCATCAAACGAAAACTTTTCTGGAGATAGGGAGAAAATGCTAATTAGATCAATAAAAATAGCTGAAGCTCAAACTCCAAACACTACATCTCGTATTCCTACATCAAATAATAAAGATAACGGACACACCAAATAAACTGCCAAAATTTTGAAAAGAAACAAAAGCAATGCGCAAGACAAGACTTCAAGCAGCAAAAAATAATTTGGATGGAAAAATAAGGAGGTCTATAAAAAAGCGAATCTTAACAAAACAAGACATGTTAAGGGAATCCAAGTTTGAGCGGAATGTTGGTACTGATAGCATCAAAATCCATCCATCTGATGATGAGACTATGTCCGCGGACGTGGAAGAAAACTCCGAAACCAGTGATTTAACATAATCTTTTCAAATGGCGTTTCAGTTTATTTCCTGGAATTGTCACGGTCTTAAAACTCACATTGATGATATTAAATCAGTTCTGAATAAATACCAGCCCTTCTGCCTTGTTTTACAGGAGACCCATCTTTCTCCTGAATATTCTCTTAAAATAAAACATTACAATACGATAAGGAACGATTATATACAAGGTGCAAGAGCATCCGGTGGTGTTTTCGAATGTTTTTCCTTTTATTGAGGTCTCCTTAAATAGTGAAATACAAGATATAGCAATATCTTAGTGACAGTATGTTTTATTTATCTCCGCCCTAATGCGGATTATTCCCAGCACGAATTAGGTCATCTAATTTACCAGCTACCAAAACCTTTTTTCCTCATGGGTGATTTCAACGGCCATAATCCAATTGGGGGCAGCCCGGACATAAATTCAAGAAGGCGACAGATCGAGACTCTCATTGACAATCACTGCATCTGTATATTAAACAACAGCAATCCTACTTATTTCCATCAACCGTCCCGGACATTTCATACTCTTGATCTAGCTTTGTGTTCCCCCTCACTGATCATTAAATGGAATCTTCAAGTGGAGGATGACCTACATAACAGCGACCATTTTCCTATCATAGTATCGTATACAGATGATGATATTAAATATCCTGAAAAACCAAAGAAATATGTTTTTCAGAGAGCTGATTGGCCTCGCTTCCCTCAATTAGCTACAATAACATCAAATATGGTGGAAAAACCTAGTATTAATGATGCAGTTGATGAAATGACAAAAACAATAATTGTAGCAGCCGATGAAACTATTCCCAAAACATCAGGGAAAATACCAAAAATTTGGAAAGCCTGGTGGAATGATGAATGCAGAATGGTGAACAGGCGGCTGAAAAGATGTCGGGATAAATTTCGGCGATACCCAACAACAATTAACTTAATCGCCTTTAAATTGGCAAAAGCAAACTTTCGAAGTGCCAAACGTGCAAGCCAAAGAGCATCTAAGCAGGCATTTTTCACCTTAATAAATAATCAAGTACCTCCAAAGAAACTTTGGGATAGAATCAAAAGAATTTCTGGCAAATATAATAAAAGCATATCAGTATCATTCTTAAATAAATTTGGACAAATCGTAACAGACGGTAAGGACATAGCAGATACATTAGGAGAAGCATTTTCTGCAGTCTCCAGTGCAAATTCGTATTCACAGGACTTCATTTTGTACAAAGAAAATGAAGAGAACCGTAAATTGAATTTTGACATCGAAAGAAATTATGAATATAACTCTAATTTTAGTTTAATCGAATTTAAAAGAGCACTATGGAAGTCTCGTGTGACTTCGTTAGGTCCTGATAATATTCATCTGAATATGCTCACTCACCTTACAGAAATTGCATTGCTCAACATTTTAAAATTATTTATCAGAATATGTAGGTGTAGCAGAAATTTCCTAATGCTTGGAAGAGAGCCCTCATAATTCCTATTTTGAAACATGGTAAAGATAGCCGAAATTCAAATAATTATAGACCTATAGCCCGTACTAGTTGCTTATGTAAGATTCTTGAGAGGATGGTCAATGCAAGATTAGTGCATGTTTTAGAGAAAAAGAAATGGCTTTCTCCGTTCCAAAGTGGATTCCGATCTGGTAGATGTACGATTGATAATATTCTACTACTAGAAAACTCCATACGCGAGGCCTTCGTTGCCAAGAAACTTGTCTCGATTTTATTTGATATAGAGAAAGCTTATGACAAGACATGGAGATATGGTATTTTAAGGGATCTATACGAAATTGGTTTTAGAGGTCATCTGCCGATTTTTATCCTAAACTTTTTTAAGACAAGAACCTTCGAGGCCCGAATAGGTAATATTTTATCTCGCGAATTTTAACAAAAAGAAGATGTTCCTCAGGGTAGTGTCCTTAGTGTAATACTGTTTATTATCAAAATCAATGGCATCATCAACGAATTACAGAAAGGTGTTAGTGGTTCCCTATTTATGGATGATTTTGAGATTCATTGCACCGGAGAGGACATGAAGTCAGTTGAGAGAAAGTTGCAAGAGACAATTCTGAGGATTAATGGATGGGTAAGGATAAATGGGTTTAAGTTTTCATCTCAAAAAATAGTTGCTCTGCATTTTATAGAAGAAGAGGATTCCATTTGGACCCAAAACTATAGTTCAGGAGGATTCCATTTGGAGAAGAAGAGGATTCCATTTGGACCAATCCCTATAGTTCAGGAGGCCAAATACTTAGGCGTTATGTCTCTGAATATTATCAAATTGCTTTCTGGAATATCATACGGAGCTGATAGTTCTTCTTTACTCAAAGTTTATAAAGCTCTCGTATGGTCCAAGCTGGATTACGGTTGAACTGTCTATGGGGCAGCTTCAAAATCTGTCTTAAGAGCTCTCGATACAATTCATCATCAGGCTCTCCGTCTATCCTTAGGGGCTTTTAGGACATCACCTATTCAGAGTATTTATGTATTAACTAATGAACCCTCTTTAGAGTTAAGAAAAGAGAGGCTTGCTCTCAATATGTCTTTTTTAATAAAAAGTAATTCATCGCATCCATTGCATTATAAAATTTTAAATCCAATCTATGGACCACTATTTGCATTACGGCTCTCTTTCACCCCGACATTTGGTTTTAGAATCGGAGAAATATTGAGAAACCTTAATATTATTGACGTTCCAATCTTGTATAAAGTTGACGAATTCCCGCCTTTGGAAGATATTAAGCTTAGTTTCATTGAGGAATTTGAACATTTGCCGAAATCCACAACATCCTGTTTAATATACAAAAGTTTATTTTATGATCATCGACAACGCTTTTCTAGATATGAGCCAGTGTTTACTGATGGCTCTAAAGATGCATTTCATGTTGGAACAGCACTTGTCATAGGAAATTCAGTTATAGCTGAAAGATTAAATGAATTTTGTTCTGTTTTTACCTCGGAAATATATGGCATTTATTTTGCAATACAAAAAAAATGGAAAAATTTGATACAAATTTTATTGTATATACGGATTCAAAAAGTGCTATAGAAGCATTAAAAAATGTAAATACTTTCAGCCATCCTTTAGTGCTTAAATGTGCAGAAATATTCCTTTATTTAACAAACAAGGGAAACCGCATTGCTTTTTGTTGGATCCCTGGACATTCAGGAATATTGGGCAACGAAAGAGCTGACCAAGCTTCAAAAACTGCTTATCTAGCACTTGAAAATTTTGTCCCTGTAAATGATGCTCTACAGGTTGTCAGGAATTTAATGGTAAAAAAATGGCAAAATATATGGGATGAACAGCACTCCAATAAATTGCATGCGTTTCATCCTTCTGTCAGACACTTGAATAAATATAATTTTAATCCTAAAAAAGAGGTTATTTTGACTCGCCTTAGAATTGGCCATACCAAGATGACACATAAATATCTACTCTGTTCAGAACCCCCTCCTACATGCCTACGTTTTCAATGTATCCTTTCAGTAAAACATACCTTAATAGAATGTCCCAATTTTAACATTAGTAGACTCAAGTATTTTGGTAAGAAGTATATTACCTGAAAAGACCTGGTGGGAGAGAATCCCCACCAAAACCTCTTTACTTTTCTTAAAGATACAGGTATCGACACCCTCATTTGAGTCCTTTTTAGCATCTTATTAGAAGGTCATTTCAAGCATCTTTAAAGCAATTCATTAATACTTTTAATTGACGATTATAAAATGAAGTGGTACTATTATCTCATGTTTGGCGCAGCTTAGTCAGATATGGCTCTTGCGCCATAAAACGCAACACAAACAAACAAACATTTACTTATAAAGTTTGATAATTTTACCATTTCTATAGGAACTAATCGACGGAAGTAAAGAAATCTTTTCTTGTAAGCAATTAAAATTTCAAATATGGTTCTAAAACAATAAATTTTCTTAATTAATTTGTGGAATTATTGGGGATTCCTATCAAACAAGATGCTTATTCCTTTATTGACTCTATCGACATGCTATTCGATTCTATCGACATTTCAATTATTTTTATCACCACTACTAGCGATCATTAAAAAGAGAAAGAAAATGGAATGCTGCAAAGTTGCATAATCGCAACAAATGTTTTACAAATTTAATTTTGCATATTTAACACATCAATTACTTTTCCTCGATCAATTTTATAAAAAGATGTAAGTACCACTGAAACTTTTATTAATTACCTAGTTTGATAAAACTAGCATATATAGCAATAAATAAATAGTGTTTTCTTTTACAGAGTGGACGAAAATTAGAAAATTGATTTAAGTCCATTGTATTTTTTTAAAGAATTCTAAACATTATAAGCGTATCGAAATTTATGAGGAATAAAATATTCCAGAATAATATTTTAAAAGAATCGTTTGTTTGTTCAATCTGCCTTTGAATTTTTTTGAAGGTGGCAATATAATTGAATGTGCACACAAAATAAGGGAAAAAATGGAGAGCAATTGCAAAAAAAATGTGACAAAAACTTTAAAATCACTAGAATATTCTATAATTTTAAAAATAAATTTTTAATCAGGCCATTTAATCTGCATTTACCTTGGTATATTTCACGAGGTTTGAACTTTAAAATTTCATTTTTTTGAAGCACTTAAGAGCGAATAGCCATCATTTTTCAATAATAATTTTTAATCATTTTTCATGATTAAAAACAATACTGAATTTTGATAAAATTGCATCGAGATATTTTAGAACCCGGATCATTAATACATAAGTAGTCAATTATGTTTCTAGAATTATACATTTTTTCAGATATCCAATCAATTTGTTTATTTGTATCTCTTATTATAATGGAATATGATGCCCTTTTTTTCTAAAAAAATAATATATCACTTAAATATTGTTATTTATATGTATCTGATTAACAGAACGATCCGTGATTAGTTCTAATTCTAGACAAATGCTACAATATTTCAACTGTTGATTGCTCGATACAAAAATATAACAATGATTTATTTGAAAAAATAATAAAGGAGTATGAATGCAATTTTAATCTTTCATTAAGTGCTTATTTTGAATATATATATATATTAAGACCGGATGTATGATGAAAGTTTCTGTACTTAATATATCTAGTAAAAATTAAGCGAAAACTTCTCTTTTTATATTTACACTGTGTAACAGTTTAGAAAGTTAAAAAGCAACTCGTACACTATTCCTAGAAATTATTTGACTTTTGTAGCCGTACAAAATAAACGAAAGCAATAAAATTTGGCATAAATAGGCTGTAATTTGCTGATACCTTAGGCTTGTTAACATACCGTGAAAAATAGGAGGGAAAGGGAAAAAAACTCTTCAACGCTTTCCTTACATCCCTTCTGGAAAACCGACACGCTTTCACGACAGAAAACTAGTCCCGCTTCCTTCGCTTTACCGAAGTTTCACACGAAGAATGAAAACGCCCAGAGGGTTAAATTTACATTTTCAGTAATTTCTTATGTTCTATAAGTGATATTATGTGAGTCAATAAGTAAAAGTTTTAACATGTCCCATGGACAGACTATCCTCCACATTTAAAAGCAACAGCTATTAGTAAAATATTATGGCAATGGAAAGCATCTTTTTTTATCCTTGTTTTAATTTCATATTTTTGGCCTGTGACAAACTTTTTAAATACATTCTTACACTACAAAAACTTTCAAAATGACGTTTGTCACACATAATATATGATTAGTTGCATTTGAATTTCAAATCAAATGTCATCGTTATTTTGAAATACATGAAGGAGTTTTAAAGACGAAGAGTTTAAAATGGAACTGAGCTGAAATTTGGCACAAAATAACATTGTTCTCGGATTTATGTCCACATCTAAATATTCAAAAAAAATATGTTGCATTAAAATTTTTTAATAACTAGATTATTTTCTAAAATAAAAATAAAGTTCAAAATCTCATTTTAACGTTAGTAGACGAATAAATCTAGTCTAATAAAATTTGGTTCGTGGAAAAACTTTGCATGTGGTTTTGAAATTTTATAAGAAAAATGTTTGTTGCCTTCGAAAATTTTGAAATTTGTACTTATTTCAATACGTAGATGTTCCTTTATTCATTTTTTTAATTCATAAATTTGTAATTTTTTTTTCAGAGTGAGATCTTTTTTATGATTGTGAGATAAACGATGCTAGGCTCCTCTCTGGGTGGTTTTTTTCCTTTCCTTTCCACTGATTTAGTTTTAGATGATGTAAGAGATCAGTATTGCAAATTCGAAAAAGAAAATCCATTTATTTCAGTGCAAATTGATTATGTGACGAGGTTATAAACAAAATATTTGTTAAAATTATTGACGGAATTTCATTTAATAAAAAATAATTCTCAATTTTTATCGAAATTTATAAATTTTTCAAAAATTGTTCAAATTTTCAATAGTTTTTCTAGGAATATGATTTATAAATAACAGCTTCTCTAGATTGATTTCGCAAATTTCAAGAAAATAACTTAAGTTTTTGAGGATAAACACTGACTTTGACTTGTTGGTAGCGCACAATATTATCTATTAAAATGACAATATTAATTAATTCATATTCATAAAGATGAAATTTTTTAACCGATTTTCCCCTCTTCCCGTGGTATGCTGAAGTTTTGAAATTTTGCGCTCTTGTCTTTTCTCATGGACAAAGTAGTATTTTAATTATATTAGCAATTAGTTATCAATTAGTTGATTGTTTATTAAATTTTAATTTCATAATATTGGAATATCTTGATAAGGAATTTCAGAAACATTAATTTCAAGATTAGATTATCATTGAGATAATGAGTTATAAATTTAAGACTAAAATATAAAATAAATAAATGAAATAAGTATTTTATTTTTTAGAACACGAATAAGTGTGCTTTGATTCAAAATTCTTATTATTAATGGAAAATACCATTGCACTAGCTTCTAATCTAAATACAGGGGGTTCATTAATTACTGTCGAGGTTTACGTAGCTCATAACTTTCGAATAAAAAACATTACGCAAAAACCAATTAGGTATTCGTAAATTACAACTCAAGGAATTTTATTAACGATATTAAAATGTAAAGCTTACCCAATTTGCACTTAGTATGCCTTCAGCTGAAGGCAATTATTTATTCTTAAATTACAACCCAAAGAATTTTATTAATGATATTAAAAAGATTAATGAATTTTTACATGTCTGCCCTTCGTGGCTCGTAACACATCGAGACGAAATTCGATTTCCCTCCAAGTGTTCTCCAGCATTTGTGGGGTAACATTTTGGATCGCAGTAAAAATTTTACGCTTCAGTTCATGAAGAGATGGTACAGGGGTCTTGTACCCAATTTTCACGGCAAACCCTTATAGAAAGAAGTCCATCGGTGTTATATATGGTGATCTCGGATATATGGTCACGTATAATCATGCCTCAATGTGGGGGTGCGCCATCCTGTTGAAATATCATACCCCGAATGATGTTACTGCATCTGAGGAACCGCAAACATCTCCAGCATGTCAAGGCATGTCAAGAAGTTTATTATTGTTTCAGCAAAGAAGAATGATCCAATAACTTCAGTATGTGATAAAGCGCATCAAACATTCACCTTTGGGCTATCTCTTTCCTATTCTCGATAGTTGTGCGGGTTCTCCGAGCCCCATATTCTACAGTTATGTTTGTTCCCTTTTCTGACACATGAAAAGTGGATTCGTCACTGAAGAACCCTTTCCGAAGGCAGTTTTCGTCATCCTCAATTCGAATCAAAATTTGTTCACCGAACTCAAACCGACACAGTTTATCACTCGGGTGTAAAGTTTGCACAATTTGCACTTTGTAGGCATTCGGATGAAGGTGGTTATGGAGAACCTTCCATATAGTCTTATGCGGTATATGTAACTGCACAGCTGATTGTCTTGTTGATTTTCGTGGACTGCGAGCAACCGTTTCTTGGATGTGATCAACATTTTCCTGCGAAGGGCTCGGTCTTCCTGCTCTCTTTCGCTGTAGAACGCTGCCAATTTCTTGAAATTGTGTTAACCAGCGTCTGATAGAGTTATTCGAAGGAGGATCTTTCTTGTACGTAGTCCTGAAGCGACGTTGAGTAGTTATGACTGATTTAGTTTCGAAAAACTACTTTTGAGATTTCCAGGCCTCAAATTCAAATATCTAAATGCAAGAGAAAATTCACTCTTACCTTGTCGTTCCGGGAACTTCTAAAGGAGATAGAATCGAGGTATTCCAACACGAATTAGATTACAACATCGAAATTATTAATCCAAGGTTTTCATCTACATCTTTTTTATTTGCTGGGCGAAGACACAGGCACATATAATAATATGCAAACATTTACATAAATCATTTTAGTTGCACGAATCATTTCTATCACATACAACCATCTTTGGAACCGTTCTTACTCCTAATCCAATTATAGCTAAACTGAATCGAAATCGAAACTTAAACTTACATCTGTTACTGTGGGATCATGGGATTTTCCCCTGACGTCACCAATGCGCTTGCGCGAAAAGGTTACATCATGTTATGGTGAAGCCAGGAATTCCAACATCCTCCCACCTTTGAGTTTTAATTACAGAAAATTCAAACACAATAATCAAATCAATATTTAAAAATTTCAAAATTATTATCAACTACAAATTGACAAATATCAAAACAATTGAGTTAAGAAAATGCTTATACTATCGAATATAAACCAAGAAAATATTCTAACCATAAAAATTGATCAAAATTACATAAGTATTTCCTACATAAAACTATCAAATCATTCTTCATCAAAATATATCAAATTACCATTTATATCAAAATATATCATGGGTAAAAATGAATATCTTGGTGTTCAACTCTCAATTAAAGTTCTTAAGATAAGAAGTAGATAATAAAAAGTACAAAATATAAGAGTCCTTGTAAGAAAGAAAAAGTTCAGTTCTCAAATTAACCCCTTAACCGGTTTGCCTGTACACCGTAAGTGCATCGATTTATCGAATTTTGATAGTTGTAAACAAAAAATAAATCATTCATAACAATTATAATTCAATAGTAAAAGGACTTCGAATACGTAGATAAGGCAAGTATTCCATGGATTTCCATTTGAATCAAAATAAGAAAATATTCCCAAAATAGAAAGTGTCATCTTATTAGATAGTAAGGAAAATAAACCGGTTAAGGGGTTAAGAGTCTCTTTACCTTTTTTATTATCCTGCTATACCTGGAGGTTGGTTCATCAGGTTCAGGTTTGTTATGATAATCACTTTCAACAGAGTTGGTATCATCACAGGTAAATTTTACCGGTAGTTAACACTTTGGGAAAAGTTCCTTGTCGTGTTCGCTAACTTCCAAAGGATACAGTCTCAATATTGGACGTAGGATTTCTCCACTTTTGGTTTTCAGTTTCACAAGTCTGATGTTTCCATCTGGAGATGTGAAGACTTCGATGACTTTACCTAAAGGCCATTCGATTCTTTTCATATTGTCACTGGATATCAGAACGATGTCTCCAGTTTTGATAGATGAGAATATTCTTATTTTTTTTTTCAAATTGCCTTAGCTGTCCCAAATAAGAGCGAAAGCGTTTTCTTAGATCTTGTCGTAATCGTTGGCGATAAGCAAACCTTTTATTTAGAGATTTACAATCTAGGAGATCAAGATAAGGTATTCCAATCTCTCTAACTTCTTGAAGGAACATATTAGGAGTAAGAGGTTCTAGGTCGCTTGAGTCATCCCTTATATAAGTGAGAGGCCATCCGTTTCACAGTCACATAAGCCTGTACATAATTCCTCATAATTTAGAGATGTTTGTCCTAGAACTTCCCGAAGAATTCTTTTAACAATGCCAACTAAGCGTTCCCAAAAGCCACCAAGGTTCAGACGGGTGAATAAATTTTCAGTCAATTTTGTTCACATTACAGTATTAGGCTACTGTCACCCAGATAATCTTTTTGATGAGGTTATTCCCTACAACTAAGTTTGTACCATCGTCCGAATAAACGACAGCTGGCCTACCTCGACGAGCCATGTATCTGCGGAATGACTGCAGGAAACTTTCTGTTGATAGTGAAGTGATCAGCTGTAGATGTGCAGCTCTAAATACTGCTCAGGTATAGATGACAATCCAGGACTTTTGATTTTTCTTTAAATGCAGAGGTCCAGCAAGATAGACTCCTATAATTTCAAACAACTTCTCTAAGCCGATCGATTGGCAATAGAGCTGTTGGAGTTTATTTTAGTTCATTTTTTTCAAAGGAGGTATGCTCCCACCCTCGTAAGTTGATGGTTCAGGAATTTCTATCGATTCGTGAAGGAATTTAATTAATTCAGCTTCATTTTCAACGTTATGGAAGCAGTTGTTCACATAAAAAGCCTTCAAAAGTTTTTGGGACGTTTCTTTGTAATCAGTGGGAGCCTTATTCAGATGATAATCAAGAGTTGCTCCCAGTAAGAAAGGGCTGGAGGTTATTCCGAAAACTACTCTTCGGTGCTGAAAAATTCGTACATTTTCTTTCTGACCACCTCGCCATCACAAAAACTTCAAATAAGGCCTGTCATCTTCATGTAGTTCTATCTGTAAAAACGCCTTTTCAATATCGGCTGCAACTCCATATTTTCCTATTCTAAACCTGTTTAAAACGGAGGGAATAAGTTCAACCAAATTGGGTCCCTTTTCTAAGCAATCATTTATTGCTGGTGAATTTTTGCCTCTGGCAGATCCATCGAAGACGTGTCTGATCTTCGTTGTTGAGTTTTCTTTGAAAACAGAGTGATGAGGTAAATAGTGTTCAGGCTCGGAAATAACTACCTCCTCAATAATACCCTGATCCAACCAGTCCTTAAAAATGTTTTCGTAATCCTCTATTTTTCCTAATTTTTTCAGGGATTTAACAGAATTTGCAAGTCTTTTTTCAGAAATACTTTTGCATTTTGTTAAAGGGGGATGCCCTTCTACCCAAGGTAATCGTACTTGATACCTTCCCTCTTCATTTCTAGCAGTTCGAAAAAAATGTTCTTTTGCCGATTGTTCCAATTCTTCCCTAGTTTTCTTTTCACTTGGATCACAAATTCCAAGTGTATCTAATCGCCATAAATCTGAGATGGTTGTATCATTAACGTGACAGGATAAAACAGTAGACGTACAGTCATTCTTTTCTAACTCATTTGTCTTTCCCATCAGTGCCCAGTCAAATTTAGTTCCTACACAAACTCCAGAACTAAGTTGCTTCACCTCTTCTTGAGCAGTTTACCAGCGACGTCAACACCAATTAATAAATGAATTTCTAATGAGGATGACCGATATAACAATTGATAATCATACGAATGCATTACATCAGATAAAAATATTCTGTTATATTTAAGTTCTTTAACATAGGGTGATAATTTTTCTCTAAAAATGTCAGAACAAATATTTTCCTGATCCAACACATCAAAATTACAATGGTAACTATTGTCTACATTGCTTAAACGTATCCGATATTTTTTCTGGTTTTCCGCTTTTTCGACTCCGCTAAATAAAGAATGCAGAATTGATTCTTCACTAATAACTTCATAATCCATTTGTTTTGCAACGTATTTTGAAATGTAGGATCTTCGAGACCCTGTATCGTAGAGACACCAAATCAATTTCGTTTCACCGTTCCCACGAATTCTACTGTTAATGTTTGTAAATAAACTTGACTTAAGGATGTTTTGTTAGTTAAAGAACTGTCTGAAGTACAGTTTACTTCCGGATTTTTTTCGTTATTTTTAGTACTCGGACATTCATTATTAGCATTACACATGATAGGTAAATGTTTTGCATTACATTTAAAACAATTAATTGTTTGTTTGCATAAACGCGCTGTATGTTTGGATTTAGAATTTAAATATCAGAAACAAATTCCGCGGTTTAAAAGCATTTCCTTCTTTTTTCGTATGTTAAACCCTTGGCAAATTTACAATCTTGAGTCAAATGCGATTTATCACAAAAAGTGCCTTCTTTATTTTTTGAATCAAACAGATACGAATTTTTTTCTCGAGTTATTAAATAAATCAAAACCAGGTGGCGTTGACTTTTCTCGAACATGATGATTCGTTGTTTTTTTTATGTTTTTCTAAATCGAAAGAAGAACGCGCAATTATTAATTTTTGTTCTGATTCGATTTCTTTTTTAAGAAAGTTTAAGAGATTAGTTAACCTATCACTCCCTGAACTTTCTGCTGTAATTAATTCAGTTTGATTACGCTCATAAACCCTCAATAAATCGCTGGGTAAACAAGACTCTACAAGAGGATATAGCAATAAAGCTGAAAAGTTATCTTCTGCAATCCCTAAGGATTTTAATGCTGTCAGCTGCCCTTCTAGTGTATCGTAGAGTTTAACAAGTCAATACTTTTGACCTTGAGGATTCCCGTTATTTATTACCACTGAAAGAAGCTCTCTAATATAAACTTCAATCAGCAGATCATCTCTTCCGAAGCGTTGTTTTAAAAGCTTGACATCTTCCTTATAATTCTTTCTTGTTAGTGGGTAAGTTCTACTAATTGCCTTGCTGGAGAACCCTTATATTTTGATTGCAACAAATACTGGAATTTATCGTCATCTACTATATCTATATCTTCATGTATCTTTTTAAACTGTCCCCACCATTGAAGCTTTTCTTTAATGTTTCCATTAAATTGTTTTAATTCCAGTTCTGGAAGTTCAAATTTACGATTAGTGCTATCGACTGACTCTTTAACAAGAGTAGCATGGTTGATAGGTTTTTCGAAAGCGTTTCATCACCTCTGTAGTTTTGTTTTCGTTTCTATAAATCTATCTTCATAAGCAGTAAGTGTTTCATATTCTAAATCAAAATTTTCCTGGGTGCACGCTGCATCACTTTGCAAAATAGCTAAAATCTTTGTATCTAGATAATTTAATTCTTGATACTTTTTTTCTAAAAGAACTATCTGTGTCGCCAAGATATCTGTGTCCTCTACTTTGTTTTCCAAAATTTCTCATGCTTTATTCAATGATCTCGTAAAATTATTCTTTGTAGGAGTTCTTAATTTTTTAATGCTTTCAACATCCATTTCTAATAATTTCACAAATTCTAGTTCTAAATACCTCGAATTCTATATTGTTTATTCATAAATTATTTATATGTAAATCCCGGCAAGGTAGCCAGATTTTGGGATTTCTAGGCCCCAAATTCAAATATCTAAATGTAAGATAAAATTCACTCTTACCTTGTCGTTCCGGGAACTTCTAAATGAGATAGAATCGAGGTATTCCATCATGAATTAGATCACATCATCGAAATTATTAATCCAGGGTTTTCATTTTTATCTTTTTTATTTACTGGACGAGGACACAGGCACAGATAATTATATACAAATATTTACATAAATCCATTTAGTTGCACGAATCATTTCTATTGTTATCTTTAAATCCGTTCTTATTCCGTATCCAATCATACTAAAACTGAATTGAAACCGAAACTTGAACTTACATCTGTTACTAATCTAATCATGGGATTACCGTTATCCAATCATGGGATTTTTTCCTGACGTCACTAATACGCTTGCGCGAAAGGATTACATTATGTTATGGTGAGGCCAGGAATTTCAACAACCACAATACACACCACTTTTTCTTGCACGGTTGCCATTTTTGTTTACGACGTCATAAATACCCAGACTGCAAATGCGCTAAGATCGTATTCTTGCCACGTAAAATTCTTTGAGTTGTAATTTACAAATACGTAATCGGTTTTTGCGTAATATTTTTATTAGAAACTTATGAGGTATGGAAACCAAGACAATAGCTAATGAACACCCTGTATAGTGTGACGACCTCAGATAAGCGATGGTTAGAAAACTCTAACGAACTAAATTTCCCTCGAGAAAGGGAACATATTGATAGCTAAAGAATTGATTGATAGGGGAAGAATTTATTGATAGCAAAATAATTTAGACACCTGCTTACGCATGTAGAATTACAGCTTTCGAGCTAAGTAAAAATGTGTCCGGGCGGTATCTACAAAGGCTCAGGTCTCAATAGAAGGGAACTACTGATTGATGTGCCATGTGGATAAAATAGATTAGTGATAAAAGGAAATGAACATGTGATTGGAAAAGCATAAGAGGAAGGGAACAAGTGTGTCTTTTACAATAGATAAAAGATTCCCGCCGTTCAGAGTGACAAAGGGGTTCGGATACAAAAGATCCTTCTTTCATCTAGTGGTCGCATCAAGGAGGTGGTCTACAGCAACCTGGGGCTTTCTGATTGATGCTTTCCCTTCTCGTTTGATTGGGAAGGTATCTTAGGTCAGATGGGCAAATAAAAATTGGAAATATGCTGATTAGTCGTTTGTAGCTAAAGACCAACCTAGGAAACCTGAATAAAAAGGAAAAGGATAATAGTGAAAAAAAATTAGAACGAGAGGAAAGGGACAGAAAAAGCCGGCTGAGACTGAGAGAGCGTGAGTATTTGAAGCATCGGGAATTCGGCTTGGAATTCCGTGTACAATTCTCCGGAGAGAATTTTGCATTGTATCGTAGATAGCTCACCCTGTAGGGTGAACCCATGTAAAGTTCATCTGAACTTCGTGAATCAAATTCGTACCGTTGGATGGACCGTCTCGTGAAAAAAGTGTGAAAGATCATCCGAGCTTTGGGAAAACTTCAGTTATTTAGACAGCCTTGTATTCTGGGCTAATATTCCTGCGAGTTTCCTCGAATTCCTCAATTTATGATTTAGAAAAACCCAGGAGGTTAACTGAAATAGTGGATAACCCCCAAACTTGGAGTTGGATCATGCGGAAGTTCATGAAGAACTCCATCTTATCTCTTCATCTCAAGGAGAATTTTCTTACTTATCTGAAATGCAACACCTTCCCCTGGTGGAACTTTGATTCAGTTCTACTTAATTACTTATCTATTATCAAGAACTATTTATCAAGAAAGGTGCCAGTGTGTGTAATGTATATGTATAATAGCTGAAAATAAATTCTGGATTTACGTACTCGACGAACTGAGTTTTGCTTTCAGGCGCAACTCACCAGAAGCCCCGGCCCAAGACGTTACAATAGGTTTAAATCATGCATTTCATTTCAGTTTCTATATGACATTGATTTCTGTTTAGAAAACGATCCGACGTAAAACTGAATAGTTTTTGACGTGTATGAAATAATAAAATTTTTGTAATGTGTTGCTTCATATCATAAAATAACAGAATGTAAAAAAATTGATTTCAAGTTATAATTCCAAAGAAAAAAATGTTTTATGTTTACCACTTTGGCTTTAGTTTTACTTACAATGATAAAAAAAGAAATCGATTGCGGTTAATTTGTTTTTTTTTTTAAATTTTTTTAGTGAATTTTAGTACTTTCTAATTTTTTGTCGCTCATTCAATATTACCAAAGGGCATTGGGAGAATGTAAAAACTGTCCAAACAATAATATAATATTATTTCGATAATTATTGCAAAATTTTATGCTCAATGAAAGGAAATCAACTGATTTAATTTTAAAAAGATTCCCTATTTTTGAAGGATCAATTCAAAAAATCAACTATAGAAATAATAGCAGCTCCTGAAATAGGCAAAACACATTTATTTTGAACATCCATTTCATTTTTAATACTTCAAACGACATTATTTTATCACAAAAATTTAACACAACACAGTAGATATTGTTAAATCGATAAACAAACCTTGTTACATTCTTGCATAAATGAACATCTTTAAAACAAATTGTGCATCTTTGTCTTCTTTTAATACTAGATTCCTTCCATCTAATTAGAGTGCCTACTTTGTGCTTTCACGTGCATTTAGATGCAGTCAGTTTTGTATTTGTTTTAATAATTCGCTTTCGATTTTTTGCATACATCCCAGGCAGCAAGAATTGTTGGAAACACATTGGCGATTGGTCGCATC
>JAOUZG010002972.1:967983-1069675 GCA_026289955.1 Argiope argentata
ATGTGGCGCCTAAATTCTGATCGCTGAAGTATTATTTTTTGTATCACGTGCATCAGCGGAAATGCAAGATTTATTATTGTGGTGTTAAAAAGATTATCCTCGCTGACTCACTGTATTTCCGTACTTTTTATGATTTATCTAAATATTATTACTCATATGTTTTTTCTGAGTTGGCAACCAGATATTGCATTTAAAATTAATGTTTACTTTGTTTTCAGTTAGTAAAGTTGTTTCGTAGAGTCGATGTTATTCCAAATGATTGAACTGACTTAATTCTTTAATATGTGTGCTAACATCAAAAATATCTCTACAGATACTTTCAATTGT
This sequence comes from Argiope argentata, assembly GCA_026289955.1. NCBI lineage: Eukaryota > Metazoa > Arthropoda > Arachnida > Araneae > Araneidae > Argiope > Argiope argentata. Next base: position 968,311 of record JAOUZG010002972.1, read on the forward strand.
TTGATGGAGAGTGAGGGGGGCAGTTGAAATTACTGACATAGCAAAAGAAATGCAGATAGCCATGAAAATAAAACTCACATCTCATTTGTTACAACTAATTAAAACATTTATGTTACATTACTTAAGTCAGATATAATTCGAGATTTAAAATAATAATAGTATTCGCTCTTCTCAATCCTTCTTATAAAGAATGATTTCATTAAATGAGTTGTCTCAGTATTCCATAAGAATATTTTGAAAGAAACAATTCAAGAGATTGATAGCCTTAATTCTCTTGAGTAAACATCTAAATTATCTTTATTTGTAAAAATATTGAATAGAGCAAAATAATTTTAAGACAGTCCCATCACTTCATTCAGTTGTTGGTTTTCTATCATTTCTGTTACCTAGTTTTAAAATTAAAATTATTTATTTTGTAACTCTCCCTTACTCTTACATTTTGGAATTCAAAATATTTCACAACGATACAATATACCATAAGTTTTTACTCAAACATGTAATAGATTGAGTTCATTTGATGTTTTAATTTAGTTGTATTAATATGATTGTACTTTTGAGGTTTCAAGAGGTCTACTCAGAAGGAGGATGAAAACGATTCCTGATTCGGCATTCTAATCTTCACCCTTCCAAGTATCATTTGCAAATTTATGCGTTGGATCTCATTTTTAAATCAATTTGAATTTTAAATTAAATTTATGAGACGGTACAGTGATGTCTGCGTTTTTAAACTAGATATTTTAGTAGAAATTGCAGATCTTCTGGCAGATGTGTGTATTTGCTGAAGTTTTTAACTTGGAATATATATTCTTTTTTTTCTAACTTCCTAGGTATGATGCATTCGAAATCCAGATACAGGTGAATAGGAATCCAAATAGAGTAGAACAGTCCAGATACAGTAGAGTAGAAATCTAGATACATCAGACTATAACTGGAACCAATGAAACTTTGAGTACTACATCTAAATACATTCCTTCAACTTTCATTTACATTCAATCCATACAGTCATTTAACTCGCATATCTTTCAGTTCAAATTACATAGACCCATACATAGACCCTTTTTGTGCGATAGCTACAGGTTTGAGAAGGGAAAAAGAAAGTGCTATTCTCATTTGTATTGTTTTCCAGTGATGTTTTTGTTTCAATCGTGGCTCTTTTTGATTTTATCTACCTGACATAATCCAGTGAATTTGGTTATTCGCCCAACAAAAGAAATAGTGTGGTAAATTATACAATTACATCATGACTAATGGAAACTTATGGTTACGTGAAAATACAGTACATAAATGGCCATTCTTCGAACCAGATTACTATTCACATCACATTTGGATGCTGAGTAGATTTAACTCACGCTAGTTTTCCTATTTGGCAGAAGCTTGAGGTGTTGCAGATATGAACAGACTTTTGTCTGCTTAGGTCCCCAAATCACTGAAGCCTTTAATTAGGTTCAACTGCATTCGTAAGAAGTGCCTTAGTGGGGATAAATGGCGCAAGGGACTAATTAAGCAACGACCTTTAAAACTGGAGAGAGGGGCCTCTAAATCCCTCACATCACTGCGCTCTAGTCACAAACATTCCAGAGGACACTTTGAAACGTGTTATAAAATGTATTTATGATCAAAAGAAAAAGAAGGCAAGGAAAAAAAATAGCGAGCGAAATTTGGATAACTAAGAACTTTATAACTAAAAATATTTATTGCTGTCTTTACAGCAAGTGTTCAATAGATGTAAAGCATTATTGCAGATTTTACTGAAGCATTCAGTTCAGATCACTAATTTTTCTAAGTTTATTTATTAATTCAAAATTTTATTAGTATATCAGCATTAATGAAGACAGAAATCAGTGGCGTTAGCCAACGGGGTCAGGACTGACAAACTTCCAGAGGATTCGATCTAAACCAACTTAAATTCAATCCAACCCGACTTAAACACATTGGGTTGAATTCAGATTTTGAAAAAGTTTTTATTATGTTGGAACATCGAATTTTGAATAAACACTTTTGCTCAAATAAAAACTTGGAGTATACTGTTTGAAATCTCTAGATAATTTTTTTTTCTTCCAAAAATGAAAAAAATTTAGGTAAAATGAATTTGAAAGAATACTGAATCATTTTATTTATCTTTCTAAATTCTTGGTTTCTTTCAAATCAGCTGACAGTATTATAAAGAAAAATTAAGCATCTCAAAAAGCGAAGAACGCGCATAATTACTGATAGTGAGGAGAGTCACATCCTAATGAAAGTATTCTAAAAAAGAACGCAGCAATTAAAAATGAAATATTTTATTTTCCTGCATATGGAAGCTATCATAAAAGGTGCACCCCATTTATTTGCTTTTTTCAAACCTTCAGCTATGCTTTCATATTTCCCCTTTTCGAACAATATCAAAATAATCTTTTGGAAAAATAAGCTTTTTAATTTGCATTTGAAAGCAGAAATATTTTCCTTGAATTATGAGTTATCTCTCATTAGCTCTCTAGTTCTGTAAAAGGACCCGCAGATCCGGAAAAGTAGATTCAGGACCTTTCGCCAGCCACTCAGGAACCGAATGAGGGATCACGTGACTCCTCCCGCGGTGAGGGTACGAGTGAGGGTCATTTTGCTCTAGAAGCTGGAGTAGAAGCGTTTGGAAAAGGCCTCTCCCGGATATTTGAGAAAGATATCATCTGTTTCGATCTCTTTTTAAAAAACACCGTAGCCCCAAAAGGGATAGGATTCGTTAGAGAGTTTGGATGTGGAAAATGCAACTGATGTGAAAGTGACCTTTTCCAAATCTTTCTCAAGATGGTTGTGTTTCTCTCTGCAGAGCACGAGACGAATTTTGCAGGCGTCGAATGCAACAGCAGTTGGGATATTTGTAAACGAATATGTTGATTTCTTGGAGGACAGCATGTGAACGATTCCTTTTACTCAGTCTTGAAGTTTAGTCAAGAATGGCTAAGGGAATACCTGATCCTCAGGATACAAGTGCAGTTGTTTTAACAAATGGTAAGTGATAATTTCTTTCAAACTGAGACGAAATTTGAATTCTAGAATTCTTAATGCTGAAATAATCAATTATTTAAATTTAATTCAAATCATATCTTCATGGAATTAATTTAATTTTTTGAAACAGTATTATCTTCTTTGATATCAAAACAAAATAGTAAAAGCAGGAAGTAATAAAAATAATATCGCAAAAAGATAGAGTACAAGAAATATCGTTTAAGAAGGAAAATACTAAAAATTCATTAAAAGTTGAAATATAATATCAATGTGATTTAAATTCTGATTTCACAGAATATTTCTAGCAGCACCGCATGTTTTTACGATTTTTTTAATGTCTATATTTTGATTTTAAAATATTTTCTTTTTTATAATATAATAATAAAAGCTTATTTTTGAAAACTATCTCATTAGTTTTCTCCTCTGATCTATTGTTAATAGTTTGAATTATCCATTCATAAATTTAGAAATATACGATATGTTAATTGATGATTGTAATACATGTTAATTTGTTGCTTCTAAATTAATATGTGTTTTAGCAAGATAGAGACAAATTTGCAAAATATATCTGGGACAAATTGTTTTTTTTCAGTTAACATAATAATAATGTATGTATTCCTGATGTCATTATAATTAGATTATAATGACATCAGTTCTATTACCTTCTGTCAACGTTCATACCTCCAAACTAGAGTTAGGAGCAACATGTATTCATAATGGAGCCTATAATCCATATCCCGTCAAATATTAATGCTTTATTTTGTCCAAATAAATTAATTTCATTTTTCAAATTTGTAGAGTATATAATTTTTCAGTAGTAGGTGTCATATTCTTGAACCAATCATCCATGAATATTTTAGTTCTTTCTACGGTAGTAAATTCATTCGGTTTTCGAAATGAGAGTTTTTAATATTAATGATTTTTTTGACAAAATATACAAATCTTTCAGTTTCAATACTATATCAAAACATCTCAGCTTACTCTCCTTCATTGAATGAATTGCTGAGATAATTTCTAGAAATCATTTCTTCTATTTCTTTCTTCAATGCTTCATACGTGCTTAACATAGAGAAAATAGAAATTATTCCATTGAAATTTCTTTTGAATGCTTTTGTAAAATTGTTTTGCTATCTAATTAATTCAGAACATTTAACGCAGTAATATTAGATATTTCAATCGATGAAAATCTAGCTAATTTCTCTTATTAAATTCTTTATTTGTTCCCTTGAAGACATTTTGAAATATCCTTATTCAGTTTGACTTTTTTCCAAGTTTGTACAAATGCTATTATGCGTAGCCAATTTTCACTTCTTTTTTGATGAGTTTGTGTATCAAAATCGAGAAAGCCCTTTTGTCTCCTTGATGACTATTTATTTTCTATATTTTCAGTTACCCATTAATGAAATTACATTTCCATACTGTACAGGTGCTATTTTGTAATAAGTTTGAAAAAACATTGGAAGTCAAAATTTAAAATCTATTACTTAGTACAATAATAAAAGAAAGTTCTTAATTTAACTTTTTTTGTCTGAAAGAAATTAAAGGTTATTTTAAACTCCTGTAGAAATGATTGAATTATAAAAACAATTAAAGGAAATATTGAAGATAAAAGCTCATTTGACACAATCTCAACCTCTCTTCATTCTACACATACCTCTTATGCCCAGATGCTTTATGGCATGACACAGAAGGGCAATAATTTCGAGTAAGAAATTATGCATAAAATTTTATTTTAACACCAAACTAATGATAATATTTAATGTGCATTCTGAATAATGTAATAAAAATTCTTTTCAAAACACACTTTCATTTGTGAACATTTTTCAAAGATCCCTTGAAGCATTCTTTTTATTCAAAATTTTGAAATGTTTAAAACGACATAGTATTTTTGAAATAAATAATGAAGTAATATTCTTGGAAGAGAAAATTTTTCAATGAAACTAAATGAATGCTGAAATCACACAAGATCTAACATCGTATTTCATCTTTCACGTCATCTTTTCATTTCATTTCTTCAACATTTTTGAGGCAAGTTCCCTCAATTTTTCTAATTTAAAATTATTCTAAATATTAACATCCCTTCTCATATGAATGTCTTCAATAAAATCAGATCATGTGACTTAAAAAGGAGATAAGATCTTGGGGGCTACCCAATAGTCATAAATGTAGAACAAACGCAAATTGTATCCTTTAGTTCTCCTAAAGCTTCAGCTGCACTTAAAAAATGGGCATTAAAATTCGTTAAAAGGCTAATCCAAAATTTTATATTTTTATTTTCATGTTCATTCGGTGAAAAATTAATACTGACAAAAGCTCTTTATATATCTCCTTATGCATAAATAAATCTTGTACAAGCCAATTCGATTTTTTTATTCTCGATATAATATAAAGCCAGATAAAGATGAAAGAAATATAGTTTTACATTTCATCATACAATACATAGTTTGCATACTATTTAAATTTTAAAAAATAATAAAATATCATGGAAAATTAAATTGGTAGTTTTAAAGAAAGTATTTCTTCAAAATTATTTTTAGAATAATTTTAAAAAATAATAAGATTGTTAAAAAATTTTTGATTATGAAATATGATTTTTATGATAATGATTTCGTCAAATGAAAATGAATATTAATTGCAAAAGTTTTCAGGTATGATTTTCATTCAACTGCTGTTTTAGTGGATATAAATTTTTTTCCCATTTTTAAATTTCTATTACGTTTTGGAACATGACGCTCTTTAAAAATCTGAACCAGTATTTAAAACATTTATACATGCATTATTTCACTTTATTCATTCATATTTTTATTAAATAACATTTATTACTAAATTTAGTAGTACTTCAATTGATCAATTTTTCAAAAATGTCTTCATTACTTTATAAATTGAGAATCTCAAAATTCTGCAACTAAAATCAATTCTTATATGCTTTGTATAAAATTTCTTCTTTTTTAAAAAATGTTTTGTTTAAAAACTATTTCATTCCAATGCTTATTGAAAGATCTATTTACTTGCACTCTAAAATGTTATATTAATACGTAGTTGTCATTATTAGTATGAGCTAAAAATATATTCTGTTTTCTGGTTCGTTTTAGTGATATTTTTTTCCATCAATGCATTAAGTGAAAACGGAGAGCTGCTGAATACTCACTGAAAAACTTCGGCACTACTGAGCAGAAATGGCGAAAAATGTACAACAGTGGCTTTTTTTTAATCCATCAGAAAACCTTTATCTATTTCTGTTCAACAATTTTTAAATATAAATTTAATAATTAATTAAAATTGTACAATATTATTTTAAATTTAAGATAAAACGGAATAAAAATTATTGCAAATTATCTATCATGTCTGGAGATACATCTAAAAGATGGCAACTTTCTTTTAACCATAGAGGGCCTTAATTTCAATTACTCATAATTTGTTATCCTTTTATTCGGAATGATAAAGTTTTATACGGATTCAATTTAATTAAAGTTGGGGGAATTTGAAACTGTATTCTAGTTTGGATACTGACGTATGAAAAAAAAAATGGTTGGTTCTAATCTTAGTATGGGAAAGAACTGATAAATGTGAAAAAATCGCAAAAACGCTAAAAAATTGTTTTTCTCTCAAGTGACAAAAATTGTCAGTTTCGTTGTATGATTATTAGTGAAAACGCTTAGCTAGCATTTTTTATAGAATCTTTTTTAGGCTCTATTTCATAATTTCTCTTTCTCCGAAGTGAATATCAAAACAACTTATTCATATAGATTTGAACTCATGCATTTCATTTGCTTAATGATCTTTTATCAGCGTACTAAAAAGTAGAATATTTTTATTGCTTTTTAATTTTTCAGCCTTTAATTGATTAATATGCATTATATATATATTATGGTATCGTAACATTAATTTTTTTGCAATTCATTATTATTGGCAAAAATTCGCATGGAATCAAATTTTAATTTAACTAATCGATTAACTGATAAACAAATACTGAAAATATTAAAGTAGTGTATTTTTACCGTGAACATACGCTTATAAAAGTTCACTTTTCTTGCAGTTGCTTCAGAGGTGAGGATTTGAAATTTCTTGGTTCCAAGTATTTCTGACAAGCATCGACGATAAAAGTTAATTGCTAATTAATTAATGTTCTATCTATTATAATAAATGTGAAAGTTTGGTTGGATGGATGGATGATGTTAGTCAATCACGCTGGAACGACTGAATGAAATTGGATGAAATTTAGCTCAGAGATTATAGTCTAGAACTTAGGTTACTATTTATTTCGGTTAATTGAGCGGTTCATTTTTTATTAATTAAAAACTAACTTTCTTGCCAAAAATCTTCATTTCCCCACCGCCAAACGCGAATAGGCTTAACACGTTTTCGACCGATTATTTCAAACGATTCTCCTAATTTTGTTATTGTTCGATACATTTAAAATTAAACATTGCTTATTAATCGATCTTTCGGATTCCTTCTGAAGTACTTTTGAATTAAAATAAAAGTACTTTTCCGTCAGCCGAGGGAAGTGAAAAATGGGCAAACATATTTGACTGATTTTTATATTATTTGGCGTATTTTCGCTTTAAAATCGCTGTAAGAAATTTTTGGACTTGTACTATATTTTGTTTACACTCGGCTAAAGTAAAACTACCAAAATAAAACATAATAAAGGAAATTAAAAAATTTTAATCCGAAAAACGATTTCGAATAATTGGTTTGCTGTTTTGTGTTATTTCAGGTATGAACTGTAAATAATTTTTTTAGGTTAGTTGTGTGGGCCAAGCTTAGATATACAACCATTTGCTGATTTGCGAGGTGGATAATTTTTTGGTAGTACTTTATTTGGGTTCGTCATTTTTTTATGTTATTGAAATTCGATCTTTCCTGTTCATTTCCCTTGATTATTTCGTGTCATGCGTATTCCGTTCACCTACTTTGATTATTTTCGATTAAATTTTTTTAATAGTGCATTCCATTTTTCTTAAATTATAGATTTTTTAAAAAATATTTCCGTTAATTTACTGCTGCGTTCATCGACAATCTTAAGTTTGGAAACGCTATTGCTGCCGTTAGAGCTATATTCAGCCATTTCGCAAAAATTTGGTAATAAACTTTTTTTTTTTGAAAAAAATTATTTTCACCCGCACAATAATGATACAGTTGATGCCATTGTGCATTGTGATGAGACCGCCAGTTCTCGTGAATACACCTCACAATTTTCACACATACGAAGCCGTGGGTAAAAGCTAGTCTATTATAAATTTGTAAGGCATAATTTTCTGAAGAAATATTTCCATTAGTTAAGTTTTATTGGTTTGGTGAATGGGTGGTTAATAATTTATTGATGATAAAACAATTAAATATCAATAGTACAAAATATAACTGAATTTTCTTATAAAATTTTCTTTAGTGAATTTAATTCGTTTACTTTAACCACCACGGTAATTATTCAAACTCATTATTTAAGCTCGTTTGATTAAGTTGAAAAAATACTGTTATTGTTTTATTTTATTTTCAATTTGCATATATGAGTATGTGTTAACTGTAGTAAAAGCTTTTTTAATAGGATTATTGAAGACTATTTCTGAACATATTTATTTATTCAGATTCCGTTTTTACTGGAATTCACAGAATATGAAAAAATTCACGTTAGGTAATAGGTAATATGCTTAAAATTCACGTTAGGTAATATTGCTTTCATGCATTTTTGTTTTAAAAGCTTAGAAATATTTAAATATCGAAAGTTATTTATTTTAAAAAGAAAATTTTGAAGTATATTTCAATTCCGGTTGGAGCCAAATTTCTTTATCTTTTAAAAGTCTATAAAAAATATCAGCATTGTCACCTTCCCCTTATATTTTTACTCCATTTTTATGATCTTTACCGTTATTATTTCACTCTCTATTCTTTTATCTTGTATATTTTTGTCCTTTTCTGTCATTAAATACAGAAAGGATTAATTCGGCTTTATTTGCTGTAAAGAGCTTTCCAGAAGCTGTGGTATAAAATCCTGGATTCAACATTATACTGCATATACAACATTATACTGGAAATCAGATACCTTCATCTCCGTAAGTGCATCTAATGATGATTGATTTTTTGTTGTATCTTTTTTATGATGCATAGAAACAATTAATTTGCTACAAAAGAAGAGGAATAGTATTACTCTTAAATTCAAATACCGATAACATTCAAAACACTCAGACCTCTATTCTTGTAATTTTAGATTACATCAAACAAATAAAAATGTAGAATCCAAAGAAAATGTTAAAAATTAAGATGTCTAGTGTTTATGGATGGACAGACACATACTCCTCTTGATGGGTATCGTCCAAAGTTTTAAATCTACAAAAATGATCCAAACCAAATTTCACGCTTCTAGTTTGCCGAATAAGGGTGCTCACAGACAACTCTATCAAGCAAATTTGTAAACTCCTTCGATCTGGAATCATATTCAAAGTAAAATCACGAATTTCTCTTTCTCGCATACGAGCAAGCACTAATGAAACTCCTTGTTATGTATAAGGTGCGATGTAAGGCACCACAATAACGCCTCATTATATTATGTGTATAAGTTTCATGGCCCATTGATTCCCCAGTTTTCACTATTTTTATAATTTTTCTCTTATTTATCGCAATTAATAAGCTCGATCTTAATAAAGGATTCTTGCAAAAACACTACCAAAGTGCGAAGGCCTCTTATTGTATTCATTATTATGCGTCTGTCTATGTTATGTTCCGTCGTTCGTTTCTAATCTGAAGAAAAATGGCAGGCCGAATAAAAAGGAATTAATTAAAAAAAATTTCCCAATCATGTTACATTATAATTCTGATCCAAACTCTATCATTACTAAAAAGATTTTTTTTTGTAAATCTCCATTGCTGAAGCGAAAATTAACAATACTCATTTGCAATAAAGAGTTTCATGCTCATTTTTCTCATTTTTCGGAGCTCTCAAAGTGTAAATAAGAAAATTTGCCAATTCTTTTTTAATTTCTTTATAGATATAGGAAATATTCTGATTGAGAAAATTTTCTTATTCAAGCTTTTGACACACTTCCACGTTTTGCACTACTTTGAAGCCGGAATTTCTGGTATTGTTATTAAAACACGAACATAATAACAAAAATACACGAACCTAAGAGGATGAGGCAGAATTTACATAAAAGTTGTATATATTTGTAAAAGCTTTTACGAACGAAATCTACCTGTATGCATGTGAACTTTTAAACAATACAAATTAAATAAATAGATGAAAAATGGAATTCCAAATAAAGGAAACTTTCGGTTCCAGATGTTTAACCATTTGCCGGTCTGTTTATTCGCGTGTATACTAATGAAATAACTTAAAAGCCTCAAAAACCGAATAAAAGGTTTTTGGTAAATGATTAAAGGCGTTTTGGTTTCTTTGTTGTACAACGCAGCTTGTACAGGTAAACGAGAAAGTCCGATTATTTCAATCTATTTTTTTCTTCCGTTTCTTTTCCATTTAAAAGATTTTTTTCCCTGTTTCCAAAGAACTTAATTTTTTGAAAAATGCATACTTTCCCCCAAACCATAGAAATAATTAAAAAAAAAAAAAACAAGAATGGAATGGAAAAAAATGAATCTTGATTCATATTTTTCATTCCAGTTTTTAAAACTTCCTGTCGGTAGAAAGAATAAAAAAACTATCCTTTAATTCTGATTGAGATGCCTGACTTGGTCGCCTCAATGCTGCCACGACAAAATATAACATTTCAACAGTTACAACAATCTTTGTTTTTAAGTAGAGGTCCACTTTCTATCCCTACAATTTTATTTATAAATATACATAGAAAAACGTGTTCTCACTTTTTGATAGGATAAGACTGAAAATTTTTCTTCAGGAACAGTGGTGAATCTTTATCAGATTTAAGATAGATTCAAACCCGAGTTTCATTTACATTTAGACAAAGTAAAAATGAAAATTTTTTCTTATCCTCAAAGTTAAATTTTTTTTGTTTAAGTCTTATTTTTTGCATTAAAAATTGTTCGTTTTCTTCTTCAATTCGTTTCTTGTTTTGACCCTTTGCCTGGTGTAGCTCAATCAAATATGGCTCGTATTGATTGAAACTGCAGTCAATCCATCATTTTAAATTCAGACTTATTTTAATTAATTCCAATATCCGTCCTACGAGAAATTTCCCTATTTCCATAGCTCAAATTAATTTCCTCTGGAATGATTCCTTCTGTTCGAAAACATTTTTATATATATCGTATGACAATGGTTATGAAGATACATAATTTTCTCTATAAAAGTACTTTTACAATATAATTCTCACTTAATTTCGAGACTCAAATTTTCTCTATTGTTTCAGTTTCTCTTTTTCTTCCAGTTCTTTTTTTAAATTAGTAACAATTTCGATTACATGATGTAATCTTCTTCCTAACTCTTGGATCTATAATGGCCTTGTGAAAAGGCCTCTGGGTTAGAATTGGAGGATTTTTGGATTCGGATCATTCACGATTCCGCTAACAGCTGTTAAATCAATCCGACCTCGAAGATCACATTTCCTCTCATTCGCGTGATGGAGGGCGGCTCGAAATGAAAGTTCCAAAATAGCCCTCGTATTTTTTTCAAAAAAGAACTAGATAAATAAAATCTCTGCAGATTCTATTCTTCATGTCTTCATTTCTTTTACAAAAAAGTCTTTCTGCTTGTAGTACGTTACTTTGGCAAAATAATTAAAGATATTCTGATGAAATTGTTGTTGTGATAAATTGTTTTCTTAAACAAATATTATATTCATTTTATTAATTTATTAATTTTAATTATTTTTTAAACATATTTTATGTTATAAGCATTTTCTTTTGTTACGAATGTGTTAACTTTTATTATATAAGCAATTATAGCTTTCAAATGCACAAAAATTTCCATTTTGTATATGAAGAAAAAGCTCAAAAGTTACATTATTTGAAATATTTATTTACATAATAAAGAAGAAAAAATACACTCATAGAATAAGAAGCGTTTTAATAAGATAAGAATGATGAATAATATAATGAATTGATCATTTTGGATCTTTTTTTAGTCGATTCACTCTTATCTAGAATATTGGAGAACAAAAGTATATGAAAAATCTCATCTATCTCCGGTGAATTTTTCTCATCATCCGGAGAATTTTTCAATAGTCGCATTCATGTTCACATGGATATACATATCGACATGCAGTCAGCCCTTCCTTGGGTTTCATTCAAAATTTGATATAAATTCATAATTTTGATGATGAAACTAAGTACCAATTTTTTTTTCATATGTCTTTCTCCGTTTTTTAATTTTTATTTTTTATAATCACTTACACGCATTTCCTTTGACGAAACTCCGTTAACACTTAAGACACATTTCTTTTAACTTCTTGCGTGTTTAAATTACTTTGTTCACAGGCAAACATAATGGAAAAAAAGATTTTATCGGACACGGAGGGCTCTGAAATCTTTTGATTTGTTAAAATATCGAGGTTGGTTTTTATTTTATGATGACAACATTTTCTTTTTGTCCAAATGAGACGTCACTGCCTTGGCAACGAATCCTTTCCAAAACGGGTTTTTCTAAATGAACTCTGAAGGACTGCCACTCCTCTTCGAAACATTCTTTAGAAACCAAATATTGGAAGATTCTGGTTGTGTATCACTAGCATGTTTTAGGTTGAATTCTTCTGTGCATAAGGAAATTTACAAAGAAGTCTCTTACTCATCTACATGGATCACATATTTGGACTCCAAAGTGAACTCAGAAATAGCCGTATTTCATAAGATATTGTGGTTCGAATAACCATAGATGAGCTACGAAAAGAATGGCTTCAAGAAACTTTTAGTAATACATTTCTTTGTTATTATTCTTCCGAGAAAAATTTCTATGCCACACAATTAAAGGAAGATATCATCAGATTAAAAGCTAGCAAAATTTCTTACATACTCTCCTATAAGGGTTTGACTTCAGGATATAAAATTGTAGAGACTGTCTTGCATAGCATTGGATAACAAAATATAGCTTTGGCGAGAATCTATCGCGCAAAGAGATGTTTTGAATGCTTTTCTTTTCGGATGGATTGAAAGCGAAATTTCATGAATTTCACTTGCGTGCGAAAGTACAGACCGATTTGGTTGAACGTTTGATAAGAATCTACATTGAGATACCAAATCTGTGCTTCAAAATTTTTTTATCTAGTGCCTGACGTTTTGTAACTATCGGATTCCTTTGTATTCAATAGACTCGAAATGAATTTCGTCCAAAATTCTACAGAATTCTGGGAATTTAGCCATATAGCAAATTTCATCCGCCTAGATCAAAGCATTTTAAAATTATCTTGTTGATAGAAAATTGATCAAGCAGATAAACATAGTACTAACAATTGGTTTTTCAAACTCATAAAGTTTTGAACATACTTCGTATGTGAGAAAATAAAGAATATTTATTAAAAAACAAGCTGACAAAAATGCTTTGAAAAAGCTTGTTTCAATAAATCTTGAGATTTCTATGGAAAAAATTGTTTTTTCGGATATTGTCAAATTTAAAGTTCTGAGGGAAAAACAGTATGTGTGGTGGGGTGTGGGGGTGTTAAAATGTTTCTTTTGGTGTGAAAAGACAAAACTATCGAACATGATGGTGAGAATACAGATTTCACGGTCGAAATGGGGAAATTTCATGAAAACAAATAGAAACGCCCTACAATATATTACATTGATAAAATTTATTTTAAAGTGCATTAAAAATGAAAATTGTTGATTAATTCCATTTTCCACGAGACAAATTGAACATTATTGGATTTACTATGTTAAAAATGTAATGAAAATACTCCCTGAATCTTTCTGTTGAGAATTTGTAATAGTATAAAAAAGAAACAATTCTGAATAAAACTTTTTGGAGGCTATGATTCTGCATGGAAATCGATGAACCGAATACTTCTAGAATTTGATCGAAATTTTTATTTTCATTGCTAGAATAAAAATACATTACCTGTTGTTATATATTTCCCTATTTTATGTTTTCAATTAAACCAAAGCATCATTACTGGACAATAAACAGAATAAAGATTGTGATCAGAAGATGAATTCCGACTTCATTTCATGAAGCCTTTCTTTTCTCCAATAGGTGAAAACATGCATCGAGTGCGTTCATCGGGGAGTCAGCGAGACAAATGGGAAGCGAATCAAAATAAAAAGGTGTTTTCAGCTTTAAAAAGGGCACGATAATAAGGTGAATAATCATGAAAAAATGCATCTTAATAAACATGTTTTTATGTCAAACACATCATTTTAAAAAGTGTAGTCATCTTATGTAAGTTAATAAAATCGTTCACAAGGACTTTTTATTATTAGAATGAGTTTTATATGCTATTTAATACAGTTAAAAAAAATCCTTAACTGCACATCTTCTAAATAAATAATCAAAACCTGTCAAACAATAAGTGAATGATTTACAATTAAATCGGGATTGTTTGTAGCGATTGGTAACTATATCCCAGTATTGAAGATATAGTTAATAATCTGGACTAGCTTGTCAGTCATGAAATATTAATTAATAACTCACATTAATGTATCTACTAAGAAAACAAATGATAACCAACATTGAAATATCAGCGAAGAAAACAATAATTAGCAGCTGACACTAATGCGTCATTTATGAAACCAATAATCAATAATAATTAACACTATCTTGTTAAGAAAAAAGTGATCAACAATCAAATAGACTAAAAGCTATAATAATATATGTTCATTAGTTTTATGTAAATGTTTTGACGTTACAAAAATAACGAAAATGTTTGAATTCAGAAGCTTCCATTTTTATCTGAGGCCAACCAAGATCTTTGGTAAGCATTTCCTGGTAACTTGGGTACCTTATGTTTTTATTTATTGTTTATCTAAGACACACATGCCAAATTAAATAATTTTTGAATTGCTAAAAGTTTAACAAACTTATATTTAACTTTTTTTCTGATAATAACGAGAGAATGTCGTTTACTGACTTTCAGGTGAATTAGTTTTGGAATTTCGTTCACTGGTGTTATTTTGATAATAATGAACTATTTTAGAACTTAATTCTCTGGTAATGAATTAAAAGAATTCAATTTTGATTACATAAGAGTAGCACCTCCTGGCCGAGAAGAGGGAAAACTCGAATGTTTTGAAGATTTCTAACATTCATAATAATAAATTAGAAAACAAAAACATAAAATAATTAAAATAAAAAAATACCTTTTGTCTATTGATAAACGTATATCCTGAAAAACTGCTGCAGTTAAAATTATATCCTCAATATTTAGGCTCTGAAAACGTATTATATATATCAATGTCGTAAATTTACCAAATAGTTAAGTTTTATATACACTGCGGATAAAACAGAGCCTACTTATACTTTTCCCATGGACGGCATTTAAGATAATTAATCCCTAAATTAATAATACCTCAGCTTCATATGTAACGCGAAATTTATGTACACTCATGTCCCTAAATTAAGGATAATGCAAGTTCAAGAAAAGAAAGAGTCAGTAACAAAACAAATGTTACTTATTTACAAAGCCTATTTATTAAACAAAAGGTAAAAAGCAAAATAAAGGATATCATAAATAAAAACTGCGATATTTTTTATCCCTGAAACAAATTTTAAAAAACCTATTTACAAAAAAAAAGAGAAGAATATTACATGGTTAGTACATAGTATGTCTCCCAGATGATGCAGTAAGTCCGTACAACGTCTAGGTATGCTGAGTATCAAATTATCGATCTGTTCTTAGGGAATATTACACCATTCATCAAGCTATGCTCTCTGGAGTTCCGATAGTTGTGTAGGAGGTAGCTGACGGGCTGCAACTCGTAGGCTAAACATGTCCCACACATGCTCTACTGGATTCTTGTCCGGTAAGAATGCATACATGCGGGGGATGTTCTCTGATCGAAGGCATTCGTTTACGATGTTTGTACGCTGAGGACGGGCGTTGTTGTCCATAAACACGAATTCTGAGTCCGCAGGCACCCCGAAATAAACGTACTTGTTCCAGAATGACACCTTGATAGATTTGGCCTGTTATGGTTCCAATTTGAACATGCAGGTCAGTTCTGAAATAATGTCAGTTCCAGAATAGTTCCTCCCAAACGAACAATCCTGCATTACTGTAATGGTATCGTTCGATGATGTTCTCTTGGTATTAACGGGTAAGTGGCACTCTCCATATGAAAGTCCGCAGAGAATCAGACTCCAAGCTGGAGTCGTCAGGAAACATCACACAAACCCACTGTTATCTTGTACACAACGTATGCTCTCTACTGCAGGCGACAAGAAGTCACAGTAAGTGGCACACATTTGATAGGCCTACGAGCATACAGACAAATCTTCCTTAAACGCCTGTACACGGTCTTCCTTGAAACTGTCGTGTCAGTGGCTGAAAAGAGCTGACGATACAGATCAGATTCTGTGCTCCGTCTGTTTCTTTTGGCAGTAACTGCCAACAACCGGTCCTCATTCGGCGTTGAAACTCGGGGGCAACCAGTGCTGCAACTCACATTACCCATCATTTTGGAATCGTAGCCAATCGTTGACAATCTGGGCGATTCCGATTTCCTCGGATACTTCCAGCTGGGTACGCCCGATGAGGGTACCCAAAGAGAGTAGTTTGTTTACGAAAGCTATTGAATTCTTATTTCAAAATAGCCAATGAATTTAAGGCATAGCGTAGGATTTTAAACTATATGAATTTCTAAACATGTCTGACATCAGGGCGCAAAAAGGAATAAATTGATAAAAGAAAAATGAAATTAAATAGTAAGGGGTGACCTCAAAATACTGAATTTTTGTTTAAAAAATTTATGAAAGCTTTTATAAATAAAGTTTATTAACACGGTAACAAAAGAGATATTTCATAAGATATTTAGACTCTGTGTCTAGGATTTACCAGATCTATTATACAATTATAAATTTATGTACCTCCAGAGCAGGTATGTGATCTTGAGGAAGCAGGTTTAGTATCACAAAAGCTATTTTCTGACGAAACATCGCCAAATAATTCAAAAGATGGCTCTGAACTTAATATTCTAATCATGTACTATTATATTCAATTACTTTAGTTCTTAAAATATGATAAAAAAATTAGGAAAACAATTGAAATAGGAAAAAATATTCATGAGCAATAAAGTAAACAAAATATTGTGCTTTTATGTTTAATAGATTAAAAAAAAGCAATATCAAACTGTAAATGCATTAAACCAAATATTTTTGGTTTAAATTAAATATGTTTTACCACAAAGTTACATATTAAAGTTTTATAGCGACAGAATTTTGATTTACAATATTGTGATAGTATAAAGGAGTATCTACTTGATTGGTTTCCCAATAGTTAATTTCTAAATCATTCGAGATAGGTACATTCAATAACAAAAAAAAATCAACGCACCAAGAAGCAATCATCCTATTGCTTTGAAATTCTGTATGAAATAGTGTTTTGACCAGATATGCAAATGATTACATTTTGGTGTCCAATGAATGAATAGTTTGATCTCCAGCGCATCGGAACTGCGCGTCCAGCAGATGTATATAAGAAGCAGTTTTTCAACGGTTGTTAAAACTTTCGGGTTTTTTTTTTTTTTTTTTTGCGTTTCAGATTACCTTTCAACAAATTTAAAAAAAGGCCTCGCGCCAAGGTTCTTGCTCATTACGAACAACTGTCAGAGTTTGACAGAGTTCGTATCATTTGATTTAAAGAGGCCTTTTGGACAATCGCTCTTTCGGAGAATCGCTCGTCATTTGAGTCGAAGCGATGCGGCGATTTAAAGATGCTGACAAAGTTGGGTGGAAATTAGTAGGATGCAGCGTCAGGATGGTAGCAGGGGCCTAGGGCCACGACATATCATAAGGACAGAGTGATTGTCCAATCAGCTGTCCCAGCACCTTCTTCATCTCTATCAACCATCAGACGTTCAACCCAAACACCAATGCCCACCAGAACCATTCACAGACAATTGAGACAGAGAAATCTACGTTTGCTTCGACCGTTACACCACCTGCCACTCACGCCTGCACACTCCCGAGCCAGATTACAGTGGTGCATGGCTCTATCAGGTTGAAATGATGCCGACTGGGGACGTATAGTCTTTAGCGACCAATACCGCTTCTAACTGTGTCCTGACGATCATCGAATACGTGTTTGGAGACACCCAGGGCAAAGGGGGGATTCTGCTTTCACTATTGCACGCCACACCGGCCCTCAACAAGGCATTATGGTCTGGGGTGCCATTTAATTTGATAGCCGGACCCCTTTGGTCGTCATTAGAGACATAGTTACTTCACAGCGGTACGTCTCAACATCCTAAGACCTGTTTTGCTGCCGTTCCTTTCGCAATACTAGTTTTTCAGCAGGACAATGCCACACCACATGCGGCACGAGTTGCTATACACTGTCTGCAAGCTTGCCAAACACTTCCTGCTAGATTGCCAGTTCTCTCTCCTATCGAGCATGTATGGGATATGAGGGAAAGGCGATTGCATCTGCCACGGAATGTTGATATACCTCATTCGACAATCGGAGCGAATTTTGCAGGAAATACCACATGACACCATCCAGAAGCGTTATCGGTCTATGTCACGCCGTGTGGGAGCTTGTATCCAGGCTAGAGGTAGGTAAACACCTTATTGAACTTTTTACTGTAACTCCGAAATAATTATTCAGTTGGTCTGAGATTTTAATCCTTTACTATTCTGTACATTGTCTTTCTATCCACCAATTTTCGTCTGAATCGGACAACTCTTTCTTGGGGCGTCGATATTTTGGTTATAGAGTGTAGATGCTTCTTATTAGAAAGCTTTAAAATCGTCTTTATATCTATTGTGTCAATAAATGTAATACTGAAAAAAATTACGAAACCTAAATTTTTATGCAGCCCATGGTATTTTTAATGATATTTAGATGAATAGACACACTAAAATCTTGAACAAAAACCGACCAAATTATGAAGCTTTATCACTAATTTAAACAATTTTTGGAGGTCTCAAAGGTGTTTTTATTGGGTCGAATGCAAAGTTAAGTTATCATTGTGTTAAGAAAGTTTCGATTTTCTTCGACTGCTTGACGTAAAGAAGAATTATTCGTGCGTGAAATGGATTTTAGATATTAAAATATTTACTTAGAAGTGAGTAAAATGTCTAGTTTTTAGTCATTTTATTTTACCTTTTATGGTATATAACTTTGGAGCATCTCTCATATAAATTTTGAGGACCGATTTATTTTAATTTGCAGATCTTATTCTATAAGTTTTAACTCACATACAATCTTACTAATGTATGAAATTAGAGATGACAGATACACTTATCAATGATCACTCAGGCCAAACTAAAGTTAGAAAACATACTTAGTATGGAATATTAAACGTAAAAATAACTTGTAATGCTCAGCAATAAGTGTATTTATCATTTCATTTATGAAAATTTTTAACAAAAATTGCTAGCATTTTTAGTACAAAAAAAAAATTTATAAGATTTGAAAATAGCGTGTTATCAAATTAAATTTTTTAATCCATTTTGCACTATTTCTTTTAAAATCTCAAGCAATTTAATTAATAACATATTAAGCTTCTTACTTTGTTGTAAATCATATAAAAAGTGAAAACTGCAAACTTTAAGAATTCAGCCCAT
The DNA here is from genome assembly GCA_026289955.1 of Argiope argentata. Classification (NCBI taxonomy): domain Eukaryota; kingdom Metazoa; phylum Arthropoda; class Arachnida; order Araneae; family Araneidae; genus Argiope; species Argiope argentata. The sequence goes on from JAOUZG010002972.1 coordinate 987,917, forward strand.
TTGAAATTCATACGATTATTGATTTAAAAAATATATTTTTTAAAAAGCAAAAAATAATATAAAATAGATCAATGAGTAAAATTATTGATAAAAGGTCCTTATATCTCATCAGAAGAATTTCCTTCGTTCAAAACAAACTCAAGTAATAGGAAGTTTCAATCGGATTTGGTCAATTTTCTCTACACACTAGCCATCTTCTATATCGTGATCATGCTAAAGAAAAAATACCTATTTTTCCGCGCGAAAAATGTACAATATGCGAATCATCCCATGTGTGGCACACAAGTGTCATGAAACTCCAGACGCCTCTCATCTGATTGAGGAATTCAATATTAGCAATCAAAGCTCAATTGAGAATTTCGTTTCTATCGAAATATAATTAGTGGTTAAGAATAAGAATAAAGAAAATTGAAGATCTGATTAAGAGTATTTTCGAGACACTTTTTATAAATTTAATACTTCTTCTTGAGAATCAGAAGTAATCGCTATGAAAATTTTTGAAGGCTTTCAAAAGAAAACAAACTATAAGAGCTTATTGACAAAGTAACGAGACTTATATGCATAATCTCCCTTTATATTTAGAATAAAAGTAAAAATAAACATAAGTGGCAGTAAAAACAAACAAACAAACAAAAGATGAGTTATAACGAAAGCTCAGAAAAACGGACCAATTATTAATTCTTTAAAAAGACATTTTTGCTTATAATTTTTCTGCTCGAAACGGTTTTCCCTTTTCTAGAAAAAGAAAAAAATTCTAATTAATTTTTTTACATCTATTCAAATTCTATAACGTCTATTTTATTTCAATATAAAATTCATGGTTTTAGGTTCTAAATATCAAATAGATAGTGAATATCTTTTGAACTAATCAATTATCCAAGGAAATATATATTTTTGATCTTTAGCAAAGAGAATGTGTTGCAGACCTTCCCTTATCGATTTCTCCGGATCAATAGCCGCGTCACTGAACGCCCGTACTTGCACTCGAGTCATTAATAGACATTTCGGCATGCTATTGGCTATCCCCTCACGTTATCTGAGAGGAGAAAACTGTGATTTTTCAAGTTTATAGTAGAATCGCTTACAAAAAAAAAAGAAAGAGGAAACTTTGCTGTTTTGCTTCCAATTTCTTTCACAAAATATAATTGATTGCGCTCTTAATTTTGTTTTAAAAGTAACTTTTAATGGAATAATTATTTTAGACAAAAGCTCAGATAATCATTAGGGCTAAATTCAAAACCATTCATTAAAAGACCGCAGAAATAAACTGGTATAATTATATGCAAAAAAGATTTCATTTTAATGGCAGAACAAATGGATTATCTACTGAAATGACTTACTTTCGAAGATGAGGGGGAAAATGAGATGAAGATAACGCAAATGAAATTATTATGTTGAATTTTAGATTAAAGCCTCACATTTCACTAACCCCTTGACTCAAAAAAGGAATTAACAGCAGAATTCAATCTGAAATTAGGTATTCCATAAATCGTTACTCGCCAAGGACACCTGAGAGAGCAAGTCCTATCCAAAAGATTTGGCGGATTTCAGATGCTTAGAACCAAATGAGGACACCCTGAAGCCAAATGAGGAAGGCCGAGCAACATCGTACAACGGAGGCGGTCGTTTTATTCAACTGTTCGTTTCTGCTTCTATTCAAAGGGATTCCAGTGACATCTGCAAAAGGGAAAATCCTAAGCTTAAAAAGTCATAGATCAATGAATCAATGTATAGCTCTAACAGATCTTTTGTTAGGAATCAAATGTCCACTCTATCGCCAATGCTTAAATATATCAAAAGTTCAATGTATCGTCCGTTTAGAACTTCAACTTTCAGACAATGATACGCTATTTTTAATTATTTATAAGCAATGCTTCTATTGCTCATGTTCAAAAATGCTCTTTGATGTTTCAGGAATTGTAGTTCCTATTCAGACAGCTAATGTCTGCGAAAGGAGGACGGTAGACTAGAAATTTGCAAGTTCTTAACTCTTCAATTTTCTTATGTTATGCATCACTGTCTCAGTTCCAGAACCATGTAATGGTATAAAATGGAAACTTTGCGAATGATGATTTACGTTTTTATAAAAATAGAGCTAAAATCCGACTTTATTTTCATCTTTTCTGAGCAAATGACATCTTTCTATCTTCATTCGTTTGCGGGAAATTGATTCTTAAAATTTTATTTAATATCTGAGATATTCTTTACAAATATAGAATATCTAAATATTATCCAATTATACTGAGTTTCCAAATTCGCAATTCACCCTTTAATATCTCCCTACGACCTTCTTTTACATTTTGAAATAAACTGAAAGATTTTTATGTGACAATTGTTAATTCATACCGTGTTTTCTTTTGTTGTATACTTTTTCTTGCCTTAAAAAATTAATTATCCTAGATTACAAAAAAAAAATCAGTAGTTTTTTCAATTAAAAAAATTTTACATTTCGAGTAAACTAGAATTCGAAATGATAAAAAAAGTCTTTGATTGGTTTTGAAGTATTTACAGAAGTACCTCATATTGATTAAATGAAAGGTTTTAATGGTCGGTTTCCTAATTGGCTAAAAGGATGATGAAAAAATTCAACAGAAAGAGATCCAACAAGTTCTCGAGAATTATTTCGTTAATTACTTTATTATGTATCTTTCAGAATTTAGTTTTAACTTTAAACCTATCTCATCCTGAGGGAATAATAATTTAATTATATGATTTGTTTCATTGATATTTTTTCTCCATAATTAATTTAGATATCCAAAATAAAGTCCTAATTTTACTAAATTCACTAGAAGGAATTTAAAAAAATTTAATGAGAAAAGTTTGTAACTGGATTAAAAGTAGCATTTAAAAAAATGCCTAATTTATTTTAGAAAAATGTTTGATTTTTTAAAACTTTTTTTTAAATCTAAATATTTTTAAAATCTAAGTTTCCGTCCAGGTGATACGTAACCATTAAAAATAGGGAAGATTTTGTCTGGATTGGAGAAAAAATATTTTTGAAGGTAACGAGCTCCCTTATTGATTAATTAGTTGATTTTAATTTCCTAAAATTAAATTTGTAAAAACGTTTAATTTTTCATGCATTCAATTTTTAAGACTCAAGACAGCGAAGTATCAGCACAGGTATGTTTCAATGAGGGCTTAGCATTTCGAAATGCCAAAATGTTAGGATGAAAAATTTCCACAGACAAAAGAATATTATATAAATTATTTTTATGACAAATTAATATTATTTCGAGATCTTTGATATAAATAATATATATATTCTTTTATTTATTTATTTTGCAACTAGGCTAATAATATTATTTTAACCAACCGACCTTCAAACTCATTTGAGCTGCCTTAGACAGCTATGAAATAAAAAAAATCTGCCACTATCTCATCTCAATGACCATCAGAAAACTACGAGAATGTCCACTGACCCCAGATGCCACAATTTCATACTAGAATAGGATGAGAGGTATCTTCTGTTTGCAGCTCGCACAACTAAAATCTTTCCTGGGATAATTGTTAGTAAAGTGGCTTTTAAATTTCTTTAACATGCTAAAGAGTCTTTTTAAGGAAATGACTTTTTTTCTTTAACATGTTGCTGAAGAGTTTATTTTTTTAAAATCCCTTAATCTCCCTTTTTTTAAGTCAATCGATGGCATATATACAAGTCGAGCGCAATACGAATGATTTCATAGTAAATTTGAAAAAAAAATCATAATAAAGCTATTTCATTTTTATCTCATCGACCGAGCCAAAATACAGGTTTAGATTGACTTCACTTCCACTGCTTCTTTGTTTTCATTAAACCTCGTTTACGACGACAAATCTAATAGCAGAGCATAGAATCCTGAAGTAACAAGAAGCGCAAGTCAGTTATACCCTTTCAGATTAATCTCCCTATGATTAGGTGTTTCTCATTTTAAAAACTTATTTATTATCACTGACATTGGGAGAAACGAAAAAAGATTTTTTGAATTTCGCATATCTTTGATTCGGGCATTGAAAGGGTTAAAAAGTTGTTTGCGTGCTAATCAACTGAGAATCTCCAGATCGTGAAAAAGGTTTTAAGTTGGGGAAAAAACCGCAAAAATTACCACATTTTGCCTTTACGCTAAAGTGAAACAGCTATGACTTTTAGTTTCAACTGGTATCGAAGTGTTTGTTTATTTAGTGACTGATAAATTACATTTAAGAATCGTGTGCCGTATTTTCAGTTCACGCAAAAGACAGACTTTTAAAATTTAGTCGAAAAATTGAAGCTCTTATATATAAGTTAGTTTTACCTCAAGATTTTACCCGAAAGGATACATTGCTCTATTTGAATCAAAAAAACCCATCTGTCTAGATAATTAGTTAACTTGATTGATTTGATACATCATTTTTTAAAGGGAAAACATTTTTCAGCATTCCGCCAAAAGAATTCACCAAGAGGACGTGGCCGAGTTCATTTCAAATGATCTCCAACGATTAACCAATTCGGACATATTAAACAATGCTTATATTGTCAAAGATGTCATAAATTCACATTTTAAATGACATTTTGACACTGTGGGTTTTGAGAAGAAAGTTAATATAATCTATTTATTTTTGTCCCTTTACATTCCTTTTCTGTATCGGGTTTTGCATATGCTCCCACTTGGTTTCGACATGGAGATCAAACTCATGTAGAATTTCATCTTGAATAAATGAAGAAATAATTTCTTTGCTCAAGCTTGGAGAGGGAAACAGCGTATATCTATTAGCTCAATTTAATCAAAGTTTCTTGAAAGAGTCTTCGAATTTCGAATGCATCTTTTGTTGCTCAGCTCTTCAATGCATTCTTTCTCATACTCTGCAATAACCAGCAGTATGATTTCTGGGTGATGCGTTTCCCTCAATCAAAGGACCAATGTTTCTTTTAATGTCATTTGACTAAAGTTCAAATGTACAACATTCAAATAGGTTTAGAACCTTATTTCATATGTACTGGACTAAACAGGGATATATGTAACAATAATGTTATTTACAAGCTTCTTATACTTATTTGCGTTGCTTGTTTGGGAAAATAACAATCTCAAACTTGGTCAGCCATCAAGAAAGACCGAGAGAATAGCTTAATGCAATGACTAAAGCACATTCTTTGTTCTCTGACAATACTCAGAGAATAAGTTTTTATGATCAGATTAATTTCTTTGATTTCATATTCTCCAAAGTTTAAAGTCCCAAATTCTCAGTCCGACAAATGTTTGTTAAATTTCTCGTAGAATAACGTGAATCCCTATCTTCTTCTTGCAAGTATCGCATTAATATCCAAATCCATACTTCCTTATTAGTAACTGAAGTAAGAGAAGGAACTATTACAATGGGCACTGAATTTAACCTTCATGCTGTTTTCAAGGATTAAATCAAGACAATCTAGGAAAAGCAAAAGATTTATGCAATTAAGGATTTAAATTTTTTGCATAATATTATTAAGCTAACTATATTCTTAATAATAAAGATTTCGTTTAACGCAAATTTATTCATTCATCCAACAACGATGATTCACTATATTTGATGAATACTTTTCGAAAAATACATACTTCGTTTTTACGTCAGAATATCAATAAAATGGACGTTGTTTAAAAAATGGCGCTTCCTTCTTCCTCTTTCGCATTGACTAGATTTCGCTAGATTTGTGATACACTGTTCAAAACAATTAAAGGTAATGGGGTCAATTCATGGGTCACGTGTCACGTACCAAACAAACCGATTCTGTTCAATTTTCAACCGTTCTGTGCATCTCGGGATGTCTGCCCATAACGTTGATGAAAGAATTGCAGATGAATAATCCACTAGCCGAATAATAATTAAAAACTTTTGATATTTTTTTTAATTGAATATTTTGAATTATTTTCACCAAACTTTTGTAGTAATATAATTTTATTTATAATATTAAAATTTGAATTAGTATTCTTAATGCAATTATTGTTTTTGTCTAAAGAATTAATAGTGATTTTTAATTTGTTTGTTAGCCTTTTATTCTTTACTTTCCCATATCTTTTTTTTTTGTCCAAAAGATACATTTTGACAAATGGCCATGGCGGTGTTTTTGAAAAATTACATATTTTCTTTTTCTTAATTTAAATATTAAATCACAAGAGAAAAAGATCATATCCTTCTCTGCATGTTGAATTTTATGAATATAATTTTAAAAAATAATTATTACTCTTAGATAAGTTAAGATTTTGAAGCTTACCAATAAAATTATTACATTTTTTTCTAAGTAATGATTTTTATTAGTATTGAGACTTAGATATTTCCAGTTTGATCAGAAGAAAAAACATGAAACTCAAATTTTTATATACTGATCAAATTCTGTTTACAATTTCAAATCAGAAAATATAAAAGGTATAGATATCATTTTTTAAAACCTATGTAACCTATGAATCAGTTATTTCATTTCCATTTATAGAAATCATTAAAGTACTAACGAGTAAAATTATGCCATCATAACTTTTATTAACACATTACAATTAATAAATAAGTAAATAAAGATAAAATGCATATGATAATAATTTGAAGAAATATGTTTAAATGAATGTATCAGTGTACTCACCTATTAAAAAAAAACAATGTAAAACTTTTTACCAACAGTTCTTTTTCTAGATACAGAGAATATAATAGTATGGCAAGAATGTCAAAGTAAATGATAAAATCAATTTCCTTCTACAGAAACATCCTAGATACTGAACAACATTTTTTTTATCACCAATAAAAATATAATGTTGAGCAATATACTTTTAGAGCAGAACATTTCTTAAATATATTTTAAAATTTGAAAGTGACATTGATAAAATTTACATTGAACAAATATAGAATAAAACATACAATACATTAAATTTAATAAACAAGAATAAGATCATACATACAAATAAAAGTTAAATAGGATATAAAGAGGAGTTAAAAGAATATGTTTTTATAGAATTTTATGAATCAAAATCAATAGGTTAAAGAAACAGAAAAAAATGAAACATGTATGTCGCAAGGAAGTAGGAAATAAAAACTATATAACAAATACTGCTACAAAAGCTGATTTTCAACGAAAATATCTATATTTTCTAAAAAAGGTATAACTGAAGTGCACAATAGTATAGCATGATATTATAACAATCAATTTCAGTTTAAATAAAAAAAAAACTAATGACATTTCATTTTAACTATAGCAACAGTTGCTTGACATAAATTTGATTTGAATCCTTTGCAAATACACAAATGTATTTAGAAAACTAGTGATAATGATCTCTGGAGCCATCCATTTTAGCCTTCAGTTATTAGATGTGATTACATAACAATAACAAAATATTATGAATTACTACAAGGTAAAGAAAGCTTTAAGGTTCATACTAAAAAGTAAAACCTCAAAATGAATTTTATTATAATGCCAAAAACTAAAAATCAAATAAAAAATATTATTTGATGTTAATTAATGGTTTTTGAAAGTTATACAATATGCAACTAATATAAAATACTAAATTGATATTATATAAATATGTATAAAAGACAGCCCGTACAAAATATTTGTTCATTTTAATTCTTGAAATGGCTCTTTCTACTGTAACCTTATATGAGATATCTTGCAGTTATCAATTCTTTCAGTGATATTAAACTGAGTACAGTCCTTTAAAAAGTTAATTTCAATTTATATCTTATTTTTTTTAGTTCATGTTCAATTTGAAAACCTTTATCTGCAATCACAAAATCATTCAGTTCTAATACATCAATCAGATAGCTTTTAATAAAAAATTCTTGTCAGTCACAGTGTAATGAAATGAAGTTGACAGCTCCTGAAGGCATTATGACTATCGTATCTTTTAAAATATTTGCTTCCTTATAAAAACTGGAAGTCATTTGCTGTTCTGTTGGATTGGTAGGTTTTATATAGGAAGTCAATAAGTCTGAATTTTCAAAAATCAACTAGATTTTTTTTAAAAAAATTTAAAATCTAATGGATGCTTTGACTTATTAAATATTTGAAGATACGCTTCAGAATTAAAAGAAGAATATATATAAAGAAAAACCTTTCTTTAGTGAAATTTGTCAATTCCCTCATTTTAATATTGTTAACAATATTCTCAGGAATGAATCTTTTTCAAAGAATCCTGAAGTTCCTCAAACTCATTTTGCAAATCATGGATTATTTCAGAAAAAGTAGCATTAAAGTATCTAGTATTCAATTTATCAAATTAAGAGCACTTTTAATGCAATACTTAAACTATAAAAGCTGGTAACAGTCAATACAGAAATTATATTTTCAGTTGTTGGAAAAGATCCATTTATTTAATAAATCTTAAAGAAATTTATTCACCTCCACCCAAGTTAGCATTACAGCTGGTAATTTTAAGTTAAGATATATATTTTTTACAAGAAAACTTTGTTTACTTATATCAATTAAATTTAGATAAGATTTTGTGGGGTAAAAGTAATGTAATATTCATGTAAGCATTTCAAAATCTTCTAAGCATATTCAAAATTATTAAAAAATTTCATCAAATGCCAATAAAAAAAGTTATAAATGCAATGACGATTTTGTTTAATTGCCCCCATTTGTTTTTGACGAAAAACGCGATCTGATTTCTTTTCCTTTGAGAGGGTTTTCTAAAAACTTACTTTAACAGTTTTGGGTTTCATTTTTTTTTTGTATTTAGTAAAAAGAAGTACAGTGAATGAATTCTTTAAAATAAATGGCGCATATCATCAACTTCAAAAACAACAACCTTCTATTCCAAAGCTAACAACCGATGTCAGGATTGTTGAAAGGAAACTTAAAAAGTAGCATTTCATCATGGCATTAACTTACTGCTGAATGCTTTATTTTGTGTTTCATATTAAAGCATCCAGCAGCATATCACTATTCTATCTTTTAACATTAATAAGAGGGGAAAAACGACTCAAAATTATAACTACAAATGTAAACAAAACATCCGCTTTATACTTGGCTGAGGGCGTTAATGGCAGACTCATCGAGGAGAGCGTTGCGGATGAAGATTTAAATGCCGTGCGCAGAAGTCACATGTACCTTTTATGTCAATTGAATTGCCCCCATTGTAAATTTTGTATAAAATAACGGTATAAACATTTTTTTCTTCATAAAAAGAATGAAAAGCCACAGATACACATTTTTCTTATTCTCAAACTTCTGAGTATGAAAATTTTGAGCTTGACGTCGAAGACGACGCTTTAGCGGCAGATAATTGAATTTGTCTTTCAACTTAATGTAAGACAAAAGCGGAAAAGAATGATCGGCATTCAGTAAGCGCTTTGTTTCGATGAGTGCGATGTCTCAACGAAGTTATTTAATCGAATCAGCAGCTTGGAGAGCTGTTGGCGGGTTACAAGGGAACCAAACTCAAGCAGAAGTAGATGAAGCCATTGGTGTTTCACAAAGTAAGATTTTCAGGATTTGGAAAACTTTTTTTGGAGACTGGAAATATAAACAGAAGATCCAGGTAACGGTGTAGACGTGCAACAAGGCCCAATGAAGACCGTTACTTAATATTAACGGCTCGGAGATACCGAAATACGAATGCCACTCTCCTTCAACAGCATTTTCGTTAGGTTACTGGTCTACAGTTTCGACACAAACTGTTCGAAACCGCCATCACGCTGTAGATCTGTTTACTCATCGACCAATGGTGTGTGGCACGTTAACAGCAAAGCACCATAAAGTCTGCCTGGAGTGGGCTACAAAGCATGTGGACTGGTGAAGCAATGAATGGGGGAATATTCTTTTCTCTGACCAGTCCCGTTTTTCTGTTCATCCTGATAACAGACGTATTTTCATCTGGAAGGAACGTGCCACTAGAAACCGTACTACGTTTGTGCACGAAAGTGTAAAATTTGGCGGTGAGGGAGTGATGATCTATGCTGGTATCCCCATTTATGGGGGCACCGGTCTTCATATCATTTGAAATGATGCTCTGACGTCGCCGATATAGGGATGAGATCCTGAGACTTATTGTAGTCTCTTACGCTGTAGCAATTGGAGATGACTTAATGTTAATGGACGATAATTGCAGGTCACACCATGGCAACTTGGTGAATGATTTCCTTTTGGAGTAAAGAATCATACGAATGGATTGATTAGCGTGTTCTCCGTTCGTGAACACAATCGAGCATGTTTGGGACATTCTAGGCAAACTTACTACTGGACGCCTTCCACTCCCACAAACTCTCTAAAAACTGTAAATATCTATTTAGGATGAGTGAGACAGAATATACCAGATCCTCATCAACATCATCATTGACTCTATGCCTCAAACGTATTCTCCGCTGTTGGCTATCAGGGAAAACACTACCCCATGTTAAAAAAGATTTTCTCTTAAGAAAACATCTTTTTTATTTGTTTTTCTCAAGTACACAGATTATGTTGTTGTTGTTTTCCTTTTTTACTCAATAAAACGTATACTCAATAATACTCAATAAAACGTATTTTTTTCTACCAGACATTTTTATTTCCTATAACCTACTGCGTCTGTAAATTTTGTATCAATCATTCAAACAATTCTGCAAGTGCAAAATCAACCCACAACCTCAATATCCTTCAATTGTTTTGAGCACTGTGCTTCAAGGCTAATGTATCTTTGACCCCATGGGGTACCACCCGTTTTGGGCAGCTGATTTTCGAATCTCAGAAAAAGAAATGAAAATTTAAGACAAATGAATATTGATATTGAGAAAAGCATGATGGAAAAAATCCGATCAATCCACCTTCTTTTGACTGTGGCTAACTTTGAGATAGAAGCAATCTATGTTGAAGCCAATCTATGTTTGAATTAAAAACATGATGTGATCAAATGATCATAGAAAATGTATTAAATGCCTTTATGTTTCCAATATGAATTATTATAAATGAAATTGAAAGCTATAATTCAGCCTTTTGAAGAGAATTCATAATTATGTGTTTTAATCTAACATACGATTTTAAAATATATAAAAATAGCCTTGGCTCTGGTGCAGTCATAAAATTTGCAAAAAAAAAAAAAATAAAAAAAAAAAAGAAAAGAAAAAGAAAGATTATTCATGCAATTGATTATATCTATTAATACGTATTTCTGTTGTTTTAAATACAATTATAGAAATTATAATAAATACAATTATAGAAATTCTTTACGAAATTGTGTTCCTTGATATTAATTTAATTTAATTTTATTTTTTAATATGAATCACCATCCCACATAGAATCAATATAAGAATAAAATTAGGGTCTTTCTATTTCTTAAATAATTGCAAAAAAAGAGTCTTTGTTTAAAAAAAATATTTGATTTAAAAAAAGTAGGTTCATTCAAATTTAACTGCAACGAAAAAATATATCTATTTAATCTTTCTGTATTACGAATTTTTCCCCACTTACAACAGTCAAGGAGTAAGAAATGTCTGAAAACCCCTGTACTAACAACCACGATGCTTCAGAAGGAGAAACTTTTTTTAAATAATGTCGCTGATCAGCTCAAGGCAGTGAAAGAAAGCAATTCTATGCACATTCACAGTACGGTGAAAAGAACGCCGCAACAGAAAACAATACCACATGATCTTTATCACCAACAAAAAGATTTTATATTTTTGAGCCTCTAGAAATTTCCATTATCTGACTCTGCTATCATTGTTAGCAGATTGTTTTTATTAAATGGATGGTAGCGTTGAAGAATAAAATATAACATCTAAGATATTAGTTATAATAAACACTTCATGAGTCATAATTTTAATAGTACTTTAAAATACTTAAAAAAAAAACAAATTGTCAAAAGTCTAATGCACAAAGAAAAAACATAAAAGTTTGGGGTCTTAAAAATATAGGATTAAGAACTTTCGATACAATAAGAAAAAATTATCGCCAATTTTATTAGAATCATCATGCATGAGATGAACATTTCAATTGGAGAATTTCTATTGGTATTTCACTCGTTTATCTTTTTGTGGAAAGATTTTGATAAAAAGTTTCTTACTGTAGTGCTTTAGTGAATATGCATGCTTAAATTTTTTTATTGCTCTCCCTTTTTGGATTTCTGATTCGATCCTTTTTATTAATAATCCTTTTCTAATGAAAAATGTTTCGAGGAAGCACCTACCATTTCCATGAACTTTGTAAGAAGTATCCTCTCAAAGATCGCCCCGGTCTTTAACAGCATAACGAGGTCCATCTCTCCCAAATAAAAGATGTAATCATTAAAGGTATTTGGAACTCTGCTTGTGATGCACCAGAAAGAAGATGCTGGTGAATAGAATCCGATATTTCGGATCCTGAAATCCCGTAGCTTAACTATAGGATTGACAAATGAATCGAAACAACCCATCGTTGGGACCTGAAGTGCATCAATTAAATAAACATTGCTATATTTCCTTTTATTTGCTAAAAATTTCATTACTTTGATCATTGCCATAGCTAGAAAAAAGTGGCATTGAAAATACAGTTATGTAATAAATTCGAAAAAGAAATGTAATTTTTAATATAAAATTATAGTTAATATAATTTACTGGTGTGAATTAAAAACCAAATGACGTTTGTGAAAGAGAAATTAGTAATACGTGTAATTTATAGCTTTTTTTTCTGGAGATATTGCTTTCTGAAGATGCATTCGTCTTAAATTTGCGGTTATTTGGTTTGTTCAATATGAAAATCTCCCTCCGGCAAAATAGCTGCAAGATTGGAAACACTTTGTTTCAAATGTAGAATTTTCCTTCAACTAATGCGTTCTCCTTGGCACTAATATCGATTAAATAACATAGCGCCATCTGGTGAATGCTGTACAGAGAGATGAAGTCATCCTCTTATTCGGCTTTCCTACCGGGAGAGTTTCAAATATTCAAAAGCATAAAATTCCCGATGGAGTCCTTTTTAAAGAGATTTCATTTCATAGGTTTGGATTACATGGAATCGGGTTGTAGTATTTAGCGGATATAATCACGAAACAATTTCCATTCGTTTTTATTCAGTACGGAAAGTATTTTCTGCAGGAATTCACCTCTGTGTTTGAATTTATTGAGCACCTAAGCATCTAAGCTTTTCTATTGCAGTTGCAGTTAAACGAATTGGGTTGAAACGGCTAGGAAAAGATTTTATAATTATTCTATACCTTGGATAGTTTGAGGGAAGGAAAGACAAGTGCACCCCCTAGAGGTGGGAGCAAAGAATACTTCCCATTGGGTTGAAGAACTTTTAGGGATCCGATTGAAGAAAAAATATTCTATTTTTATAATCTCCCTTTCTAACAATCAGAAGGATTCTATTATACCTTCTATTGTTTTTATGGTCCTTATGCGGGACTTTACTTTTTGATTCTTAGACATGTATATTTTCGATAATGAAGGTGAAAGAGATTTATACAAAGTCCTATTTGTACCCTTTAACCAAAACTTACACCAATAGAGGATAGCATTAATTTTGTCTTTATAAACAGTAAAGTAATAAATTATTGTGCTGTTGATTTTAATTGATATTCAGTTGTTTATATTATATTTCTTTTCTATTCTCGGACTCCAAGTTTTAGAAGCATTATTTGATATATTTAACCTTATTTTTTTAATTTCATGTACTTAAAGCGCAAATTTATTTCATGAAAGCACATGAAGAAATTTCGATTATCTTTTACCCCTTACTATTAATTATTTGATAACATCGACGACATCAAAAATATACATTTATTAATGTGCATACTGAAAAAAAAATGTTCTGTATGGTGCTGAGATTTCACTGTATGCATATTAGAATTCAAAGCAAACTCTTTTCAATGTAACGGTCCCTACTTCTCTTCGTTTCTAAAGCATGTCATAAGTCTTGGAGGAGGTCTCCTTCCACTTCATATCAAAGCACAGAAGCTCACGTGAATGGATAAACATGAGAGAAGTCAACTCGGAAGAACGAAACAAAAAGGATTTATATTGATACATTTATAATATTGCTGAATGTGCTTTTCTGCTGCATAATAATGGGAATGCTCGAACATTTTTACCATAATTCGGTCTTCGTGGCTAATATTTATACCATGAAATTTGCACTGGAATACATTATCATGCATAATCTAACAAATTTAAAGATTTTTTTTCAGATTCTAGATCTGTGTTCATTAATCTAGATCTCCTTCAAAAGAAAATAATAATATTAAGAAAAACTTCAGATTACAATTAAGGGGAAAAATTGAGATGAGCGAGAGCTCAGACAGAGCAGCAATTAAATGAGACAGTCGATGAATTAGAAAACAAACTACAAATAAAATGGAAGTTGATATTTATGTCTACGAATGAGACTACATTAAGAAACAGCCAATGCAATATAGACCAGAGATGTGGAAAATCTCTTCTAAAAAAAAGAACCAGGAAATATTTTGATAAAAAAAATCCAAGAGGATTTCTACTTAAATCAAACTTTCACGGGATATAGCGTTTACAAAACACATTAGAAACAGAAGGAGAATGTTTTACTGACAGGTGGAAATCGATAACTCGAATCGCATCTTTCTGAACTCTGGAAAAGCAAATGGAAGGAGTTAAAATTTAATCGACAGCTTAATATTCCCGTCAACATGCCATCCTAAATTTTTTTTATTTATTTTTTGAAAAATACTTTTCCAAACATGGACATGAAGGAATGCACCTATTTCTGCAATTCGCCTATTCATGCATTAATTCTTTTTCACTTAATTTACTTGTTTTTTTATTGTTTCTTTTGCGTTATTTGACTTTACCTATTTATTATTGGACTTTATTTACTTGATCAGTTATTTTTATTTATTTTTATTTTTTATTCTGTTTATTCTTAAATTTAAACTGACTCTCTTACAGCTTATATTTTTATATCCACAAGAACAAGACAAAGATATTGTAACAAAAGAATATAGATTCTTTACTATATTTCTGGAGTTTTAATCATCTTTAAAAGATGAAATATTCTGTTTCTATTGCTACCTATTTCCATTTATATTCAATTGTTGGAATTTCTTGGAAGTATTCATTCCATTGAAAATGGCTGAATTTTATAAAATCATCAATTTTAAACTTGTAATTTATGGCAACACACAGAAGTTACACCAACCTATGGAACTTACCCTAAACTGGTAAAAAGTATGGTGTAAAACTGGTAAAAAGTTAAAAGAAACCAATGCAAAAAATGCCAGGACAAAGCAATGAATAAAGTTTAATCGTCCCTGTTTAAATACGATATGACATATTTAGATATTGTTTGTTGTCTAGAGTTGAAAAAATGCAGAAAATTCATGTCTTTAGAACAATATATATCGTTCGTTTTAGTGTGGTTAGCGTTATTAATCTAATTATTCCACGAAATGAATTTACGATTTTGAGTCATGTTCACAGACACACGGAAAGACAGATTTACCGTAGATGGGTTGATTTAAATTTTCGTAGAAATCGCAGATTTTTGTGAAAAACCAAACAGAAAGTTAAAAACTTTTTCTTTGTTTCTTTTTCGAGTGATCATATTCACAAATAGACAGACATCATTTCAAAGATAGTTTTTTTTAAAAAAATTTTTTTAATGTAACGATTCTTCCCTCGTCCTCTCGAAATCGAATCCGGCAACAGTGCTTCTTCGGAGCTTAACAGAAGAGAACTAAAAAAAGGGATAGAAATAATGAATGAATAGATCTTAGAAAAAGTAACGATCGTATCCTTAGATCTATAAAGAAAGAGTTTTGGGATAGAAAACGAGTTTTGCAGTGGTGATTTGGACTGCAATACCACTCAATTTCTTGGTGGAATTTTTCATTCATTCATTGGCCATCTTGCTGTAGTTGCTTTACATGCACTTTTTAAAATAATTTTGAATCCAGGACAGAACGAAGGAAGGTGACAATATGCTGTCCCCCATAAGGCTGTAAATAGTGTTGGAAAATAGGGCTTGAGATTTTCTCGGAATCAACAATACATGTTGAATAAATTACAATGCAACTTATTGAATGGTACTTGAACCAGAAACAGATGGTACGCTAGATATCTAGACAGAAGATTAAGTCAAGTCAAATTATAAATAGCGGTCTTCAACTTACATAGTTTATGTACCATATTTATATGTTGTTGTAGTCATCATATCAAATCAGTTGGAGCCTCCTTGAAAAATGAGCGACTTTGCGATTAAATATTATTTGCAATGGTTAAAGTATATTTTCCGATAAATATCTCGAAACTAGGGTATTAGCAATGTTCATTTGCAATATGTTGCTTATTAATCTTCCTGGATAAGAATATTAATCTCATGAAAATTAAGCGTATACACCTGCATTTGAGAAGTTTTATTCTGCTTGTCACTTTCTGAAATCACTTCCAGACAGTTTTCCATATGCTTTGCATTCCTCATTCTTAGAACCCATAGCTCATCAGATTCCTCAGATGAACTGATTAAAGTGTCATGGTCAATTAGTTTCCTTTAACACAAAAGAATGTTCAACCAAGATATTTCTGTCAGCCGATGATGCTTCGTTCCTCATAATATCAGCTTTGCTTTAATTTTTTTGTATAATGGATTGATATAATATCGCTATTTCGATTTGTGCAAGTTTCTTTGAAGGCGAAAAACTCTCAGCTTCATATCGTCAGTGCCAATTCGGCACTCTTAGTGATTAAATTATTCTTTCTATGATAAAAATTATTTATCGTGATGCCAATTCATTTTATTTTTTATTAGTAAACAAAGAAAGTATAGAAAGAAAAAATATTGTAATCGTCAAAAAATTCAAACTGGAGATTAGGTTTAATTTTTACATTTCACAATTCCTTCAGTCTTAAATAATTAACACTTTTGGAATTACACCTATCTATATATGAGCAAATTAACTAAAAAAAGCAATGATCTGGACGTATGAAATTTAGAATGTGGCCATTATACCAAAGATGTATATCAAATCCATCAAATGGTTAACGTAACAAGCAAGATTAAATTTAATAAAGGATCTCAAACTAGTTTCGAAATATGAAGTAAAGGGAAGAATATACGCTGAAGTTATATGGGAAAATCAAGAGAGAAATCTACTAGCAGTTATTATTGTAGGAGTTAGCTACAACAATTGTCAATAAAAAATCTAGATGTGAAATTGATATTTCTTGGCACTGATTAATTCTAATTAACATTAGAATCAAACCAATTGCAGATTTCAAGCAATTTTTAGTTTTCATTCTGAAAATACTTGTAGTCATATCGAATTTCTCCTTTCTATTATTGTTTTGATAGTAAGCGTATACTTTGAATTTTTTTTATCTTATAATTCCATTAAGCCTTTGAGCTGACAAAGGGTTCACAGATGTCCAAGGCAAAACAGTCCACTATCCCACTCAACGAGGCCACATAAGCTAGCCAGTACCTTATAGAAATCAGAATAATGTTTATATCTTATAAATGAATTAATTTTCGATCTAAGGCTATGCTCCTGTAAACTGTGTTCCGGCAAACAATCTCAGCTTATCGGTCACGAACGTCATTTTTAGTTCTATGATAATTACCTACCGACGTGCTTTGGTAATTTTGGGACAAATCATTTCGATGAGCAAATGGTTAAATGCTCAGTTAGACTTGATTCTACTACAGTTCGACATCTGATGAGCTAAAAGGTTATAGACACAACGATTATCTGTAATTAAAAGGATAATACTAACTAAAGTAAATATTATTAACAAAAATTATGCTTGACTAAAATTCCAAAAGTGACAAATCGTTGAATACATATTATTCCAGTCATAATAATTATAATTTTTGTTTTCGTGTTCCGCTTTATAACGGAAGGAGGGGTGCAGTGGCTTCTGAAGGTAAGGACTCCTGAGCACCCGAATAACGATCGGGTGGTATAATTCCCGACTTGAGAACTTTTGCGACCAGGTTCGAACTTCAATTAGCTCAATATTTTATTATTGTTTAATAAAAATAATATTGACTCTTTATTTTTCTAAAACATCTGCATTTTAATTTTGTTAATGTAGTATTATTCATTTGCTCTATATTACACATAAATATTGCTCTTATAACAAAAATTTATATCACATAAAGTTAAATATATACTAATAACAAGTAATATAAAAGCAATTTTTTTAATTCAATTCCTAGTTTCGATATTAGGAAACATTTTATTTTAGTTATTTTTAATTAAATAATTATAATTTTTGTTTTCCGCTTTATAACGGAAGGAGGGGTGCAGTGGCTTCTGAGTGTAAGGACTAGATTCGAACTCGCAGCACAAGGGATGCGAATCCAACGCCTTACCAAACAGGTCAACCGGCTTTACAGCAGCCGCAATCGGCCCAACGATTACAACTACTGTAAAGAACTATTATAAAGGCGAGAAAGTTAGTTTTTAATTAATTAATAAAAAATTAATTAATTAATATTTGAAAAAATGGTATTAACGTCAAATGTCATCCACTACAAATTTAAAAAAATTTACTTGAATTTGATTGGATGAATGGAAAGTATTTTATTAACGATTGAAAATTTGAACAAGATATATATATAGGGAGAGTGTTAGCTAATAGTAGGAAGTGAAAAACAATTATAACAAACTCGATTTTTTATATTTTATAATATTTAATTAACTGCATTACAAATAAATGCAAATTGATTTAATTAAAAATAAATTTATAAAAAATACAGTTTTATTAATAACAAGAATGTAAAATTTCTATTTGAATATTTCCTTACTTTTTTACTTATTTTTACAAATATCACTGTATTTTATAATCAATTTTGCTTCTTAAATTTCATAAGCAAGAATTTTAAGGAATCGAATTTTATTAAATTAATTTATTCACTGATAATTAAATTCTGAAAATATTGAAATGCTATAATGTCATTAAGAGTGCAGAAACTGTACGAAATTTCAAAACTCTAAAACATCAGAAAGAGAGTTTAAAATCAACAAAAAAAATCCCTCATTAATATACACGAAGCAAATCGTGCTTATATGTAAGTGAGTAAAAAATATTTAGCTAGTTAAAAGTAAGTAAAAAATATGATATAAATAGTTTGAAAATTCATTCAATTAATGGCAAATTTGTTTAATAATAAAAGTTCGATTAATGCCACCTCTAGTCTCTGTATTGAATGTGTCTTTCAGCTCTAAGCAAATATCAACGGAGAGTTTCTTAACTCTAAAAGGAGTTCCCCTCTAAAAGGAGCTTCCAATTGCTGCAATCCGATTCCGACTTTGCAATGCAGAGCCTTCGAAAGAGGACTTGAGACACGGAAATTCATATCTGAAAGAGATGCGATTGAAAAACTTTGAGACCCAAGCGTGCCACCGTTTAGGCTTAAATGTGCCCGATGTAAAACCGAGAATTACAGATGAATTTATTACGTGATCTATGACTTCCAAGTAACTTCTCTGAAGATGAAATTTGATTTTACAGAAAGTCTCAAACTGCTATTTTCTGAAAAAATAGAGCAGCGTAAATTTGATTCAGTTTGTGCGTAATTTTATTCGTTACAAGTGACGAATAAAGTAATTTATTTTGATATGCCAAACACAAAAATTACGTCCATATTTAAATGAAATATTAATCATACTCTATCTTGATTCTTAGAAAATAAACTATATTCTCATTTATTTCATTTATAGGTTAGAGAAAAACTGTTATCTTTGGAGGGAAATTCGTTGTGAACATTTGAAAAAATTTTTTTTTTGCTAATTTATTTCATTTATTTATCATCTCTATTGAAAAGAAAAGTCGGCCTTTTCTTTTCGTGTGGGGAGAAAGGAGGAAGCATCTGTTCGATCTCCCAGGCACCAATCAATATTTGTATTCTATGTCCGGCCTCATTTCATCATCCAAAGACGCTTCCTCACTCATGCCTCACTCATGATGGATCATTGTTGCTTCGAATGCTGCAGTAACTCAAATTTTAGAGAGAAAATGCCGGTAGGTTTATCTCCAATTTGCAAAAATTAATGAATTCAAAAGGTTTATCTCATCGGAAATCATTAACCCTTTTGAATGCTTAGTAGATATCTGTGTCATTTATTCTTAGGTGGTGGAACTGATTGATTTGATTTTTACAGGTGGGTAGAGGAAAATATGACATCTAAGAGACAGGTGTCCTGTCTGGCAGTGCACACTTGGGGTCTCCTGAGTAAGGAATCTCCACTACAACGTTCTTGCCACGTATCGCGGGGGCGTCTCTACAGCATCTGCCTCTTGGCCTTCCTCACATCCTTCTTCCTCGCCCTGCACTTAGTCTTCCTCGGATACCCACGGACACCCTTGCTCTGCCTGGATTCGTACAAAGGGAATACTTACAATGCGGACGGTGAGTAAACAATCAAACTGATATGCAGGGTGATTTTAATTAAAGTTACGATTTCAAAAATCAATACTTTTAAAATTCCTGATTTTTGATACGGACTTGATATTTTAGAACAATCGTGAGGTAATGCAATTTTGTTTGAAGAAGGAAAAAATATTTCTAAAATGATCCGATAGATGGCGCTGTCAAGAAAAATGCCAAAATGAATTCATTAAATACATAAGAAGAATGCATATGCAAGAATGCATGTTTACAGCAACAACAACAACAAAAAGAGCTTCATGGGAAAAAAACACCTTACTGATAGGACGAGGGGTTTTAATGCATAATTTGTTCGATATGAGCTTGCCTTGCCTATTGGAAACGCAAAACGTCATGCTCAACAGATCGAAAGGTATCTATACTGATGCAATGGATGTGGTATGTGATGCTTGCCTTCAAGTCTGCTAGATTCTTAATCTGCCAGCTGTAAATAACATTCTTGAGATATCTTCATATCCAGAAATCACACGGGTTTAATTAGGGGGAACGTGGCTGCCACGTTGTTGGAAAAGAGGACTTATGATCCAGTCATCTCCGAAATGAACACTCAGCAGCTGCTTCACAGGAGTAGCAGTGTGTGGAGATGTATGAATATTGGACGATCCACACACTGACGCTGCGGAAGTGCCGGAAGGACTCGGTTACGCAAAAATACTTTTTACTGCTTACCAGTAACGGTGCAAGTAACTGGATTCTCATGTATGATCTCCTCGAGGAAAAACGGTGATAAACGATGCCGTTATTCTGCGCCACACAGTAACCTTTTCAAACTGAAGAAGTGATGGCTGTAGCTGGAACGAATTTTCGGTTACACATATCCTACAGTGTCGCGTATTTACAGAGCTGTGCAAATGGAAGTGGGCTTCCTCAGCCCACGGAATGTTCCCTGACCATTTGTCGCTCACTTCCATCCGGGCAAGTAATCATAGCGAAAAAGATCCCTGTGCTTTCAAAGCAGTATGTGTCAACTGCTGCAAATGAGTTATCTTGTACGGATAACATAGCAAGAAGTCACGTAAGACTTTTCATCCCTTGGTAATCGTCATATCCAGTATCCGAACAACTCACCCTGCACTGCTGCTACCAGCATCCCTGTTCTTGTGATGCGGTGCTCCCCCTGCTGCAGCCGAAACGGGCTTCCTTCCTCTCCCCCGTCAAGTCAATCGGTCTCTTCGAATTTAGCAAGCGTTTTTCTGAGACGATTTGTGGTTATGGGACCAGATTTCATGGATTTCAATGTATGAAACATCCTTGTAGCTTCAAGTGCACATTCATCGTTGCTATAAAAAAGCTTCAAGAGCAGAGTGCGATCCTTCATGGTCAGAGTCATGATGCCGCATTTAGGCAAAGCACTGGTGCCCTGCATTTTTCTGGTCTGTGGTGTAAATGTCACTTATAAGTCATCCGCATATCTCCAGACAATGCGAAACCTCACAGAACCATCTACCGCCACATTTGGGGACTCTGTCCCCTTTACCAAGCGAAATGTTCTTGCCTCACAATTGTTCTGCTAAAATATTAAGTCATTCTGACCAGTAATTTTAAAATTGTCAATTTTTAAAATCGCAACTTTAATTATAATCACCCTGTACTTCCATTCATCATGGAAATGTTTAATGACCTAAATATGGGTAGTAAAGTTTCAAAATTTTTCATTTATCTATTCGAGTTGAAGCATACTGAATAATATAATTCAAAATGGCCTTGGTACTTTTTAACAATCCAAAATTGTTCTGTCTGAAGCTAGTTAAAAGTCATATATCTCTATATAACAGAACTTCTAAAATTTTGGTTCGTTACCAAAATTAAAATCGTAAAAATTCTTAAAATCCTACCTTTTTCCATACATTTTAAAGGTTTTATTTTTAATTATAAACTTACTCTTTCAAATAAATAATTTTACATTTAATGAAATTCCATTTCTAAGATAAATTGGTTGTTTATTAATTTAAATATTATGACATTTATATTCTCCTTGCACAGAGAAAAATGTAAGGGACAAAAGAGTTTCTATTTTACAAAATGATTAGAATTCTTAGAATGAAGTAAGATGAATTGGAACAATCTTGCAAATTGAAGATCTGTGCATTAATGTCATAATTAATTCAAAAAAATATAATTAATAATAAAAACAGTTGGGGCCTTACCTGGTTTCCAATCCTTTCATGTACGTCAAATTTTATTATATGTTAAGCACAATATTTTCTGTTGGTAATTGAAATAGTCTTTTTGAAGGATAATATTTTGTACATCAGTTTAGAAACATCTTCTGTTTACTAAGAAAATCATGCTGCTTATATTCTTAATAGTGTCGTAATGAAATATCTGTGAATATTAAAGATGTTTTTAATATATTGCGATGCAAAAGTTTAGACTAAAACCTTTAATATATTCACCCTTTTAAAATGTTTCAATTGAAGAATTAGAAGTGACTCGTTAAATGGATGGTCAATGATTGAAAACGAGCGAATTTATGATTCCAAAAGGCATCCTCTGCCACAAGCAAAAACTAATTGGAAAATAGTTTTTTACCGCCGTAAATTGCAAAATTAGAAAAAAAGAAGGTCAGATTTGTCGTTGTGGAAAATTTTAAATTCCTATGACACTAAGAACTACATTTTTTGATTTAAAAAAAATCTTTAACTGCAATTTTTAGAAAACTTTTTTTCATAAAAATACTCTCCATTCATACAATGTCTCTAAACCCAATAGAGATAATTCACTTAAAGTTACAGTAAGGTTTCGAATTATGAATCGCATATCACATCGAAGCCGAGTGAGGAAAATTGATTCAATACATTTTGAAACCTTTGGGCTTTGCTTTTTGCCTAAACTTTGGCAGCACATTGGAATAGATAGTTGATGAAAATTTTAAAATGTTTGATTTATCTCTTAGAATATATGGAACTTTTTTTATGCAAATAGTATACTCCACACATGCAGATGATACTAGAATATACTGTAATATCAACTATTTTTACTCAGGTTGTTATGATATGTACTTTCTTTAGAGGCAAAAAAAGTATGCCATTATGTCTACATCCAAATAACAAATCCATAATTCGGCAGAATATGTGGAAGTTTTTAAGAATATTCTGAAGACCTTTTGATGAAATTTTTTTAAAAAAGTATTATTCAAATACCCGAAATAAGAATAATAATAGCACATAGGAAATGATGAAAAAGAGCGAAAATGTTTATTCTGAAATATCAAAAAATAAAAGAAAGAAATTGGAAAGTTGAAAATGTTGCATTTTCATCCACGGTAATACCTCAAAAGACAGAATAATATTACCTAAATGACTACAAATAAAAAAATAGCAATTGAAAATGAACCGATTAAAAAAATCAGCATTTGATAATGAGACAATTTTTTTCTACTATAATTACCCACTAAAATATATCAGTGTTGAAAATAATGTGATTCTGCAAGAGTAACGTTTCCTAACATAGCATCATTTTTCGGAACAATGCCGTCGAAAAGGAAACATGAACTGGCAAATACAAAGAAGAAAAAAAATGAGCAAACATTGAAGAAATGATTTAGTTTAAGGTAATGAGCCTTTCAAATACATACTTTTATTTGATTTCGCCTGTTTGTTCATTGACGCTTGTTCTTGAATTTCCTGAAGTCTCTGCGTTTTGGAAGTTTGTATAATTGGGGGTTTTCCATAACCGTATCATGCTTTAATATTTTCATTATTCAATTAGAGACAATCGATTCATTTAATTCAATTTGGATACTTTTTGTGAATTTGTGAACACTTTGATTTGTAGATTATGTCATATTTAGGAGATTGTATTATAAGCTAAACAATCATAATAATAAAATTCTATTTTTATCACACTAAATATTTAAAAGACTATTTTTTAATGAAATTTGCTTATCATATTAATACTAAAGTTAGTTTAACCATTTTCAGAAACCCTACACAATTTTACCATTAACTTCAGTTCCAGCCATAAGGTTGCCTTAATGTTTAATCTTATATACCTCACCATGTATCCGAATCACAATAATGAAAGGGAACTCAATATCCATTTAATCTGAAAGTACGAATGATATTTTGCTCTACTATTGTTTTAATATAAATAAAGAATTACTGATGATTTTCAAACAAAAAGCTCAAGAGGAAGAAGTTTAAAAATAATTCAGGAAAATAAAGAATTAACTCAAAGTGGGTTGAACTCAATATTTAAAAAAATATATTGAGTTAATTCTTGTATAAAAATTTATTAAACGTATTGTTTACTGAGACAAGTATGTCTATATGTGCACACGATTATTATTGATTGATGTTATTTTCCTGAGAAGTAATGGTGGCCCTAATTACTAATTTCTAAAACATTGGAGTTTGGCATAAGCTTTCAATTGCAACAACGCTTTAAATATCTTAAGAAATTGTATTTTATACCATTTCAATCAATAAAAGTACCGATGAAAAAAAAATACGAGATCTGAATTTTTAAATCTTTTCTCGGTCCCATTTGCATACTTTCAGTAAAATATTTTTGGTATTTTGAACTTTTTTTTTCTTCAAAAAAAAGTTATATTCTTCTGCAAACAAAACCGAAAAATATTTTTCTTCCTTATTTTAGGCCAATCAAATCAATCACCTAGCAATAGAGAAGAAAAAATTGTTTTTATGACCTTCCGTAAGCATTCTTCGAATTGGCTGTAAAATATATATTAAAATTGTCTAAACTGGTAAGATTCAAAGTTTCATAACTCTGTCAATTTTGATCGCAAAAGACTAAATTTTTTTTTCGTTTAAAATGTTAGTTTATGAAAAAAATTTATTAAATATAGTTAATAGGATATAAAAGCTTATATTTCTATATAATTAAATTTGTCATCATTAATATGGATGCTTTGTAAATTTATCTCCGTGTAAAGGACGGCATTACTCAGAACCTTTTGAATCGATAACGTTATAAGAAGTTATGATTTGAGTTAAAAACGAAAGAAAAATATAAAATCTTCTATAATTTCATCTGAAAGACAATAAAATAAAATAATAATGGATTATTTTGTATAATAGTAAACAAACACAACTGTTTAGAGAATTGATGTAGAAATACTGGAAAAGGTTACTATTCATATACGTGAATCCGAATTAAACCCGAATGTAAACTTAGTGTAAACTCCGATATTATAAAATTTAGTTTTACAATTTTAATCTTTTTTATATAAATTGACTGGCGTTATTACACTTAATTTAGAATATAAAGTACTTAAGGAGTTGATAAATTCAGAAGTTCAGCATCAAAGAGGGTCACTTAAAAATAAAATCATTAAAAAACAATTTGAACAGAAAATTCCGCCTTTCTAATATCAGATAAGCGATATTCCTGACAAAAATGTCATTTAAATTTTTGTTTGAATTCTATTGAAATAAATCAGATACTCAAAAAGTATAATTGGCATCAATTGAAGAAAAAAAATTATTCAATTCTGAAAAATATGTAATTTAGCTTTCTAATCTTATTTTATTTAAATAAATAAAAGTAACCACTCATCATATAATTCTCTAATCGCAATATCGCCTTTTTTTAAATGTGTTCGTATAAAATTATTTTTCAAGGCTCTCCATCAAAAGTCCCATATGAAAAGAAAGCACTTCTATCCGAAGCAATTCTTTTTCATTTCTACTTAAATTGATACAGTTAATGAGCAATTTTTATATATATTTAACACTTTAAACCTGAGATAATGCTCCAAAATTGTGATCAAAATTGATTGCATATTCATGTACATAGTTTTGAAATTCTTCCGCTCAACTCTTCACAAATTCATTTTATCGTCACCTTCTGTTACGATATTTTTCGTCTAATTTTTTCTGCTAGAGAGTAATTTCAAATGTATTGGATTCTCAACATTTTACTTTCAAAAGACTCGATTGAAAAAAGGTGAATGCGGTGGAAATTGTCGAAAAAAATTCGAGGTTGATGAATCCCGAGTCCGAAATATTTATTTTAGAAATTATGTCTATCAAAAATCCAATGAGATCAAAAGATGAGATTTGATAAATGTATTTTTCACTTCAATTCTAAATGTCTATCGAAATTTAGAAGGAATTAATCCTAAGTTTCCTGAAACCCTGCGTATTTCAGGGGAATCATTGAGGAATGCAGCGAGTTATTTGGATGAAATTTGGCTTTTAGTTTTAACACTAGAATTGTAAATACATATCAAACTTAAAATATTAGATCAATTTACTAATTGACTATTCATGAGCTTGATAAGGAGGCAACACTAGAAAAACCAAATTTATTATAGGATTTTGACATCCAAATTGTAGTTATGCACTAAATTTTGGAATCGGTGGGTGAATAAAATTATGTTCGATATTTCTTCCAGATTCTTGTTGAATGGCAGTGATCTTTTTTGAGGTATTTAATGAAGATGAGCGAATTTCGTCAGCAATTCACCAGACATGAAAGAGTGAGCACTCCCGTGGCTTTGATCCTTTACCTGAACATTCTACTTAAACATTCATCATCTACTTGAACATTCATCAGTTTTTAGGTAAAATAAAACCTGAAAACAGAGATCGGAAGCACCATTCCAAATCCTCAGAAAACAAAAATAGTTTCTTTAAATTATATCCATCCACAATAATTGGTTCAAAAAAAGTATTATACAAATATTACAATTTATCGTCAACGAATTTTCAATATTTCAATTGGAAATGTATGATAAGCCCTCTAACAATTCTTTCAAGTTTTTTGGTAGGTTGAAGTACAAAAATATCTCAAAGATGCGGAAAGGATAAATTTGTTTCCTTTCGCGCCTTTTTCTCCTGTTTGTATTTCTATACAAACATTATTATACATTATTATACATCCATGAACAACGTTAACAAAAATCTATTGTAAAAAAAGGAATAATTTAATCAGAAATACTTTTTGCATCAGTTGTAAGAAATTTCAACATATACTATAAAATGGGTATTTTAATTCTTAAGAAGAAAAATGCATTTCCCCAGAGAAATTACTCTCACCGAGGGGTGCGGGGGGACCTCAATCATGGAGATTGGTTCTCGTCACTCAAGTGGGTACATAAGTAGTGTGAGACTAGTTACCCCTTGCCGATGTTGAGACTTGCTTCTAACGGGAGGAGTTGTATCACGAGGGCCGATGGGGGGGGGGGGGCTCTTAGGATTCCACCCCAGTTCCGACGGTCTGGTCATTCCGATTTATCCGTTTGCCTCAGGGCTGTTTGAAACAGTTCATGTGATATTCCTCAGTGAAGCTTTCCAGAGAAATGCGTTGTCCTCTTAGAGCAACAGATATCAAATGAGTGCCTTGAATTGTCCCTTTTTTCTTCCCCGCCATGTATATGACAGAAAAAGGGAAATCTAATTAGAAGGAACATTACTACTGCAACCAACAGGTGGGTCATGCAGGATAAGCTTGAGATCTAACGCCATACTGAACTGCTTTCTGCCTAAATCAGAATCTGTTACAGGATTATGAAATAGATTCAGATTTATTTCATAAAAAATTCAAACTGGAATAAAAATAAACTGTATTTACCTATATTATACATAAGTGCTGCTAAATTATTAGAATAGCAGATTACAACATGGAAAATTTTTCGAAATATAAGCATTAAATTAATTTTAAAAAACCATATCGATAATCACTACCGATTCTGCAAAATATTCAAATATTTCATGCGCAAAAATTTAAAGGATTTATAAACTATTCATTTCTCCCCTTTTCATATTTTTTTTACTAATTGACACCGACCGACTTATTTCATCAATTGTAAGTGACTTTTTCAAGTAAATATTCATGCTAATGATAACATTCCATTATAGAAAGAAAGGAAAAAAGGAAGAAAATACCCAATTTCCGGTATATCTATATCAAAGCTAATTTGTTGTACAAAATTTCATAATAAAATGTATTTATTCTAAGCTTTAACAGCTTGTAAGCAAACCTGATTTCATAAGTTTAGGTTGTAATATAAATATTTGGCTCAAAATTATTTAAGAATATACCAACGTTTCTGTTGACTTTCGTTGTAACCCCCCCCCCCGAAAAAATGCAGTAATTTCAATTATTTGCTTGAAGCATTTCCATAATTTTTTTAAAATTATAATTCAGCATTTTTATCTGTCTTATCGGAATAACTTATTTTACATCCTTAGACAATCTTCATTAAGAAAAGAGAAGTCCTAAGCAAACGCCAATAGCAAATCATATAAAATTTTTCGAAACTTCTGAAAAAAAGTCATAAAATAATGATTCTTTTCTTCCATTTTGGTATTCTCAAATTTGCTCTAAATCTCTCAGATCTTATTGAGAAAAATGAAGTGGTTTTTTTTTTGAAGAATTAAATTATAGTTATGTTTGACTACTTCATTTTCGTAAAACTTGAAGTTCCGTATTCTATTTTTCACTCACTCCTGATGTGCTAACGTTTTGAAATTTTGTACATTATATTTAATCTCAATGACAATATCTTATTCTAACATTTTATTAATTCGTAATTAATAGTTTATTTCAAGCGAATTTTCATTCAATACAGAAGTTCAAGTTGAAAACCAGTTTTCTCCATCCGATAATGAAACTGAAAAAAATTGTTTTCAAAATATTTATTGCAAGGGACACCTGCGCGTAATTATGGCGGGGCTATAAATTCAAGACTGAAAGGTAGAAAGTAAATAATAACCAAAGATTCTATTTTATAGTCCCTTCACGAAAGTAGAAATGGTTCTGATTCCCTTCCCTGTGTTTCAGAGGAGGCAGCGAAGAGCCTGAGAGAGCGGGTTCGGTTCCCCCGCACCAAGCGGCGCCTGCCCCAGTGCATCATCATCGGCGTGCGGAAGTGCGGCACTCGCGCACTCTTGGAATTCCTCAATCTGCATCCATCCATCCAGAAAGCATCGGACGAGGTAAGCAATAGTTTCCACTCCCATATGCAGTGTCAAATTATTGAAGCTAATTTTTTAATGCAATTATGACGGGATAAAGAAATGTGTTTTAATTTCAATTGCTAATCATTTGACTTCCTGAAAGCCTTTGTATAAGATCTATACATAAGAGCTGTTATATAATATGATCAGTTTAATTTTTTTATGTCAAATGTATTCAAATGAATAATAATTGGAGGTTCTAACTGAAGGATATTTTAACTACTATTCGCGGGTAACACGGTTGCCGCACGTCATTATTATTGCCATTGATTCTTTGATTCCGTGTAGGGGGAGAGGAGAGGGTTTCTCTCGAGACTTTCAGTGATACTTCAGAGTCGAGGACGCGGGAGTCGCATTTCACTTCGGAACAAACCATTTCGATCTGCTTCGAATCAATCGTGGGTAAAGGCAATTGTGCCAACTCTTTTGTCTACGTGTGCGCAGTCACATGCGTTAAGATATCTGAACTGCACCAATTGTGTCCTAAACAGTTCTGTCAGCATCACATTTCTGGCTAACTCTTTATTTTTGGTCTTTGGGTGATAGAGAAAGGATCAAGCTCTATCGGCAAATATGTTAATCCCTTACAGATCCAATCCAATTACAATAATGCTTAAATATCGGTTTAGACAATAATATCTATGAATAGAGTGTCAGAATAGAATAAATCTTTTCTTTAAGATTCGCGTGATTATCAAATTTCTCATGAATAATTAGAATTCCTTTTGAAGGTATTTTATTCAAAATTTGATACAGATTTACAATTTTCTTTTAATAAAAGACTTCATAAGGAGTTTAATTTCTCTTGCTGTCTCCATCCCTTTAATTATCCTCCTTATATACAGGGTGTGCTTTGTTATTTTTTAACTGACGGCACTGTGAGACCTCTGTAGCTCGGAGTATCAGCCAAATTTTGTATGATGACTTTTGATGAAAAGGAAAAAAGAAATCCACGAAAAAAAATATTTTAGCTTGAAAAATTGCCGATAAGAGGAATTTGGCGTTTTTGATATAAATTTTAAGTTTAACTGCACGATAAAAAATTTTAAAAGCTGCAGTACACAGATAAATGAAAAGCAAATAATTAATTTTTCTACAAATAGGCTTTATTCGAAAAAAGAACTTTTGGGTAAAAAAGAAAGAGAGAGTCTTTTCGACTTTTTAGAAGTAATAGGAGTAACTTGGGGAAGAGGGATGAGGCAATCCCCCCCACACACACTCCCAACCTGACCGCAGAAAAAAGGTCATTCCCATCCACCCCCTTCATCCCACATTCACCTCTCAATACCACAGTTCCCCCAACTTCCACAGTTCCCAACTTGAGTTATTATTTTCTACTAAGTGTTCGGTGATTGGTTTGGTGGTATGAAGTTGAACATGAGTTCAAACCATGTGGGGATGTTTATTATTTGTGTGTGGAAAAACGTTATGCTTACCGGTAGAAATATGGCATAGCATGAATTGAGCTGCACTGTGTGGTATGCTTGGTTGGTATGACATCAAATATTTCAGGGAATTCTGATCGGTCGGACCGACTTGCGATAAAAACTAAAGTGAATACATAGGAGTCAATTCTTTTTTTTTTCCTCTTATTCTGTGGCAGTTTTGCCATTTCATTTTACCTCTTAGTGTAGCGATCCACTTTCAGTGCATAAATTTTGCACTCGCTTTGGTGTCAAGTATGTCGGCATTAAATATTGAAGAAAGTTTAAAATATACGTGAACAACAGAAAATGGTAAATAAAGTTCATTTTAAAGAAAAAGATGATGCACAGAATTTGTCTAGTGGTGCTCAAGGAATTACACTGAAATCTAATTCTGACCACATGATGCATCTGGGAGAAGGAATGGTTACTTATGTGAACACTTTTAAAAAGCAGACTTGAATCCACTTCCAAAATTTTTCTGAACATGAAAAATTGCTTTATGCATCCAACCAAAAAGGGTGTTTCTTTAAAACTTACAGTACGGAGTGACTTACTTCGGAAAATGTGCCGATTTGAACTATCCAAAGATCCTGATGCCAATCTCACAGTGGAAAAAGATATTTGTTTATTCAATAGCATGGTAAACTATAAATACTGAGTTAACTTGCAGAGACTGTTTCAAAGAAATGACTTTTCTTTTCAACTACTCCCTAAGCATGTTGGATTGAAAGCTGAACAGTTCAACAAGTTACGTGATTTACACAAAATTATACTAGAGAGAAAAAAAATAATATCCTATACTCTCAAGGAATCTGTTCTAAGTGAATTGCTCAAGCATCCTGATGATGGACGATGGACTCTGTATAATTGTGAAACTTCCGTCTAAGTAGATGAACTAACTGATTGCTTTGTAAGTACTTAACCGAGTATATTTCAAATAATTTATTCTTGATTGTGAAAAAGAATTGTGATTTTTGTAATTGTAGATTTTCTGTTTTGCATAATTGTATGGAATATAGCAACAAGCAAGAGCGATTTAATATTAAATTAAAGAAACTTTGTACAATATAGATTGGAATGCATTAACTGTAAAATTTGTAAATGTAAACATAAATCAACTTGCGTCAATTAGCGGATGATTTTTTTGACTGTTTAAATGGTAAGTGTTTTTAAAAAAGTTGGAGAAATGCATGTTAATGATATCTCTAATGAAGTTGTATTTGGTCCTTTGAGACTTTTTTTATGATTGATTCAATAAAATGCTTTTATATTTAAATTTGTTGTTTACCAAAAAACTGCTTGATTTATTTTTTTATTGCGTGCGTGTGTGTGTGTATGTATAGAAATAAGATCATTATATTTCTATAATTAATTTGGAGAATAGGCGAAAGATAGTGAAAATATAAAGCAAGGATATGAAAGTTTTGATAGCTTGGGAATAATAATAATAATGAAGATGTCAAACAATATATTTGAAAACCCTTGAGGAATTTGCAAGTTCCGGGGAAATTAGAAGAGCCTTGGAAAATGAATTCAAGACTAAAGGCCCAAAACGATGGTTAGGAAGTAAAGATTCTTACTCATTACACAAATCTACAAGACGAAATTTTAAACAAAATCAAGTGCCATTAGGACGAAGGAAAGAAGAGAGGACGGGATGTTTGTGATATTTAAAGGAGTTCCTTTTGAAGGGTTCACCCGAGTGTGTCAAATCAGAATTAGAGCTTTTTATTTCCGACTCAAACAGCTGTAGAAATTGACCATTGGATAGAATTTCATTCCTTGTTAAATGTATTTGATGGTAAACCTGTTGATTTTCCTGTTTCCGATGAGGGAGAAGAATATCTTGATTGGAGTCAAACGCAACTGCATATTTGCAAGCAGATGATTTATCCCTTTAAAGTATATAGCTTGTTTGGATAATTAATCCACATCATCGAAAGTTAAGATTGGTCTGGCCACCTTATTTCTACATCCGTTCTTTAAATGAACGTGGATGTTTCTTTAAATGATCGTCTTGTATCTAACTCAAGTAATATTTATCCGTACCGATCGTATATTGAAACTTTATTGAATCATGGTTTCAGTACACAAGGATACAAGGAATATGATTAGGGGCCCCGGCGCCCGAAGGGTGCCATCCCCGATCGGCAACACTTAACGTGGTTTGTTCTGAAGTGCGGGAAATTTTCCGGGAAGAGCTTTAAGAAGTAATGGGCACGATGGCAGCTTGGCCAATGAGGTTGCTTGAATGAAGGCGGGCGAGCAGTTTCTCTGCACGTTGTAGGTGTGGCTTAAGACGAGGTGAGTTCTCTCAAGATTCCTATAGAGAGGGTGCGTGGAGGATGGGGTATGAAGGATTGAGGGATTAACCAATTAAATTGCGAGAAATCTCATGGGAATTTTTGAAGAAAATCTGATATTTGATATGATTTGGGACGAACAAAAATGGGGTGATAATGCAAATTAGACAAAAAATTAAAGTTAAAACTAGAGTAAAATAAATCTGGGTCTCCTGCTGTTAGGGTTTGCTGTGTAATTTTCTATTTCTTCTATAGCTGGGTTATCAATATTTTCGAGGTCAGTGAAGAATTTAGTGGCGATTTTTTTGATAAAATCTTTTAATGACGAAAGATTTAGAGCGTGTCGGATATCGTCGGTCCTCATGAACCATCTTGCTTTTGTGATTTGTCTGAGAATAATGTTTTGGCACCTGTCAATGATATTTAGATTACTTCTTCCAGCATATGCCCAAACAGGGCATGCATATGTTAAAACAGGTCTGAGAATAGCAGTATAAATGAGCACTTTATTTTCCCTACACATTTCTGAATTCCGAGCTATTAGGGGGTAAAGCTTACGCGAATTATCTCGGAATTTGGATTTAATAAAATTAATGTGTGCTTTCCAGGTTAAACTTTTATCCATAATAATGCCAAGGTATTTTGCTTCCAGAGACCAGGGGACTATTGTGTTATTAATTTTAATGTTGAATTTTGATTTTTTATTTCTCTTCGTGAAGAAAACAGCTTCGGTTTTCGATGCGTTTATGGCTATTTTCCACTCGTCGAACCAGACTTCAAGGCTTTGTATATGTTTGTTTAGTGCATGAGTGATGTATCTGGTATTTCTGTTTTTGGTCAGCAAAGCTGTATCATCTGCGAAAATACAGAGTTTTGTGTTAATATGTTGCGGAATATCGTTGATGTATATGGAGTAAAGTGTGGGGAACAGTTTTGCCCCTTGTGGCACACCTGCCTGAATGGAGCGGTGTTTGGAGAGTGAGGCATTGACTCTGACCGTGAATTTCCTGTTAAACAAGAAGGATGCTATGATTTGAATGAGAGGAGGGGGAGTCTTGTAGCAGATTAATTTGTACACAAGTCCTTCTAGCCACACTCTATCGAAGGCTTTTTGAATATCGAGGAAAACAGCACCAGTGTGTTCTCTTTTCTCAAACCCTGATGAAATAAATTCGACTGCTCTGAGGAGCTGGTGGGTGGTAGAGAGTTTGGGTCTGAACCCAAATTGATAAGGGATTAAAATATTATTATCATTTAAGTGCTGGTTTAATTTTTCCAGAATAAAATGTTCAGTGATTTTACTGAAGTTAGGTAATAGAGAAATGGGTCTGTAATTGGAGGGAATAGTAGGATCTTTGCCGGGCTTGAGAATGGGAATCACAACCGCTGTTTTCCAAGCTGCAGGAAAGAATTGAAATTTGAATATGAGTGAGAGGATGTGATAGAATTTTAGTAGGGTTATTAGTGGTAGATTTGTAATGATTTTATTAGAAATTCCATCAATACCTGGTGATTTGTTTGGGTTCAGTTTTTTGATGGTTTTGTAGAAATTAATAATGTTTGGGGGTTCGAGTTCTGCTGAAATTTCAGTTGTGAAGAATTTTTGAATAGTGTTGTGTACTGTGGTTTCTGTGTTTACGTTGTGCATATCGTTTAAAGTGAATTGTTGCTCCAAGCTTTGTGCTAAGGTTTCCGCTTTATCAGCGTTTGAATATGCTTTGCCGGCTTGGCCGTTGAGGGCTGAAATCTTTGTGTGTTTTCTCCTCATGTTTTTTGCTGTGTTCCAGAGTGAGTTATCATTAGGTTGTAGAGTTGTTAGTTTATCATTCCAATCTTTTTGGATCGCAAGTTTTTTAGTTTTTTCCGTTTTTCTTTTTAGTTGATTTTATTGTTTCTTGTGAGCTGGATCGCGAGTGGATTGCCATTTTTTCCTAGCTGCATTACGGAGTTTGAAAAGTTTTTTAACTTCGTTGTTAATGTATTGTGTTTCGGGATCAATTGATTTGGAATTTTTATTAAAAGAGTTGATAATTGAATTTGAAAAGTCAGAAAGTAAATTTTCTAATTCATGAGTGTTATTTGCGGTTGAGTTTAGACCTGTATTGTTTAAAATATCTTTTTTGAGTTTTTTCCAGTTTGTTTTAATTTTATTATTATTAGTGGGGTTTTTAAAGTTAAAGTAAAAATTTAAAACAACTGGGTTGTGATCTGAACTAAGTTCCGGTACCGACGAGATATCATAAGGAAATAAAATGTTTTTAGTAATTGTGAGGTCGATAAAAGAAGCGGAATAGATGCCGAATCTTGTGGGGGTGGGTGGAGCAAAGATTTCAAGGTTATTTTTATTAGCGAATTCATTTTACCTCTAGTTGTGTTTTTGTTTGAGCCCCAGTTGATGTGATGTGCGTTGAAGTCTCCGGCGAGTAAACATTGGTTTTCTAATATTAAGATGTTTTTTTAGGTCCAGAATAAAGTCCTTGTTGTCTGAACACGGGGGAATATAGACTGATGCAATTAGGAAAGGTGAATAATTTTCAATGTTGAGAGAAATAATTGTGGCTTCAATTTGATTAAGTTGTGGAGTTGGAATTTCATGATGAGTCAGGGTATTTTTGATAAGAACTGCTGTACCACCGCTTGGTTTTATGGGATCTTGATTTTGCCTGTAATTGACGTATGAGGAATAATTGGAAATTTTAATTAATTGAGTAGGTCCCAGGAAGGTTTCTTGAATAAGTATAATATCAGGACTGTGTTTATTTATAAAGTCCCGCAACTCGTAGGTGCGGGAATTAATGCCGTTGGCATTCCAGAACATTATTCTAAGACCAGGCGTGAAGAAGACTATGGATTTAGAGCGGCTTGCAGAACAGTTTCAATTTGGTTTTGTGGAGAATTTGCTTGTTTAAGGTTTTTTAACATTGATAAAAGTTGAGGGGAGTCTTTCAAAAGGTTGCTCAGGGTCACCAGTGACTGGAGTAGTTCTATAATTTCCTGGATTGATATAACGTCTTGCAGCTCCGGGACGGTCTTGATAAGTGGCCCCATCTGTTGGGGAGTAGAGTAGTTTGAAGTTTGAATTGGTGGTATTGGGATATTTTGATCTTGATTGTTTGCAACTTTTGCATAGGATCTGAAGTCTGTAAAATTGCTATTGAAGTTCGTGGTGGTCTGTCGAGGTTGAGGGGGCTTCATTTTTGGGAATTTTTCACATCCACGCCATGAGGCGACATGTCCATATTGGCCGCAGTTGATGCATTTAGGTTGTTCAATTTTTTCTGTAATGGGGCACTCGCTTGTTTTGTGTTCTTTCCCGCACTTTAAGCATCTAGGAGTTCCTCCGCAAGTAGCCGAGCTATGGTGGAAGTAGTTGCAGTTCCAGCACTGGGTAAACCCTGAGCGCTTTTGGAAACTTTCAATCTTTACTTTTAGATATAATAGGGATTTTATGTCGTATATTTTATTTGCGGTATGATTGCGACTTAACTGAACAAAAAATATAGGGAGGGGTTGTTTCGAGCGCTGCTGTGTTAGTCGAGTACTTTCTCAACACAAAAGCTTCTTTCGCTGAGTTCGTTTTTAATATCATCTATGTTTGTATTTATTGGGAGACCTTTAATTACTACTTTTAAGGGCCGTTCATCTCTGGGGGTGATAGTGTAGTAATTTAATTTCTTTTCAATTAGTAATTTGATTATGTTTCTATAATCATTTTCATCTTTTGGGGTTATTCTAATATATCCGTTTGCATGGGAGTTACTAGTGCCTGGGAATTTTCTATTTATCTCTTGAAGAATTAAGTTATACTTATCTATGGTTTGGAGCATAATCGGGTGAATAAAAGGTTTATCTTTTTCTTCAGGGAGGGATTCGTATCTGTTTGAAATTTTAATTGGGTCTGGAAGGATTGCGGGTCTAATTATGTTATTTTTGGCAAATTTTTTGGAAGTTTGGAGAGTGGGGGTATTTTCTGAGTTTTGAGTTTGGAGGTAATGGGGGAGTTATGGGGGTAATGGGGGAGTTAAGCGTCCGTTTATTTGAGGATTTAGTTTTAACTAGCTTGTAAGTACTATGGGTACTGCACCCCTCTAGAGGAATTTTTAACTCACCCTCAATCTGAGCTGCTTCCTGGATTTTTTCTTGGATTTCTTCTTCGTACTTCATTTGGATTTCTTTGTCCAAATTTCCTGCTTGGAATGAGTTTAAAATATCCATCCTGTTGCTCAGCATTTCAATTTCTTTTTGGATGTTATCCAGCCGAA
Organism: Argiope argentata; assembly: GCA_026289955.1. NCBI lineage: Eukaryota > Metazoa > Arthropoda > Arachnida > Araneae > Araneidae > Argiope > Argiope argentata. The sequence goes on from JAOUZG010002972.1 coordinate 1,025,126, forward strand.
TCGATAAGTTGAACATCTTTTGACACTGCTTTATTTTGTCGTGGATTGAAGGATTATCAGGAGTTGAGTCCTGGGTGTCCATATCGCCCTCGTCATCATTTTCAGCCATCTCGAAAAACGCAACCGTCAACGCGGTAACTAACACGAAACGCTGATCACAATTACTCCGGTGATTTGACATCCATGGTTTCAGTAGTAAACCTTTTCAGCTTACATCTGAGAGGTTTTACAAATATAGTGATGAAGGACTTGAAAAACGATCTAAATTTTTGGAATCTAGTGGAGTTATGGATATGTTTGGATTTATACACAGTGATTTGTTTCATCAAGAAAGATTACTGCTGAATTTGGTAAATTTAAAAATTAAATTGATTCGTAAACCTGAATTTTTTTCCCAAGAAACTAAAGATCACATAGTTTTATTAGAAAAGATAAGTTTATTTCTTCGAAAAGTTCATGTTAGCCCTGTTGTTATTTTAGGACACGTAAAAGCTCTGGAAAAATCAATTGCCAAATATCCTGTAAATCGAGTTGTATGCAAAGCATATTCTGTTCCACAAGGAAGTATGTCAATGATACAAGATAACGTTTTTGTAGGAGAAATGCTAAAAAGAATTATTATGGGATGTGTAAAAAAATAAAGCTCTTCATGGTTCTTTAAAAAAATTCCCTTCGAATTTATCCATTTCAATATGAATTATTTAGTTTATGATTTTTAGTTTTCAATAGGAAATATTTAGTTTATGTAGATGGTCAACCTTTACCTTATAATCCACACGCATTAAATTTTGGAATAAATAACTACATAAAAAGCTATTATAGTCTTTTTTTCTGGAGCCGATAAATTGGTCAAGAACAAGGGCTTTTCATTTCAAGAGAAGAATATATAAAAGGAAACGCTTTGTTTGCTTTTAATTTATCATCTGATCTATGCAACGGAGACCATGTCAATTTAATCAAACATACTAATCTCAGACTGCAAATAAAATCTGTCCACTTTTTGGCTGATATTATCTGTGTGTTAGTTTTTGCTGAGTTCGATAAGGTGAGGATGACCTTGTGTCCGCTTTACAACGGAAAGGGGGGATGCAGTAGTTTCTGAGGGCATGGACCCCTGATCACCGGAGGGCAGAAGATGACCCATGCTTATCACATTCGCTTGCACAGCCCCTTTTCACAGGGAGGCACATTCTCACATCTCACAAATAGAACACAGAAGAACAACCATGCCCTGACCGGGACTCGAGCCCGGAATGCTCAAATCACGAGGAAGATGCGCTTCCTTTGTGTCAGGACGCCAGCTTTCGATAAGGTAATAGAGATAAATAAATCAAGGAACATTTAGCATGATTTTGAAAATTGATATGGATGCCTATCAGATACATTACATATTATACACAGATTCATACATTTCACCGTTTTCCCAGGGAGTGGAGGCCTCCGAGGTTACAAGAAAAATCTGCATTCGTTGTGAACTCGAATGCATCTTCAGAACCTGGAACTCATTGGTTGGCATTCTATTCGATAAACAACAATATTGATTTTTTTTACTCTTATGGTAACCCTCCTGAATTTTATGGCCCTGCATTCCAAGAGTTCGATTTAAAGTATTCTTCTGTGTATTAGAATTCAATAACTCTCCAAAGTCTTACTTCTAATGTTTGGGGGCCCTATTGCATTTACTTTATCTCAAAACGGTGTCAAGCAGGTTCTATGCATTCTGTTGCAAACAATATAGCTCACTGTAAGAACAATGACTTTCTAGTTTATCAATCTGTGAAGAAAAAATACGGTGTAAAAATGGTTTTTAAACACTGAATAAGCAAAACATATTTATACATATTTTTATTTTCTCTTTATTACGAAAAAGTGAGATGATTTTTTTTTCATTTTCTGTAAATGAAAGATACAAATACAGCTACACAAACATTGTTCTTTTAGGTGAACAAAATGGATTTGTTATACTTGACTTGAGTCCTCAGACAGATGATTCACTGCGCCTGCGTACAGACTTTTCCATGGTGAAAAATACTACGTGTACGATGTGGGGGGGGGAGATAGTCTTAGATTCTGAAGGATTTCAGCTATCTCCAGGACATTTAATTGTGTAGATGACTTTTCAAACTACTTCCACATTTTGGGAAAATTGGATTATAAAAAACAAATGACTTTTTTTGGATTACTAAGTACTTACATAAGATCGAATGGAATGGTGGAGAATTATCGAATGATATCTTTCGTAGTGTAATGACAGTAATATTCTAAACATTTCCTTTTGTTTAGGTGAAAGGACTTGAAAAAAAGAAATTCTTAGACCGGGCAAGAAATATTTAACCTTGATGACTTTTATTGCCCAAACATATAGGATTCATCTTTTTCCAAAATATTTTGCCCGTTTACGCATAGAAAAATTATTTTGCATTGCGCAATATATAAAGAAAGAAAGAATGTTTGACTGGCATTTAGAATCTATATAGGTTTTCTTGTTATTCAGACATCTATCTGTACATTGTAGCATGTCAGCGTGTACATACCAGTAGTTAGAATACCTTAAAACTATAACTAAAGTTAAAATTTAAAAAAATTCTTTTTAAAAAAAGTGTCCAATCAGCGCTATAAAATCTTTGCGTGAATGCGCTTTGAATGTACTTCGCGGGAACGTACCTCTTACTAAAAATAAAAAAAATGAACTGGCTCATTATAAATGTAATTTAACCTTTTGCACTCCGAAAAATAATTAGATGCAAAATTATTCACCTAATACAAAGATTTGTTTATTGCTATGAAAAATAAATATACGTAATTTTTTTAAATCAAATTTCTTTGAAAAATTAATCTACATATCTTAACCATTATGTAAGCGTTTTTAACAATTAAATTTGAAAAATAAATTAATAAATAAAACGTCAAATGATGCCCAATCTTGAAGGGTGAATCAGAGGCACCACCGGAGTGCAAAGAGGTTAAGGAAGCTCTCAAATAAGAAATGACCGCTATATAAAAAGAAGCATTTCTATTTTGCTACCTGTTGCAATTTCAATTATTAACTCATTTATCAATGGAATATAGTAAGAAAATAATTTTGATATCTGAAAACTAGGAATACAGAGAGGACCAGTTAACTGATCTGGATATTAAAATGCAAGAAATTCTTCGTAGAAGCGATTTGTCAGAAAACGTGAAAGCAAACTTGTATTTACAAGTTCTTTAAAAAACTTATTAAAAAGTTATAATCAAAACAAGAACAAATGCATTAACAGTTATATTTACATCCTTCACAATGGAAAATACAATTCAAAACAAAAGGAGTAGGAAGAATAGAGCAAATAATATCAAATATCTTGGTGCCCGTATGAAAGAGAATTTATGCTATCCTCAAAAACAAATTTCTTGTCGTAATATGCTGAAAGTGATGGTATGTTTTGAATAAAAGTTTCCAAAATATGTTTTCGAGGCAAAATGGAAAATTTCAAATGTTTTACTTTTGATTCTTCAAGAATGGTTTGTAGTTCACGTGAGTTATTGTATTTAATGAGCTAGCTCGAACACCTTTTGCTGACTTTTTACAACTATTCTCTTCTCCATACAAAACAGAATACATTTTTGGTTTTATTCCATAAATTCTCGAATAGGTGTACAAATTTCATTTATAATGTACATAGTTTTCCACAATTTGTGCTGTCAAACAAAAAATTTTCAACAGGAAAATTGCCTAAGTCTAAAATTTCTGAAAAATGTTTTTTAGATCCGCAGCATAAGCATCATTAATTTGTAAATGTAAATAAAGTGAGTCTATGTCCACGTACAATAACTGACATGAATTTTTGTAAAACTGCTTAAAGCTCGTATAATATAGATCATACATTCTTAGTTTAGATAATTTCAAAGCTGTGAAACCTATATAAATAGGTTTATCCCAGTATAAATTTGATTGACGCATTTTAAATAATGCGAAATTTTTATTGATGGGTTCGAAAAATTTTAAGCATGGGCTAGACAATAACTTTTGACTTGCCTCCTGTGTCAAGGCCCCTAGCCCATAAACTTGTTTACGTACATTTTGTATTGTCCTTCCAAAGAAAGCCTTATTTAGTTTCTTAAAATATAATTTTTCTGATGCCACGGTGTTTTGATTGCGTTTCTGATTATTAAAATTGATGTTTAACCAATGTTTCTGCGAAAATACCAAAATTCTATGAATTTTTTTTCGATACCAATCCATGTTTCAGATAAAATCTCAAAGTTTTGTAGCGGGAAACACCGATTTTAAGTTAAATTTATCGCATAAACGCTTCGAATATGGTAATAACATTTCGTACTAAAATTTCAAATCTGAAGCCTTTCGGAGGTCATTTTGTTCCTCATGTAGAGTAGGAGTTATTTCTAAATTCATCTTTAGGATGTAATCATGAGGTGAATAGGGGTTTGTCTCCAAAATATCGAAATCCTGAACTTCATCATGAGTCATCCATGCAAAATTATTATAAGGCAATAGCATGCTCACACATGACCATTACATATTTACACAGTCTTTGACCAAAATGTAGCTATGATCGATTGAGCTATCATAGTTGTCAGAAATGTATGGATTATTTGCTTGCGCGAATTGTTTTCCCACCAAGCAAATACAAAAATGTTCGAAAAATAAATAATCATTAACGCTAGAGAGCAATTGAAGTTCTATTTTACCATACTTAAGACCTGCATCAAAGGTCAATTCGCTAATGGATACATAGTGAATAGGATCGAGTTCATAGTTTGTTAAACTCAACTTTCTAAAATTACTAAACACTTCTACTAACAAGATAACATCACTCAGCTGGTCCGCGAATGTTCCACAATTAAAAGTATCGAAAATTAGATTCGCATGCAAATAATCATCATCCTGATATGTGATTGAGTAAGTACATTAAAAATTTATCTTTCGAAGAAAAACGTTTTGTTTTCAATTTATAAAAGTAAGAAATAAGAAAGAATAGGGGAAAACACCTTTGCGTTTAAGCAAATAACGGTTTTCAAGATCTGCGAAAAAGGTATCAAAAATTTTGAAAACGTGTTGCGAGATGTTCAAGTTATGAACCAATGCACCCAATGATGCATCAAGGAATTGACACGAATCAATAAATTTGAAATTATCTAATGTAAACATAGTGAATTTTTTATATTGAGAGAGATCAAGTCTGTTTCTTTTTCTATATTTTTAGGTAAATGATTTAGGTGTAGGTGCATGTCGTAATTACGCGAATTATGAAGGACAACAGGAATAAAAAAGGTCTTTTTATGTGATGAATTACAAAGTTTATGAGATAAACCAAGAACGTGGTTAGAATCATGGGAATCATGTCACATGCGAATTGACTTAGCAGCAAAAAATTCGCGACAGAACACACAGTGATACTGACTATAGGAGCTGGCATCGTTTACCTCAATTTCACTGATTCGTTTCAATTCAGTTATGAGTTTGAAATTTTTTTCTTTGAGCTCTGTAAAAAAAAATTCAGTAACGTTTTCCCCTGTACAGTAACTGTGATATAAAATATCATTTTCATAATCGATAACCACAAATGCATAGATCAGGGATATGTATTTAAAATGGTGTGGTGAAGGATTTTGTAGGATCGATTAATGTTGTAGAAATGTTTGAGAGTGAACACTCAAAAGCAGCATATATAGCATGGCAATGTTCAACACATTTGTTAAAGTGACTGAATTTTAGACAAAGATCAGAAGGCTTGGATAGACGTTGTGACTTGTTGTGCCAACAGAGTTATTGATGAAACTCTAATGTACTTTGTCGAGTAAATCCGCTTAAGCAGCTGACACAAAAATAATTTACGTTGGATTTATGGCCTAGTAAACGATTGAAATTTCTAATCATGAACTGATGATAATCGTAGAGCAAGAGATTTACCTCTCGTTGATTTGGCTTGCCATTATACATCGGATAAATAAGCTTTTCAGCTTATCCGAATACATTCATTTTTAGACGATTGGCTTTTTCAAAAGATTTAATGTTAGAAAGTGTTGGGAGGAAATTTAGCATCGAATATTTAATCGAATTTAAAAATGGTTTATATCTAGAGACTCTGCGAGCGTTCGATCTCTGGGGGGAAAAGTATTGTTAACACAGCATACAGAAAACATTGATTATCTGAGCATTGCAGATTCAGCAAAGCATGTTCATTTTTGAAGTCAGGAGGTAGTATTGCATTCACACAGCCTCCTGCTATCTTTCGAAAATTACCTTCATGAACGCCGAGGTATTGCACCTCCTGTAAATTCCAACGACTACCGTTGTGGATAAATGCATCAATAGCGTTCTGGATTTTTGTAGATGCTCGATTAATACAAGGCATAATTTGTGCAACCACTAAAAGCCTTGCAGCATCGCTGCAAAAATAAAAGCTTTGGTCTAGGTTTTCTTCGTCTATTAATTTTTGGAATATAATGCTAAAACATATTACGAAGCATATTCTCTATAGAGGTCCTTCTCGACTTAAAAGATCATAAAGAACTCTCTGACTTTCTTCGAAAATGCTTTTGAGATCGACAGAATGGATTTCTGCTCTCCAACGCCGCACAGCACCACGAAAAGAAGAATTAATTGTTCGAAAAATCCTACTTATAATTTAAGTGAATTAAAATTTTATATTCTCTGTACTCCTTATTTATAATTACAACGACTTTAAATGATCCTTCATATGCTTTGCTCCCTCCAAGAGTACGGGGATTTGTTCCACGCTGAAGTGAAAATGGTTTTTTACCTCATTCTTCTCATTGGTTTTTATAAACCCAAAGTAAAGGATTTTCCGAAAATCCTTCAGCTCCAAACAAATACCTTTGCTGATATAAACACTGTAGGGTGCTATTAATTTCACCGTTTCACCGTCTTTTCCTTGCTTAAATCAACGTTAAATTTCCTTTTTTCAGCAGCTGGATGGAAAGGGAAAGGTTTCTATAATGAAGAGATGCTATGAGAAGTTGACCAAATATTAACCTACTAATTTAGAAAAAAATTATCTCAGAAATAATCAGAACTCACCATTTTCCATTGAGAGGGATATAGTGTAATCCAAAATACTAACAAGAACACACACTGCACAGAGATTTACTTTAAAAGACTTTATACCCCTTAAAGTCCAAAGATTTTACCCCCCCCCCTCGAAACCAATGACAAATAGTTGCTTGAAGCTTAATATATGGAAAAAGCGCAGTTGTTTTTGAAGCTCGGGAATTGTGCATATCTATTAAATGTAAAAATCAGGTTGTAAAGAAACAACTCTTGCGTAATGTTAAGCAACACGATTATAAAAAGTATAATTATATAATGAGACTAAAAAATAAGACGAACACAATTGCAAAGTTAAATAATATTTTTATTCAGGGATTTTCATAAAGGCACACAAGTGTTACAATCAATCTTTAGTGTTGTATACATTAATCGAATGCTGGTGTCTCAAAGTAGTTACACTGAATATATTCGTTTCGAGTATATAACAAAATCAAGTGCAGAAAGTTGTCTTTACAATTAATTTACATACACTTAGTCACAAAAGTAAGAATGCAGAGTGTATGTGATGATGTCCTATGAAAAAAACCCAGACCTACAATATTAGAGTTTTCAAATTAACGATTTATTACGATTACAGCAAAATCGTGCTTAGTTACAAAATGAAAAGTATTTAAAAAATACAAATATTTAATTAGCAAGATGAGCTTAGCTTAAAATAGAATGTTATTTACATCATAAAAGTAAGTATGCAAACAAAAACAAAGACATTAATATTGCAAATTTTACAATTTTTCAAAAAAAATTAGTAATTTGTTGGATAGCCTTTGGCCTTAATAACAGCTCTCAATCTAGATGGCATTGATTTTACTAAATTTTGAGTGACAGAAGATGGTATTTTCTGCCACTCCTCCAAAATGGCTTTTTTTAGATCATTCTTAGTTTTGATCTCTTATTTTCTAATTTGACGATCGTGATAATCCCATAGGTGTTCAATGGGATTAAGATCAGGTGACTGCGGGGGGGGTAGCTGTTTTCATACACTATATAACAGCCGTTCACGAACAACCCGAGCAGTATGTTTGGTATCATTATCTTGTTGGAAAGTGAAGGATCCGCCGAGTTCCAATTTGGAAGCACTTTGGCTTAGATTATTCTGTAAAATATTCAAATAACTATATTGATTCATTATTCCGTCGATTATAACTAAATTTCCTACTCTAGTTGCTGCCATGCAACCCCAAACCATAATCAAAATAACACCGTGTTTTACAGTTCCTGTCATGTGCTTTGGTTCTAGAGCTGCATTTGCTTTCCTCCAAACTTTTTGGTGTCCATCTGACCTGTGGATATTGAATTTACTTTCATCAAGAAAATCATGGAATTCCAAAAATTTCTGTCCTGCATTTTTTTTTCTTTTTTGCGATTCATCTTGCTAACAAATGGTTTTCTTCACATATTTTGACCATGGTATCCTGCCTTCCGTAACACACGGCGAATTGTTTCAGGATTGCATGACTTCGCAAAATTGTTTTTCACATCAATTGTAAATTTTGGTAAACTAATATTCGGATTTTTTTTTTCACATTTCCAACAATAATTCGCCTTTTTTCGATCTGTAAAAATGAGCGGTGGTCCTGTTCTTGGCTTGTTTAAAGTATTTCTCTCAGCCTGGAACTTTTCAATGATTGTTTTGCGCTGTGGTAGGACTTTTGCCAATGATTTTAGCGATTTGTCTTTAGGACTTGGTTTCCTTATAGAGCTTTATTATTGCATCCTTTAGATCTTTTGATAATTCTTTTTCATGTGGAGGCATTGGTGAATTGCTTATGTACTTACAGCTCAAACTTACAAGCTTTGTAGCAGAACTTCTAAACTTATCACTGAAATACGAAAAATCACTCGAGAATTTTCATTCAGCCTATTTAAATGATAAAAATCCAGAGTGCATATATACTTTTTTTATTTAAATTTTTACTGGTAGTTAACAAAATTACTCTTAAAGTTTTTTTTTTTCAAATTATAATGATTTGGTTTGTTTTTCATTACTTTATGACTTGAATCAGAAGCTATAAACAACACTTTCCAAAATAATATTTTTCTCATATTTATTTGAGAACGAGATCTTTTTCACTGAAGTTATGAGTTGCATACTTACTTTTGTGAACAAGTGTACTGATATGACTTTCTGGATCGAGTCTTGAGTAGATGAAGGCAGCTTTTTGTATTGATGGTTGATAGCTCAAATGGTTGTCGATAGCTCATGGAAAAGTAACATTATGGAGTTCTCTCACAATTTCGTTATTTTTCAAAGCACGGCAATCTTTCATCTGCATTCAGAATTCTCCTTCAGATAGGAATTCGCTGCCTTGATGCAGGAGATGATGTTTTCGTAAAGTGCATCGCTGAGCAATATATGGAATAAGCATTGTTTGCTCCATTGCGTTTTAAAAACAAAAAAAAAGTGAAATGTAATGGATAAATCAATCCATAAGTTTATTATCTTTGCAAATGTTAACCCTTTGCGGTCCGATGTCTAGTGTGATTCGGCATTCAAAACTGTGCAACATTTTGACTTTTCATTTATTTATTTTTCAAATTTAATTGTTAAAAACGCCTACATAATGGTCAAGAGATGTAGATTAATTTTTCAAAAAAATTCGACTTAAAAAAATTATTTATATTTATTTTTCATAACAACAAACAAACCTTTGCATTAGGTGAATAACTTTGCATCTAATTATTTTTAGGCCTGCAAAAGGTTTAATCTGGTTTGATAACCAGTATTTGCATTATCGCCAGCATTGGCAAGCTCTACTGAAGTGCTGTCTTTGAAAAAAAGACCAGCAGTTAACATTGATTCCTGAACAGATCTCGAGGCGAGCAGATCTCTAACATAGATAGCTTGTAAAGATATCTCTTTATCATTTAGTGCAACTGAACATTCAGAGAACAGAGTATAGAGAAAGTAATTGGTGGGAGCCACTTGATCGGTTGCTACAATCGCTGTTCCATTTTTCTTTACAAATGAAGTAATGTGTGTGATAGATCCAAATAACTTTCACCGCTTCCACTTACATAAAATTCAATTGGAGTGTTATCACCCGCAACGCATTCTATAAAGGATGAACTGTCCACACTGAGCTGAACTGGGCTGACATTAAATACGTCTAAATCGCTTGTAGCGCACGAACACGCTCGCAAATCCATCATGGAAAAATATCCGCTTCAAATTTCTTTCGACGTCTCTTGACTCGTTGAGAATGATTTTTATTGTGTCAACTCTTTCTTTTCATATTCGAACCACTCCGGATTTTTTGAATAATGTCATCTTTAATCTTTTTCGTCGTTTCCCGAAAACATAATCTCGCCGAATCTTTAAGAGAAATACCGGTTACAACATCTGACATTACCTTTGAACCTGCACTTAGGAGGTATTTTCCTAAATATTTCCCTGATGTCATCGCTATTGGAGTTATGAATCGAAATAAATTTGAAAACATTCCATATCCTCTCTGGTGAGTGACACTCTGAAAATACGGTCCACCATCTTTCTGTACCTGCGCACAGTAATAATTCTCGCAAGAGTTTGGGTCCAAATGCATACTCTTTCACTGTTGAGTTCCAAATGATTTAGTACTCAATAGACTATGGTTTTATAATGTTTTGCAACGGAAGGAGGGAACTAACAGTGTTTTTCAGCTCATAAAAACTATACCATCACGAGAGCTATTTTCCTATTCGATTTCAATGCAATCAATATAATTACTGTGCAGAAGAAAATATAGAGGTCTTTGATAATTTACAACTATTTGATCTTCCTTGGCTGATTTGACAGGAATAATTCGAAGTAACGAAGCAATAGTACCTCCCATAAAAAGCGATTCTATGATATCACCATAGACATATATCTTAGTGATTCCTACATCCAATTCCAGTTGATAATCGCATGTATGAGTAACACCACGTAGTGTCGCCTTTTTGAAACCCGAAAGATCTCTCAATCCATCTTGTAAGTTTACAGTTGATGTATCGGATATATGAACCTTCACTCTGTTGTTTGCTAAATGATTAAACGCAAGGACTTTGAAAGATCTAAACAACTCCTTTGAATTTTTATAAAATCCTATCGTTTTCTGATCCTGAAGCTCTCTGATACCTCTATATTTCGATAATGGTTAGCAAACTCGGAGCCTCTGCTGAATTAGTTCATAACCAGGAGCAACGTGTACATTGATATTCTTGAGATCCAATGAAAAAAAGACGAAATGTCCGCATTTTTCTTAGATGCTTTGATTCATTTGATTAATTAATTCTTCATCAGAAATTCCCTGATCTATTTTAACTTTGATGTCATATTCAACATAATCCTTTTCTACGGTTTTTGTTTCTTCATATGTTATAGAATATTTGTTAGTATGATTTCCAATAGTGAACAATTCGTGGAATGAATATCTCTGATTAGCCAACTTCCCATTCCCTGGCTAGTATTATCGGTCGAACTGGTTTCGTTCTGAATGACGCTTGCGTATTTTTAGGGAAGTAATTCATACTAGCGTTGCTGGGCAAAGTTATGTAGAAGTTATCGTTTTCTTGAGCCATGTTTGTTTTACCCAACTTTTAACTTGGGTAAAATATTTTTTTGTTTCTCCCTCTACCTTTTGTCTTGAGCATTTTTCCTATATACCAGTAGTCGTTTGTACGTTTAGTGACTCTTTGAAGTTCAGGGAAATAAAAACGGCCTTTTATGCGGCTGAAAAGAAAATCCATCAAATCCGCTGACCTTGGATATGTGTGATATACTTTCGATACTATAAATACCTCATCACTCCACCCTAGTAAGTAGCCACGGCGAAATGCTTTTTTTTATTTTGATATTCTGACTAGGTCTCCAACGTTTAAAGTTTCTTTCTGGTTTTTAATTGCGTAACCCTACAGTTTTATGAAGATTTGGGGTACTAAATCCTGGGGTACTTTTGAAGGTTTCATGCCTATACAGCGATGAATACTCTCATTATACGACTTCACCAAAGACTGTAGAACATCATCATATTGATAAGATCTTCTGTAAGTGAAAACCATAAGCATTTTGTTTTTTAATGTTCTGTTGAGCCTCTCAACCACACTGGCTTTATGATCCCCTCTGCTGAATAACGATTAATGCTATATTCCTTAAATAAAAATTATACATGAGAATTGTAAAATTCTGTGCCTTTATCGCTTTGAATGCTTTTTGATCTAATTTTCTGTAACAATGTTTCAAATGCCTTTTTTACCGCCACAGAGGTTTTACTTTCAAGAGGTGTAATATAAACATACTTTGAAAATACATCAATTATGGTCAGTATGTACTTATAAGCCCTTATTATGTTTTGCCAGATGTTTTAAATCGACCAGGTCACATTGCCATAAGTAATTTATTCCATAAGAAAGTATAACCCCTCGTGGAAACTTAAACCACACCGGTTTATGTAGTGTGTAAGTGTCGTAGCTCATTAGTCAGCGTCTCGTTTTCTGATATGGAATTTTAGTGGAAGACGACAGTTTCTTTACACCAATAAATGATGCAGGACTCGAAAACTCGTAATATGATTCATCTAATACTTTTTCCATTTTCTTTTTGCGTTCTGTTTTTTCTTTCTTCCTCTAGAAGTTTCTGGGGATTCAAGACTAAAGTCGTTTGGGATCTCTTATAAGCTTGTGTTGAACTCCGGAATTCGTACTAAGTTCTGATTACCAATCCAACGGGTAGGTATTTTTATGTCATTTATATCCTTCTAAAAAACTGAAAAACCATGTGGTTCGTAATCTATTTTTAAGTTCCTCGTCAAATACGAAAATAAAACAATGATATTCGTGTTTTGAAGGATTTCGTTATCTTTCATCCATTTACCATGTTCATTCCAAGAATAACTGCACGTTTTCAGTTTCTCCACAACGGGAGGTATAAAATTTGGAAGTTTGAAAGAACAGAAAAAAATAATACGTAATTTAGGATCTTCCTTCAGAGGCGTTTCATTTCTTTCTTAGAAGTTCACTCTTGCTCTTCCTATTTTTCTAATGTAACTCTCAATGGTGGTTTGAGTGCATTTATTACGCGCTGAAATTTCATCAGTAATTGGCTTAATAATTTTGCTTTTGTATCATCTGAATAATTTGATTCCTGAAGGAGATTTACTATTTGGTTTTCAAATGTATGCACTCTGGTTTCCAACATCTTAGAATAGTAGGATGTTTCTAATTTTTCAGAAACGATAGCCATTCTTTTTGCCATTGTTAAGTCTTATGCTGTATAATAAGTACGACTGCCTGTCGCTTTTCCAACGAAATTGCCAATCCAGGTAAGACTGCAGGGAAAATAATTGCGTGGAAACCTCCTGTTAAGTTAATTCTTTTTTTTCTAGTGGCACTTTTTTATTTGCAACTTTTCTTATAGCAGTTTTAAATTTGCGCAATTTCTTTACATTGATTTTCAAATTACCAGCCAAGATGTTAAGGCAAATTTCAGAGAGGGAACGGATTTGAAACTAACTGGCAGCTCGTATAACCTCCCTTTTTTCTGCTGGAGATGCATTGAGCAATAATTGCAATAAGTTCTTCACATTTTTCATTTTATCGGAACATAAATCGAATAGAGTCCCTTAGCATCAGGAAATACGTTCTCTCTGAGCCTATATTTTTCGTCTGTTCTGGGGTGAAGATCCCTCAACAAATAGTTGAAATTGCCTTGAGTGCAATTTTTGTAAGCGTCCGTAAACAATGCTGCTTTGTTTCTGTATATTTGTCTTGCGAAACACTGGATTTGTCCGACATTGCGATATATTTTAAACAATATTACGTATTATGCATTCAGACTTATGTCTCACATCACTTTATTTCGGGGAAATAGATTTTTCAAAATCAAGATGACGCTAAGTATTGAATGATGCACTGTAATAGTAAACAACTAAACGATTTTTTTTATTTAAATCGTTCGTTAAATCGTCTTTTATGACTTGACTTCCATTTTCAAACTTTTCTGGATGACCTTAAACTTATTTCTTTTTTCTTATGCGAACCATTGCGAAAAACTTTATAGCATCATATAATATTTTTGAATTCCTAATCGCATGCTTTTTTTGAAATCATGTATCTAACAAGAGAGGTTTTAACCGAATGTGAAGCTCCTCACATAGTAAACACGATGAATGTTTCAATTGAACTATTGCAAGCAAACTTTTTGAAATTCCTTCTGAGACAGTTGAACTCCAAAAAAAGATTTCTGATAAATTTGTTGAATTTACATTAAAGAAGTATCGTATGTTGTAAACATTTTCTCTGTGATTTATGCATTCATGATAAAAAAATTTCCTACCTATATGCTTAGAACGAAAACATGTGCTGTTTTCAACATTTATTTCATTTACGATCGCGTCTGTATGATTTGATAATATATAAATATTTATTCTACAGCAGCTAGTGTTATTAATACAACCAAGCCCAAATTTTTTCTGTCCATTTCATATGTACGCTAAGTGACTAAATGACGATTTTAACCAATAAATTTAATCATATTCTTTGTGTTTCGAATCTTTTCCCCACCTTATTATGCAATGAATGTTTTGAGAATCCTTTGTCCTTGATAAAGGGCGCTTTTCCACCTAGATAGAGCGAAAACTCGTTTCTTCTGCGTATCTGGTTTTTGGCCCCAAACAAATTGCTAGTTCACTTAAATGTGATTTAGCTAAGTGAACTAGCAGTGCTCATCCAATTGTTGATTAGTTTTCATCTTACTTCTTTTCACTATGAATGGATGATTTGAAATTTGTTCTACATCCTCGTAAGCTCTTCCCTTGAAGGTGTTTTTGAATTTACTGTTTTAGCCTCCCACTCGGTTGGAGCACTGATGTGTTTTTGAAATTTTGTCTCAGCTTCGTGCAGTATACCCCTGAAACTACTAGTATACCCCTGAAAAAAAATGACTAACATAAGTTGAAGTATAGATAACAAATTAAGGTATCTTGCTTTTGTGTAAAAATTAAAACCTGTGTATTTAATTTGTTAATAGCCATAAGGCAATGTGGAATAATCTGATTGTACAATTCGCTTATCATATATTATCCGATAATCTTCCGTTTCTTCTTGGGTGATAATTTTTCTTCTCTTAGCACCCCTAATGACTTTGTGAGGGTTCTATAATCTAATTTTTTGTTCAATATCCATGGTGCTAACAAAATTATTCAAAGTTTAAAAATTTAATACTTGGGCATTCTTGAAATTGAGAATAAATCCTCGAAACTTACAGCAGGTTTTACCGGATTCAGTAATTTTTGGGTCTAACTGAAATGAAGGAACTCTTATTAAAATAAGCAATTTAATATCTATCTGGTATTTTCCGGTTTATTTACATTTTCGAAAATGATAATTGTTTAGCTTATTGATGTATGTATTTCCCGGACATAAACTTGATGATACTGTCTCCGTTCAATCCATCTGTGAATTCTCCTAGGAAGTTTCTTAAAAAGGGGTTCGTTGTTGATCAGATCATCAGATGTGTAAATAATCGAATCTGTATCGAAATATAAAACTTTCCTGTCTAGCTTTTCTATTACGAGGTTATAATTTAAGTCTAGCATGGCAGGCCTAAAGGCCACTATGAAAACATTCATACTGATATCTTGATCCAGAAATGTTTGTTTTCGTTTTCACTGAATGGCACAAATGCTCTCAGTAGGGAAATAAACATCCTCAGCATAAATAAAAAAGAAATGGGAAAAAAAGGAAAAAGTAATAAGGGATGCCAAAAATTACTTTAAGAAAGAAAAAAAAATAAACTTGTTACTCTTGTATTATTTACAAGTATTTTGTTGAATTTTTCATAGCTCTTCACGAAGTCTAGCTGGTTTTATTTAGGCTTAGGCCCCAGCGTTCCTAGAGCCAGTTTTGCTGCAGCTTTTCATCCAGGGTTAACTTTACCATTCTGTGGAACCAGCTGAACTCCCACTTTTTCCAAGCATGAGGCCATGTACACATTTTTGTCTTCTTCCGTTTTGCAACTCGGAGGCCATCCACTGGCTTCTTGCTTGGTTTTCAAAAAGAGACCTATATAGGATCGAAAAAACTCGAATAAGTGTTTATAAAATGATACACTTCATCAAACAGAAATTTATATTTAATAAGGTTTCATAAATAGAAAATTCCATTTTTTCCCTCAAAAAATCATCATTTTTTCCCCATCCTTTTCCTACAGCCTTTTTGACTTCTTCTGTCACCCAAGTAACCGACAAACATCTGTCAGCATCATTATGGTCGCAAGCAATCTGTGGCATAGCTTCGCATCATGATCTGCAAAGAGGAAAAAGTAGCTTTCATTTTGCCTATAGGGTAGAACAAGGTGATAGAAACCACTTGGCGCTAAAATTTTGTATTAATTAAATCCAAAATAATTTTGAAAAACAGCAAAATATTTCTTGATTATTTTTGGATGTCTAACTGGATGCCTATGATTCAAAAAATTATAATTGCAGTGAAAAAAAATAGATTCTAAACATCAAATGTTTGAAGAAAATTACAATAATATAATAATAGTAATAGTAATTACCTGCAATATTTTTACACCACGGATATAAGTAAGTGAAATCAACTTGTTTTAAGAGTCCTTCGTAGTGTAACTGTATTGCATTTTCTCTCTCGCCAAAATAAGCATCACGAGGGTTCAATCGATCCACAACATCATGCACTTTCAAAAAACTCCTTAACATCAAAATCTTTTTTTCATTTTCTGAAAATCCTGTTCTCACATTTCAACTACCTGGAGCCCCTTTTTTTTCTTAATAAATTCGTTGAAGTCTTCTGATGCAATAACCGCATTGTTGATCTGTTTAAGGGATGGATACAATCACCTTCAAATCATTCAGTACAGCCAAGGAAAAAACAAACCTGTTAGATAGGGAAAAGATTATCATCATCATGCATTATTATTCTCAACACAGATTTTTTTTAAACATTAAAAGTAGAGAGGGAGGGGGGAAGGATTACTCACATGATACTGATAGATCATATTTTTTCTATAAAAAAGCCATCACCTTTTTATTGCAATATTCACAATAAAAATTAGTTCCATAAAATCCTTTGGATTATTTTATAAAGTCAAACAGCTGGTTATGCAGCCAGAAATAAATTTTTTTCTTTAACACTTCCTTTATTAGCAATCTTTAAATAATGAGAAATAAATATTTTTTAGAATGTATGTATTAAATTAAAGTCAGCAAAAATAAAATTATCTTGATTCATTTTCTGAGTGCTAATAACAATTACTTGTACATTCAAGTGCCTCTCCATCATAGCAATTTCTTCAAATCCACAAGGACCTTTAAGTATTGATAGTTTGTTGTGTAGATAAATAGCTCTTCATGTTAACAAATGGCAATTTTGTTTTCACGAAGTATTGATTTCTGGATCTTTTCCCAAAATTGCTTTTTGCAGCAAAATGGCCTTTGCACAACATAAATTGGTAATTTATTTCCCTTTAATCGAAATAATCGATCTTTCATGTAATCGATCTACTTCAGGTAGGAATGGCCACCCAATTCTACCACTCCCAACAGGCCTTTTCAGTATCATTGCATTAACCGAGAAGATTTCGTTTAATTTTAATTTATCCTTTGAATACAAAACGTAAGACTAGAAAGTCTCTATTGTCTTTCTTGACACTTTCCTTAAAGATGTGGAAATCGGATGATAAAATTCATCTGATATTATAACGAAGCGAATCATATCTTGTGATTCCCATTCTTCAGTATCTCTCCTAAGAAACATTTGGACGAACAACTTCAGAAACAATCTAGAAAACTGTCCGAGGCAAAGCTTCGTCGGCCTCCTTCTTGGCTAGAAAAATCAAAGCAAAGTTTAATTGTGGATCATAATCTGTAGGCTTTAATTCGTGCAAAAGGCTAATTTTAATGGATAAAACTGAAGAATTTTCCTTAAATCTTCCCCTACTGTTGAATCCCTAACCTCCAGTTGTCGGGCAACTCCGCATGTGCTGCTATTACCAGCATTGCTCGCCTGATTTCTTTCAACAATTGCAGTCGCAACATCTGCGATTGTATCCTCTGATATCGGTTTCCATCCTCTAGCTGGCCGAGTTGTGAGAGAACCTGTTTTCTCAAATTTTTAAATCATTGCTTCCACTGCATTAATTGATAGAGGTCCTTTACGTAAATTGTTTCGACTTCTAAATTCGCGAAGAGTGGGAGTTGCATTGAATTGATTATGATTTTAAAAAAAGCTTCACCAGTAACGCACGCTTTGCTTGACGCATTTTACAAATCAACTGACACTTGAAATGATTTCCAATGCCCCACTGCTATCATAACTCAAAATACTGGCACCATTGTCGGCTATGTAATCAGAATTTTGCATTTGCAATTATTTCCCCGTTTTTTAAGCAAAATTTTAGCTTCCTTAAAGCGTCACATTTTCCCCTAAAGGCAACTTTTGGAAGTAAATATTTTGCTTGAGTATTTCTTTTTTTCATGTTATCAAAAGTCCGCGTACAGAATTTGGGGACTTTTCAACTGATAGTTTAAGCTACAGAAATATCTGAGTACCTTCAATTAAAAAAAATCTGTACATACGGGCAAATTGGCATAATGCTGGAAGATATGAGCTTTAAAATGCGAAAAATTCTCGAGTCTCGAGGCTGGACAATTTTGAATTGGCAGAATGTTTTCTTTGTATTGAATTCGAGAAAGAAGGAAAAAATATGTATCAACATAGGGTATTGTTATGAATTTTGTGTAAATTAGATGTAAATACTTTAAATATTTCTGAATTGTGTAAATATTTGTAAATAGTTTAATTCTTTAAACTAAATTGTAATGGAATTGCGCGTCAGCGAGGAAAGCCCGTTCTGAGTGAATTTACAACATAAGATCGCCATATTTGACCAATTTAGCATATTGAGGCTGCTAATGGTTTTTATTATACGCTCAAATGTGTAGTAGAAGCTACGAAATAAAGGTTTGCCATTAGAGAATAACTGAGAAGTTCCTAAACTCGTCCGGAATGAAAGAGCCCTTTCTAGGTTTGCCCCTACCATTTTAGTGGAACACTATTTAAGACTCGAATTAAAGGCAGACAGTTCAGTAGAGTTGAGAGACAAGCTACGTGATTACCTGAGCTAGAGAGAACGTCTTTTCTCTTGCTGCCGTGAGAATCTATAGATTCGCTGTTATTTGAAATTAGAGGATTAAGGAGAGTTAATTCGCTGTGAATTTTGTCGCTTGAGTCGTGAATATTTAATACGCGCTTTCATAGACAATTAATTCTGAATCTTTTTATAGCTCTTGTGTGAGAATTGCTACTATTATTTCGTAGCAACTGGTATCAGAAGTGGGATTGGATGGTGAAAACAAGAGCGATGGCTGAATCCGAAAATGATAAGTTCGAATAGCTTTTTGCTTTCATGAAGGAGATGAAGCAAATCCAGGTAAAAATGAAGAGAGAGAGAGAGAGAGGTGAAGTAAGGGCAAGAAGGAAGGAAGAAATGAGACAAAGCCAAGCTAATAATGTGTAAGCAATCAACACCAAGGCGGATGCTTTGGCGTAGAAGGTTCAAGAGAATGACGAGAAGATTCGTACTATTCAGCAGAGCTTTGAGCAAGTTGTGGAATCTGATAAAGATGTGAAAGTGTCAGCTACTGCCACTATCTGGGAAAATGAGGAGAGGATTCAGCAGTTGAAAACGAAAAGAGTGCCGAAGGAGGATAGGATAGTGGTATTTAGTGCGCAAGAGCTATATTTTGCCATACTGTAACAATCGTATGGCTAAAAAATAAAAGCGTTTTTATGTAATATTCTGTAGAACTATAAACTTGTAAATTATAAAATCTAAAAAAAAATTGTAAAACCCAATTGCTTTTAAAAAATTAAAAGATTTTTGTGGGGTCGTTCCCTTATGAGCATTTGCAGGTCCACTGTAGAAGCACTAAAAAATTGTAAACGATTATGATCAAAGCTAGGACACTCAGTTTAAAGATGAGGAACCATTAAACACACTTGGCATCTAGAGCAGAAAGGAGCCCCAACACCTAATAAAAGATGTTTGTGTTAGAAGAGTGTGACCAATGAGGAGTGGAGTCAACTTGACTTCGAGTTCTCGCACTGGAAAAGCAGTCTATAATGAAATTGTGGGTCTGATAAAATGTAATTTGTTATTATTTTGACTATCCCATGATTCCTTCCATATACCATGAATACGGCGTTTAAACGAGTTCTTCGCATTATAGATGGGTACCTTACGCTGTATAAACAAAGACGCTGCTTTCACAGCTTTGTCAGCATAATCATTTCCGGTTATCCTAATATGACTGGGAACCCAGGAGAATAAAATTTCGCATTTCCTATTTTTCCAAATTTTTAAGAGATACAGGATTTCCAAAGCGATGGGATGAACTGGATCATAATAAATGAGTGAGTATTTTCAAAGAACTCATGTTGTCGGTGTAAATTCTAAATTTATGCTCATTAGAGAGAGCAATTGCTTCTAGTGCATGGAGAATTGCCATTAATTAAGCTGATAAAACTGAAAAGGATGTATGCAAACGATAACTAATTGTTTCTGTATTAAGAATGATACCACACCCAACATGACCGTCTTATTTGAAACCATCTGTGAAAATAGGCATATGAGTGGAATACTGACAGCGATGAGAACTAAAAAGTTTTTGGAAAATCACTGGAGCCGTTGTTAGTTTCTCATATCCATGAAAAAGATTTAAAAAGGAGATTTGAGGGATATCCTATGGTGAAAAAAGGAATAAATCACGTTTTTTATTACTCACATCATAGAGTTCCGAATCTTCGAAGAGTAATTTAACTCTCCCATAAAAAGAAAGAATGTTGGAGGATCGAGTTGTATATAACCACCGAAGACGAACAGGAAGCATCAAAGAGTGCAGAGGATATTTTCGGACTGGAAAATCTCAAAGGTAGTACTGTATAGCTATTGTTTGGCTCCGTAAATGTAAGGGCAGCTGGTGACATACAATGTAAAGGCTCTCTATTGGCTAAGTCCGAAAAGCTCCGGAACAAATGCTTAAAGCAGAGAGGTATATGGTATCTAGTCTATAAAATGGAAAGTACTGCAGGCCCATACGCCATAAACCTGTAATCAAGGTGTGAAAGAGAAAGTTGTACTATCTGCTCTCCAAGTGGTTCTAGATAGTACCTTGAGAATGTTCCATGACCTGTCACTCTTCTTCCACAGATGTAAGAGGCGGAAGGAAAGTGAGCTTCAGGTCAAGTATTATTCCCAAAAATTTAGATTTATTCACAACAGGAATTTCAACGTTCCGAATAGAAATTGCAGGATCCAATGAATACCTCATTTCCTTCAAAAGAGAATGCAACTACTTTTGTCCAGAGAAATCGTGTACTCATTATCATCACACCAGTCAATAAGCTTATTAACTGCAATTTGTAGTTAGTGTTTCATCGAGCGCATATCGCTACCTTGGCAGGAGATCTGGAGATCATCCACATATAAGGTACTTTATACGGATGAAGGTACAGCATTGAGAAATTGACTAAAACGAAGCATAAAAAGCGTTACATTGAGGATGCTTCTCTGTGGAACCCCCTCAGCTTGAATGAAAGTATCTGAATAAACATTGCCAATTCGAACATGAAATTATCTTAAAGATAAAAAGTTCTTTAAAAAAACAGGCAAATTTCCTTTAAAACCAAAATATAAAAGAGTATTAAGAATGCCAAAGCTCCAAGATCGGTCATGAGCCTTTTGAACGTCAAAAAATATAGAAATTAGATGATTCCGACTGATGAATGCATTGCGGATTTGGGTCTCGAGAAGGACAATATAATCAGAAGTTAAACCATAAATCAGAAGAAACCCATTCTGCATTTGCAGAATATATGGTCTATTTTCCAATTCAAAAACTAACTTGGAATTGACCGTACGTTTCAGTGTCTTACACAAATAATTTGTGAGAGCTACAGACCTGTAGTACGGAGAGTTAGAAGAGTCCTTGCAGGGTTTAAGGATGGGAATAACAATAGCTTTGTGCCACTGTGTAGGGAATTTGTGTTCAACTCAAATGCGGTCATGTAAGTACAACAATTTTGAAAGAGAAGTACTAGATAAAGGGCGAATCATATTATAGGTAATGCTATCCGGACCTCGGCTCGTATCCTTAGTTTAGATTCTTCTTCGCCAAAAAAAACAGAATTATACTAATCGACTGTGGGGACCAGTACGAATGCATACCCGAGAGCATAAACAACAACTGTGGGAGAGGCAATAGTTCTATTTCCCGTCTTTAAAACGGTAAAGGTGAACACTTTGTGTATTCCATTTGCAGCTTTTACTTTCTTCCAAAGCAATTTGCTTGAAATGGGGGATGTAAGCGAAGACACAAAATCGATCTATAATTTTCTCTGGCTTTATCGACAGATGCTGCGAGCATTGGCTCTGGCGCTCTTAAACACAATAAGGTTTTCTGTTGAAGGGTATCTACGAATAATATTCCATCGTTTCTTGTAATCCCTGTAACTGTCGCGGTAGGAGTCATTCCACCACGATTTCCGGAATTTTTTCAGGCGTGGGGAGCTTTATGGGATGGTGTTGTACGTGACATCAATAATACAATTAGTAACTTTTTGTACTACTTCTGTGATATCTGAAAGCTTGACCATAGTCTCGGTGTTATCTACAAGCCACGTAAAAGCAGTCCAATTTGCCCGCTGGAAAAGATAACGCTGAGGACATGAAGTCGCATCACCTCTACCAGCACGGGAAACAATTAACGGAAAGTGATCACCATTAAAAAGGTCGCCTGCAACTGTAAAATTCAAAAATTGTAACATTTCAGGAGAGCAAATGGCTAGGTCGAGACTGTGGAAGTTGTCTCATTATTTTTCTCATTATTATTAAGGTCTCACATCTTTTCTCATTATTATTAAGGTCTCACATCTTTTCTCATTATTTTTAAGCAGACAGAGACAGTTATTGGTAGTAAACAAATCGACAATTGCTCTTGTATGAACCTGAATTGCTACAGCCTGTAAGGGAGTGTTTAATTTAAGAAGTTAAGATACAGACACCTCCCTAATTATTGATTTCTGTGCCTGCATTCTAAGGAAATATATTGTAACCACAGAGGTTGAAAGAAATGTTAGGATTCAAGAACGTTTCTTTAAATCCAAAACAAGAAGGATGATATTGATTGATGATTCACTTGATGTCAGTAATTTTGGATCTCAGACCATGACAGTTCCAGGAAAAGAAAGTACCCATTAAGAAACATTGTTAGATCTTAAATCATTTGAACTAATGCTTTGAATTTGTGGAACATCAAAGCTCATTGTAAAATCCTCCGCTGGCCATTCCATACGCTGTATTGTTTCAGCTTCAAGCATGTTCTCCACCAGACGAGCTCTATGCGGTTGGGCATTATCGTCCTGTAAAATAAAGGAATCGCCAATGGCTCCAGCGTAAGGGATGACATGAGATCGCAGTATCTCGTCTGCATACCTGCGACCCGTCAAAGTGCCATTCCGAATGATATGCAGCTCCGTACGTCCACCTATGCTGATTCCACCCCATACCATCCAACCAGCTCGTCTGTATTGTGACCTTTCACTAACGAATACGGGGTTATTTCGAGTGCCCCTCTCCCGCCATACCAGAACACGTCGAGTGTCACACTCCAGACTGAATCGGGACTCGTCTGTAAACAGCACTTGGTTCCAATCATGTTGCTACCAATCTCGATGTTCAGCTGCCCATCTTCTTCGGGCCACACGGAGGCGTGGGGTCAACGGAATGCAGACCATTGGCCAACGTGCATAGAGCCCTCCCCCATGAAGACTATTACGTACTGTTTGGGTGGACGCCCTTCGTCCTGTTGCCAAGAACAACTGTCTTTGCAGCTGAGTAGCATTCTCTGTTCTGTTTCAACGAGCTGTTAATCGTATATACCGGTTATCAGTTGCTGTAGTGGCGCGTGGCCGACCTTGTCCTGGTCGACGTCCAACATTTCCTGTTTCTTGGAATCGATTCCACAGCCTTGCAACAACTCATCAGTTGCTGTAGTGGCGCGTGGCCGACCTTGCCCTGGTCGACGTCTGACATTTCCTGTTTCTTGGAATCGATTCCACAGCCTTGCAACAACTCTTCTGGCGACTCCAACAGCGTCCGCGACACTCCGTTGTGTTTGGCCTGATTCCAGTAGGCCTATGACACGCCATGCCATGGATTCCGGTAAATCACTTTGTTCAGACAATCTCATAAGCTTGTCTCAAAAACAGAAAGACTGCGCAATCAAATTTCACTGTTACGGCAATAAAACAGACGTTTCTGTAACATCCCGATTTCTGGCTTTATCTCCTTTTTCTGGTTTTTGACGTCATGAACTTTGATTTACATATAAAGTTTTCTTCTTCCGTTTCCTGGCAAGCCGCATCAAATTGAAATATTAGTGTATTGGTTATTTGGTTTTCTTAAACTCTATAATTTAGTGTTATAATATTTAAAACTATAGTACTTTCGAAATTTTTTCAGAATGAAAATAAGATATATTTTAAGTAGTTTACTTTTCTTTTTTGCTTATGAATATTTTTGTTTGTAATTTATTTTGGTAAATTTAAAATTCCATATAACAATTGCTTTTCATAGAATGACATGTTTCATTATTTTTATTTTAACTCTTCTTTGACTTTCTTAATTATTACTATAGCATATTATTTTACCACAATCTTACCCTATAAATTTTCAAATTACATTTTTTACTGCTCTAAAAAACTAATGTTAAAATTATCTGATATAGTTTTAAATTTGATCACTTGCACATTTTATTTCCAATAATATAATATTATATCTCTATATAAGGTTTGCTTCTTTCAATTATAATTCCTATTTATTTTCATTATTAAATACAAGGGGAAAATGCTAACATAATCATAGTTTAAACGGTATAATTAATCAATATAATTTTTTGTTATATATATATATATATATATATATATATATATATATATATATATATATATATATATATATATATAAACGTGTTTCACAGCAATCACTATATTTATCGAGTTATGCCTTAGGAATAAACTTTGATTACTTACAAAAATAAGTTTTCTATTTCGTACATTGAAAGACTTAAGTAATAATGTGATTATATTTTCACTGTAATGTTTAATGCTAAACGAACTTTTTTGTTTCATTACTTGGTGCGTACACAGATAAAGCCGACGCTTTTCTAACGCGAGAGTAGACAACATAAAACTGTCCATGAGAGAAGCATAGATTTCAAGATAGTTGCCGAAAAAACTCAACCATTGACCCTGGGATTTATTTATGGTCATAGCGAAAGTAAGCCGCACAGGAAGTTGCCGTTATTTAAATTAAAATGTTACGTCAGTTGGTACCATTGGGATGCGAGGTATCAGCATATTTTCTCCCTTATATTTTCCCTTTAGAATGGTTGCTAATAGGACATTGCACAATAATGTTTTTACTGCTAGCCGTTTGCCATTACAAAGATGCTGGAGTTGATATTTCGCGACATTATGACCACCGAACCTACTTTTAATTGCAGGCTATGAGGCGGCTATTCTGGGAAAATCATTGAGTTTAAAAAGTCTGCAGTGTAATTGACAACATCATCTTTGTCAATTACACAATAAACTGATTCATATGTTCTTATTTCACCGAAAATGTCATTTTGAATGACACTCAAACCCTTCTTTTGTTTTCTTTCTGCAAACCCTTTTTTTTTTCTTTTTTTTCTTTCCTTTTTTACTTCTCTTTCTACAAATCCTTTTTTCCCTTTCCTATTCTTATTTTCCTCCCTGCCCAAACTTTAATTTCGGTAGGCATAGATTAAATATCCATACAGTCTAATCAACTTGAGGGCATACTAAAGATAATCCTAACACTTCTTTCTTACATTTTGAATGACGTCAAATGTTTGGCAGCTAAAGGGACAATGTTTTAAATTTTTAAGCAAATGTGTGAGTTTTATACGCCTGTTGTGGTAGCGAAAATTGGCAAAGAAATTTTTAATTTCCTTTATTCTGTTTTATTTGAATTCAAAAGTACTTCAGAAGGATTTCAAAAAAAACTAATTAATTAACAATATTTAATTTTAAATGCATCAAACACTAAGAAAGTAAAAAGACTCGTTTAATACATAAATCCTTTCATGAATAAAATAATCACATTAAGAGCACTTTATGCCGTATTTATGTATAAAAAAGAATTTTTATCTCTAACAACAACAGTACAATAACTTTATATCAGAACACAATCAATAAAAACATGAAAAAATGAAACACCATCAAATAAAATTGAGCAAAATGATATTCACATCCTTTTGGAAAAATTAATTTTTAATCAATATAAGCTGCATAAATGCAGCTATTTTCTTTATTTCTTTTTTAAACAGGGAAAACCAACTGACTTCGCGTATTTCTTTCTGAACAAACCATAGAGCTGGTGCAAACCCAAATTTATTACTTCCTTCAATCTTACTCATTTGGTGGGGGGAAGAAATGAAGAGTTTTTGGTGGTAATCTAAGAAAAGTCTCGTTTTAGCTATTTTCCTCGCAGTTTTTTCGTTTTTTCTCTCCATAAAAACCTTTCTAGTGCCTTAATAAAAATATTTTTTTAAAAATTAGCCGAATCAATCAAACCGTTCTCTTATTTTGCGCTTAGCAACGAATTTGGAGATTCATTTTTATTTGTATAGATATTAGATTTTCAAGAATGTTTTGTTAACTATAATTCTCTGGGCAGACGATAAAAGTAAAAATTTTAAACTCGTAATAACTCAGTATTTACTGACTCAAATTACATAACACATAATTATTTATTTCATTATTAAAACATTGATATAATTATAAAAAAATTTTAAACTTTAAGATAATTTAAAAATTAGTTTTTTTTTTCCTGCAATTCTTTCTTATTTAATTGCGGGAAAATGCCGAAATTTAGTTTAATTTTTAATTAATGGAAATTTCAAAAAGATCTCTCTTACGTATATATTTTTACCCTCCAAGGTATATATGTGCTAAATTAAGTAACTCTAGATCATATGGTCTTGTATGCAAAGCATTAACACACACGCGTGCGCGAAGACACTCATTTAACTAAAAGTCTAGGGGAAATTCCGGCCACTGATTATCCCAGAATTGATATTTTACTTAAATGGGGAAGGAAAAGTATGTATGTATGTTTTTATAAATAGTAGACTCAAACAAAATAAATCAATCATTATTAATGATTGATTTAGTTCATTGAAGTACAATTTTTCCTATTTAAAATATAAGGGCCTCGAGAATATTTTATTAAATACGAGCCGCCTTTGACGACCAGTCGGTTCGCCATTATCAATGCCGACTAAGGGGTTCAATCAATTTCTTATGTATAACTTGGTCTCATTATAAGTTTTTCAGCAAAATATTTTTCAGCTTCAAATTTCGATAGTCATATAATTCACTTATACCAGTATGTCAGCTTAAGAAGTCCTCATCTTTGAACTCTGCATCTCTCTCTGATTTTCTATCAGAGCACGTAAAATTCAGTTTTCAATTAAAGTGAAAATGATGAAACTTCAATTAATATAAAGACTTCTTTACTCAATCTAAGCATGTCTTTAAATAAAACTAAGAACTGAAAGAAGAATAGTCCGACATTGAAGTTTTATGCTGACTACAGAAATTGAAATGCTATTTTTTTATAATTTATAGGAAGGAATTATTCAACAAATATTTCACAGATTAAATGAAACAATCAGTTTTTAATTTTATTTTTAGATGTATTTAAATACTCTGAATAATAACATTTTTTGGTTAATAAATATATTTCAAAAAATTATGGTTTAAATTCCTTTGGTCTTATAGATTCATATTCTGTAAAATAATCTTAATGTTTCAACTTCTAAAGAAATAAATAAACATTTCTATCTTCTGAGATCGAATCTGGCTGGTTTATCCAGTTCTGAATATTGCAAGTTTAGAACAATCATCATTTTCATAATCTAGGTCAATGATTCTAGAGTAACACTGATTGGCTTCTTTGAGATCTAGATAAAGTGATCTAAAATCGCCAATTTTTATCGAATAGTTATATCGAAATTCTCATAGATCGATCAGCTTTGATTGATTTAATTGATTGGAGAGCCACATTTTTTATTTTAAGGACTTATTGTCTCTAGAATATTTTGTTAAATATGATTCACAAAGCAGATGATATATGTAAAAATTTAAAAGTTGCACTTCATCAGCATTTTTTCCCTTAATCTACTAATTATATATTTCACTTAGACCATTTGTTAAGAGATGCATGTCTCTCAAAAAAAATTAAGAAATTAGATGTTGGGCTCCGATTACAGAAGATTCCTTGTAGATGTTAAGCCATATTTGCCTTAAATAAAACTGTTTAATTGAATTAATATATGTATTATAAAATATAATGGAAAATGTTTCATTGCATTTATTTTCCAAAAATATCATGTTTCATATTTGTTTCATTTTATGCAGATAAGTGCTGAAAATGACATTTTTATATGTTTAATTTGGAATGATAGTTGATTTATTTTTTCTCATTTGAGAACATGATATTTTTTTGGTTAGAAAGTTTTGATATCTCCGAAGTATGCGGGTAAAAAATATTTTCATCTGTTTTTACAAATTTTGCATTATCAACGTAAATATTGCATAATGATTACGTATGCTTGTTTGAAAGAAGATGCGTTTTCAAATAGCTGACCTGATTTTACCAGTATAGCTTTAATATTACGCATGCTTCTTTGAAAGCAAATGCGTTTTTATTTCTCATGATTCATTAAAATGCGGATATAAATTACAAATTATAATTCTTTGATTTGCACAATATATCTTTTTCACGTAATTAAAAATAAAAATTCAAAACATGTCTTACTGTGAAAAAAAACACACGAATGCACAAATATTTTATTTCTACTTAATATCAATGGCTTTTTGTTCGTCGTTTCTTTGAAATGACGTCATCTTCTAGTTCGTTTAAGATTTTAAATAATTAATCTCGCTCTCAGAAGATTATCGTTTGGTGCTTTTCTAAAATTCTTTTTTCAGTTCTAACTGTCGCACTTTTGTAATATATTTTTATTTATTTTTATTCTTTAATTGAATTATTAATTTTGGTATTGCGAACGATCAAGAAAACTTTTCTCTTGAATTTATTGTTTAAAAAATATAGCATTTCCTATTTATTTCATTTCATACAATCACGTGACGAAAATTATATTTTTCTTTGTTCTTTTTGTTAGTAATTAACTTATTTTTTTAAATAAGAACTTCTGAAAATGTGATGGCAACATATTATTAAAAGCTGATTTTTTTGAAATCTTCGTGAAGATAAAATTTTATTTTTATTTTATGCGAAATAAAATGTTAAAAAATACGATTAAATTAATTGTTTAAAAAATCATTAAAAATAGAATTTAAAGTTATAGGTCAAAGCATTAATATCATTGAAAAGCTAATTTTTTGAGCTTTAACTTGATGCAAAAATCAATTTTGTGCTGTAATATGTACAGGAAGGGCATTCTGCTCATTCCCTTCCTTCCACTGGGAAACTGCGGAAATTGAGACGCGCACCAATCTCTTTCAAAACAAGAGGCGTGGAATGCTTATTGCAGGTGTTGTGCTCCTCCATAGGAATGCTCGTCCACATACGGCTTTACGCACGGCATCTGTTTTGGCGGAATTTGGCTTGGAGTTGTTTGATCATCCACCCTTCAGCCCTAATCTTGCTCCCGGTGATCTTCACATTTTCTAGCACGTAAAGAAATTCCTGTCCTTCGGTAAGCGTTTTGGCAACGGCGAAGAGCTGAAGACGTCTGTTACACGCTGGTTCCATTCACAGTTTTACGATAGAGGGAAACAAAAGTGGATTCAAAGATACGAAATGTATCTCCATTCTGGTGGGGGCTATGTTGTAAAATAGTTGAAACATTGCTGTACTTGTTGCCAATAAATATATTCCTGAAAGTATGAGTTCTTTAAAAAAAAAAAATAGGAAAACTTACTTTCTGGAAGCGCCTTGTATATTATTAATTCCTTCAAATTATACGAAATAATAATTCGTTATTGAATGAATAACGAATTAGTATTTCGAAGTAAAGTTATTATTTCGAATAAAGTTTCGTAGTAAAGTTGCACCGGTTTTAAGAAATCAATTACTATTCGGACAGAAAGGCTCTACTCTACTTGGGGCATATTAGCCGGACCTGAAGCACATATTTTTTGAGTATGCGATTTCAAATTTAACAAACAAAGAGTTCCAATCACGACCAGTGGGGAAAAACATGACGCTGTGTTGCGTGTAGCTTATATAATTCCACATAAAATCGTAAATCATTTTATCTTTACACGTTAATTTCAGTTATCAAGCATCTGCTGCACTTAAAAAAGATTGACCAATCAAGGTTTTGTGTGACGAGGTTTTAATAATAGATAAATGGTCATGCCTTTAAAAAAAGACTGAAAAATTTGCTTTTATTCAGAAAGGTTAGAAACATATAGAAGAGAAGAGATAGCTGTTAAAGAGGAATAACAGAAGAAAGAAAAACCATTATAAGATATTAACGAATTGCTGTCTGGATATGTGCAAAAGATTCGTCTTTCAGGAGAATCACAGTGCATTATATATGGACCTGACAAACACGAAGTGATGGAACTTATTTTCTTTTCTAATTCAGCACTTATTTAGAAATAGACTTTCTTTTTTCATCAATACAGTCCACTGTGTGTGGTCTTTTCACATTTGAATAAAATACGATGTCAGAGAAATGTGCGACATCTAGTTCTAGATATGAAAATATCCTTTCAAATTTCGGAAGCTCATCTTTTCAATAATCGATTTAAGTATGATAATGATAGCCACTGACAAAACCTATATGCCATACAACGACCAATATTTATTGAAGAAAGATATCGCACTTTATGATTTTTGGCTATCAGACTGTTCAGAGAGTATGCTTATTCAGGTAATGTTCCGAATTTGGCTGTAATAAAAAAGCAATTTCGTCTTACAAATTATTTGATCCATGGTGTTGGATGTGATGATCATTTAATGTTTTTTTTTTTTTTTTTGCATACGATGAAGGGCATTTTCTATAAAATTTTACTATAAAAAAATGACACACTTCTTGTTTAATTTACACCATCCTATTGTTTGTAGTATAATTGTTGTTTATTGTTGTTTTATTGTTGATAAAAGGTTATTGTTCTTATCTCGAGGTTGTATCGTATCAGTGAATTTTTTTTTTTCAATTAATCTGATTCTTCCAACTGGACAGTGGTTCAGAGTAACCATGCTTGCTTAATCATTTGTTATTTGTTTCAAAGTTTAAAATAAATATGGTATTTATTGTACATTTTAGACTTAACTCAGCAATATTTATCCAAGAGTGCTTCGGTACATAAAATGTTAGTATCGAGAGAAAAAATAAAGAATTATCCTTCTGAAGATTTAGTCAAGAATTTAAAAATATTTTTAAAAATTCAAAATATCGATTTGTGACTTTACCTAAAGGCGCAGTAACAAACTCTTTCCTTTTCCCTCTCTTCCTTTTGCTGAATATTAGTGGGTATTTTATCCCTGTCATTGAATAAAGTACTTCGAGAATACGACGCATAACAGGTTTATTTCATTGAGTCAAAATTTATTTTTTAAAAATGGAGCAAGTGAAATTCAATGTACAAAATTCCTGAAATATATTTTAAGGAAAGTTTATTGTTTTTAAAGAATGTACCATATGCATTTGCTAGTACATAAAAGTCATGATAAATGCCTCTTTTTTCAAAAAATTCAAAAAGAATCGTCTATTTTTAAATTTCAGTTTTATTTAACTTGACTTGCTTGTATTTTGGAAAAAAAAAGATATTGATTCTTTATTCATTTCCTGATGTGCTAAAATTCCAAAACCTTTTCGCTTGCATTCTCATCATGGCAATCCCTATTTTAATATTTTCAGAATTTAATTAATTTTTCCTTTATTCAATTAATTCGACTAAATTTTGGTTCTATCCGAATGGCATCACCTGGAAATGAATTTTAAAAAATCAAAATTCCATAATATTTATAATAAGGAATTATAACTTAAGAACAAAAAATGAATAATAACTCAAATAAAAAATTTCTCTGTTTTATGAAGTGCGCTTTTATTCAATTTCTTCATATTGATAAACAAGCCTTAATTTCCACACGAATGGAACTAATATGTTTTCCTCTTCCAGGTTCACTTTTTCGACGAGGATGACAAATACAGACTGGGCCTGGAGTGGTATCGTCGACGCATGCCGTATTCCTTTGCTGATCAAATCACCATTGAGAAGAGCCCGGCTTATTTCATTACCGAAGCTGCCCCTGCGCGGATCCGCGCTATGAACGCCAGCGTGAAGCTCCTTTTGATCGTGCGAGACCCTGTGACTCGCCTCATTTCGGATTACGCCCAACTCGCTGCCAATAAGGCCCGAAAAGACAAGGCCCTGGCTTCCTTCGAAGATCTCGTCCTCCAGCCGAATGGTCAAGTGAACACGGCTTACAAGGCTGTGCGCATCAGCATGTATTCCATCTTCTTCGAGAAATGGCATCGGGTCTTCCCCCGGCGGCAGATCCATATAGTGGATGGGGATGACCTCGTCCGAGACCCTTTCCCGGAAGTGCAACGCATCGAAGAATTTCTGGGCATTGCTCACCGAATCTCCAAGGAGAACTTTTTCTACAATAAAACCAAAGGTTTCTATTGTGTGAGAAATGAGACAACGGAAAAGTGTCTGAATGAAAGTAAAGGCAGGCGACACCCCCAAGTCTCCGAGGAAGTTATTCATAAACTTCGACAGTTCTACGCTCCCTACAACCGAATGTTTTTCAGAGCAGCTGGAAGAGATTTTGGATGGCCTGAAGAATGACTTTCAAATGATTGATGTATATACAGGTTCAATGTTACCTCTTCTCTATTCTCCAAAAAATGTATCTCTTTTACTCTGGATTGTGAAGATGAATGCTCTCAATCTTGCTGCGCACAAGGATTGGCCTCTTTTTAGGGAATAACTTCGGAAGCTATTTTGTTTTCGCAAAAGCTGAAAGAGCCCGAAAGTTACGACGTGTTTTGTTCATTATGGTATATTGTTTGGATTGGAGTATTACAGTTATTATAAACCGTAATATTATTTTTAAGAACCGATTTAGATTTTCATAACATATTTTAGTATTTCAAGCTCATTTCTAAATTACATTATTTATTAACTAAGAAATTTACCAAAGAAATTTGAAAACATATGTTTTATACAAAATATTCTTTTGTTAGATTCCGTACCTATTTCTTATTTCAACATTCGTTGCACGTTTATCTGATAACAAAAGGAAAGCTGTTGAAAGTAATGTTCCGAGAGCATCTCAAAAGCTCGATAAATAGCTTCAGTGCCAAATTTTGCCATAAAGTCTCCTTATTTCCAACAGAGAATCA
This sequence comes from Argiope argentata, assembly GCA_026289955.1. Taxonomy (NCBI): domain Eukaryota; kingdom Metazoa; phylum Arthropoda; class Arachnida; order Araneae; family Araneidae; genus Argiope; species Argiope argentata. Next base: position 1,058,657 of record JAOUZG010002972.1, read on the forward strand.
GCTTGAGCATATGAAAAGAAAGCGTTTCATCTGTATAATCGCAGGAGCTTTTTGTTGATTTTTTTCAATTATGGATGCATATTTAGGATTTTTATGAAGCGTTGCCTGAAAATGACATTGAAAGTGGCAGAGAGAAACTTTTGTCATTGTTAGTATGCCCAAAAAATCACTTTGCCTGTGAATGATATTGGTGTGGCAGTAGCTTGATTCTGAGCATTTGTCATTTATATACATATCAAATCGTGATGTGAGATGTTTATACTTATAATTAGTTTTGAAATGTTGTGAATACATATCACTTAAATATGGAGCAATCAGTAGTCCACGCAAATCTATAGAGCTTTTTCTTGACTTACTTCATGATAACATCAGATGAGTTACGAAAAAAGTTAAAGAAATTGAACAGAAATTTTTAAAATGTTTTAGTTAAACAATTAAAGAATATTTAAAGAAGAACAATTTAAAGAATGTTTTCAAAACATTTACTACTGATATAAAAGAGATGCCTTTTTCGTAAAGTTACTGATTACATAAATAGGATATAATATATCGAGCAAAAATATGACTCTTTCTAAAAAGAAAAAAATTAGATTTCGATATATTTTTATGCTTTGAAGAAGGGGAAATAAATTTGGGTTTTGTAACTAACTGAGAAAAATAGGATGGCTTTTCATACCTTTGCAGATGTTTTTTTTTTAATTTCAGAATAATTCAAAATGTCTGCATATTTATTCCTTTTTAATCCTTTTATTTCAGCAAAAAAGATCAGAACATAGACAGCAGTAACAAAAGAAAATGACAAAAGTACTTTTTCTTTCCAGTGGCTGGATCAGAATAATATATTTGAAATGAACTAACTCTATTTTCAAAATAGCAGAGGACTCGGCTTGAAAATCCCGCTTACTTGTACATACAGATACAATCCAGAAGCTCATTTCAAAGAATGCATAAGCCATGTCTTGAAGTGAAAAATACGTTTAGTTTGACCATCAGAAAAATATCTTGTAAAACCTAAGATTGATATAACATAAATCATGATAGAACACATGCAATAGGATTATGGCACAACACACGATAAGTTTTTTAAAGTGTCCAAATTGGCATTTACCAAGAACACTTTTGTATAAATCATCTTCTTTTCACTTCCTTTGGACTATAACTCGATATTTATGTAAAACTGACAGAAATAAGATAAACTATTCGAAAGCCTTTCCAATGAAATTTCAAGAAACTAATTTTTTCTTACAATATGCCTAAATTATTATATTCTATGGCTGAAAAATATGAAATTTCTTCTAAAAAATTTAGAATTTGCCATCGCAATTGGAATGAATATATTACTTCTCCGAAAGATAACTCATACAAAAAATAAGAATAATTTATTTTTAAAAAAATGTTTTTTTTCTTTTTATTCCTAGATCCCAAACTCTTCGTTTCTCTTTTCCTGTGTTATTTTAAACCTTTATAGTTTTTAAGAAATAGTATTTATAATAACCTGCTGCTTCCCTTCTCTTCCGTTTATAGGAAAACTTCAAGGGAAATCCTTAGATTTCAGACAATTGTTTTCGCGTTTTGTTTTTAAGCATAGCTTTTAAAATATTTTCTCCTGTTTCAGCATTTTTATGTGATATCTTTATTAAAAAAATTTCACTTTGCTAAGTCAATCGGTATGTATCCGTATGAATCTTTTAGAAGAAATCAAGCAATAAATAATTTGTTCATAAAAACGGCAATTGTTAATTGTAATTTCTTCATTAAGAATGTCCCTGCATATTATTAGTAAATTTTTTCATAGAGATGATTTAAAATTAGACATAAAATGTTAAGCAATGATATTATTTAAAAGAAATCCTTAAAAATTATGTAAAACAAACAAATAGTTATATAAATAAAAGCATCACTGTAACGAAGATAGCTTGCTAATTGCTGCTTAACTTAATATTTTATAGCGGTATTGCTAATAACTTAAACTTAAATGACTAAAACTGTCCTTCTGAATTTTTTTTAGAAAAAAATTAGCTGATATATTTGCATAACAGAAAAAATGTTTCTAAACGGTATCAATTTATAGGTTGTGTGTTATATAGGATTAATCATTACATACAATAATCTGTTACAACGTTTTTATTATTATATTATTATAAGCATTCTGCAACTGATATTTATATAAATGCAGATCAAGTAATTCTTATGTTTCTTCTCAAGATTCTAGGTTTTTATACTCCTTATGTTAAAAAAATTAATTTGCTTACCTGAAGAAAACTTCCAAAGGAACATAAAAGATTAACAATTATAGGATGCCTTAAATATAAAACTATTTTCCTATCTCTTCATCTGATTTGAAAGGATTAAAAGAGTAAAAAAATCCGAAGTAAAAGACATAATCAATCATTTTTGCTCAACTCTCATCTTATATCGTTTCTTTATGTAAAAATTTAAATTCCAAACAATTTCTTAGTTTATTATAGAAAGGCTTTTGAGCTCTTTTTACCTTTACTTTTACATAGGTAACAGAACCTGTAATGAATTCACTTTATGTAATTTTTATTACATTGAGCATTTTATTTGTCTTTCTCATGTAAATTTCGAACTTTAGTAAAAATCAGTAGAACATTTTACTTGCCATATCTTTCAACTTTAAAGGCGGTTTGAAACTTCCGCTTCAATCTGAAACTCCCTTTTCTGATTTAAGAAACTAATTCAAATAAACATTTAACCCTAAATATTCCTCTTATAAGTAGGTTTCAACATTCTCTGAGACCGGAAGAAGTCTTTGAATGGAGAGAACAATTTAATTTAGAAACGAGACTCGAGGGCATTTTTTTCCAGAGAATATATTGCCAATAAAATTCAATTTTTATTTAGTCCCTTAATTTACAAGAAAGATTTTTATGAGAAGAAAAACACTTCGAAAAATTGAAATTTTTTCTGAAAATTATATGCATACTAATAACTATTTCTATTTTTATCAAATTCCTTCAACTTCCAAACAATCCATATCTAGTAGCAAATAAGAATAACTTTTCTCCGGTCCTATCAGAATTATTGCTGTATCCTCTAAAAATATCAGTATCCATTGATTTGTTATGATGCAATTTTGGATATTCGTGCAAAATATTGACATCGTCCTCTTCAGATAGGGTTTCTCTTCCACATATGTGAATGAAATAATCATTTTCCCTCTTCTAATTCTCATCTACTTTTATATCCAGAATTTATTTCATAATGAGGGGCATTTCTATCAATTTGCTCGACATTTACAACAAAAAATTTCACTTATTTCCAAAAATAAAACTGGTTTTCAGCTTTCTTTTACCCCTTTTGGATGGGTATTAGGGCTCTATCGTAAAATCAATCTCGTATCATAAACACCATTACTTGCAAAATCCATTTTAAAGAAAAGCATGAATCTTAAATAAAGATGATGCTCATCACTTTTCGTTATCTAGAAAAAATCTTGTGAACTTCCACTGAACATCGTACAAGAAACCTTCGTTCCTGTTCCTCACCAATCCAAAGCCTTTGAAACATCTGAAATATTTGTTTCGGAACCTTCTTACCGCCATTTACGCAAGTAAAGAAAGCTATCAAAATAGGCTCCCTGTAATTATCACTTAGATTTCTTTTCTGAATGATATTGCTGGTTCTTATGATATTTTTTCTAAGGGAGGCGAAGAATTTATTGATATCAAACTTTTTTCTCTATTCAATAAAATATTAAGCCTCAGCAGAATGTGAAGAAGAACATAGGGACAAATCTGTGTTTATAAGCTGTTTTCTTGAAAATATCCATGCAAAGGATACAATTGTCAAATTCTATTATTAGTTCCTGAAATAATAAAAAATATTTTGTATAGTACTTTTATATATATACAATAAACATTTGCTTAAAATAGCAGGGAAAATTTTGCTACAAAAATTAGCTGCATAGTTATTAGTTAAAATAAAATACATATGATTATAAATATAAACTTACTATTAGCTATATAGATTTAACTTATAAATTCGAAAGTAAAAACTATTGGAAATTAAACCTGTTGTTGAGCTTTTGACGTCTTTTAGGATTTTTTTTTATATATATAAAGAAAGCAAATTGTGAAATCGTTTGCTTTCATTCACATAAAGAATGACATAGCTTCATTGCTAAGACTACTGATTGCTCTCAACTGTTCTTAAGCCATACGTTGAAAATAATTGTTATGGATGAAAAATTCCTCTAATATTTTCGTAAATGGAATGATCCAAGTTTTAAGACAATACATATCATATACTGCTTATTTTAGGATTTTTAGGAATGCACTTGGTAATAAAAGGCTGGTTAATATTATAAATGAATCCTAAACAATCATATTAATTGGTGCAGGTTGAAAGATTCTTCATCAAGCGAATGTTGATACTTATATTAATTCAATGCTGGTGCACTTTTTAACCACGCACATTGGTTTAAAATTGGTTACTTTAAATTCCTTGATAACGTCGAAGCTCGTGATGTTACAGATATCGTGCTAAGTGGAGCATGGCAAAAAAAAAAACTAATTTCTTGAGTGGAAATTGATAGCGGAACTGTGAGACTTTGGTGCCTATTTTTGTAATTTTGATCATTTGAACCTCACAGAAAGCATTTTTTTTCAATTGAAATATTCAGTCACTTCCTTTTCATATTTGTCTTCAAAAACATTTCTTTTACACACACACACACGAAATGAGCATTAAAAAGAACATAAGGAATGCTATGACATATTATATTATATTATATTATATTATATTATATTATATTATATATGTGTATCGTGGACTGCATTGATTTTGATCATTCCTTTTCGAAATTTCCATTTTTGGCTAAGTGTTTTTCAGAGCTCAAACCAAATTTAATTAAATTCAATTTTTAAATATTAAAGGCTTTCTAAAATCTTTAAGTATATATTTACAGTAATAATTAAAAATATTGTTATTCCATATTTCAGACAAGGAATCAATTTCTTGTCTGAAAAAAAATATAGTGTTGATCAGTTCTACATCATTTATTGATCTGTCTTTCTTGAGTGAGAGTCGATCGAGTGTTTAACTGTCTCAATATCGATTTAAGGAAAAAAAGCTCTTTCTGAATTGCTCTATTAGTGACAATGCTGCGTAAATAAGCTTAGAATAATATTCATTTTGACGTAAACATACAAAATATTTTCGAAAATTCATCTAGCTGTTATTTATTTTCCTTCCTCACAATGATTCTAACGATACCTGCATAATAACTGTTTTGATTGGAAAAATGTTCCAAATTAGAGTAAATATTGAGTATTTTATTTTTACAAAGAATCGTATTTGATTGAAACTACTTATCCATTATGAAAAAGAAGGGACTGAATTTTTGTCTGAGCGAATATTCGTAACTGAATGTTAATAACATATCCATAATAAACATGTCCATAACATATCACAATAACAGCATAACATAACAATAAATTGAAATCTTTCAAACGTTATAATTTTTTAAAATTCTACCCAAAGAATATTTTAAATAAGTGATAAAAACACATGCTCATATGAGATGCAAATAACATTCTACTCGACGCAGATGTAAGAATAGGTTTTCTATTTCTTAGCTCTCAATGGTCTATGTACTTTAAAATTACTTTTAAATCGCTTTAAATCTTAAAAAAAGATTCGGAAACTTTACAATTTTAAAGCATTTTATTCTCAAATAATGAAAAAGAATTTTATATAAAAGTTATTAAGAATAGACTTTTATTTAGAAAATTTTCTTTTTCTATTTTTTAATTTATAATCAGTTATGACAAAGAACTATGAAATGAGCTATTATCAGTTATAACATCTGGAAATCAATATTTCTCAGATTCACCAGGAGGTGGCACCCATCGTAAGAACCAAAATTTAATTAGTTTAATCAATTAATAATTAATTGTTTTGAAAACATTTAGATAATGCAGTGTCATCGAAAACCTACGAGTATACAAAATTTCAAAGCTCTAGCATCTAAGGGGAAAAGGGATCTAAAAATTCCATCTTTATAGATATAAATTTACATAAAAGGGTGTCAAAAAAGAATACAGTCAGTATTACTCATTTGTTGTTGCTGATGTTTTTTTCTGAAAGTCTCGAGTAGTTCGAAAGAGGATATTTTTCCGAATCAGTTGAATTTTATTACAATCGGAACAACTATTTTTGTAAAGCCCGCCTCTCCAATCTTTCTTGTAAATGCTACTCTTCTTGTGCTCGGCCTTTTCTTACGTCTTCTTGTGTGGCCAGTGATATTCTATACATATCAGAAACATATCAATGAACCTTTCTAGTTCGTCTTTTTAATGTCAATTGTGTATTAGTGTAGCGATTTTCAGGAAGCGTGAAGGGAGTCCTTTAATTGCGTTTCCATTTTGCTGTAGACCAGACGGCTAAATGGTTCCAATAATATATCTACAATACAAACATATCATCTTGAAATTTATTATGAAATGTTCTTGTTGCTCATTATTTATTTATTTCTGTTGTACACAGGCTGTGGTAAAGTATTTTTATATATGAAAGTATTTATGTATTGTTAAGAAAGTATGGAAATATTCAGAACTTGATTTACTTAAAAAAATCTTTTAAGTCATCTAGTGTGCATGTGAAAGCGTGGGAGAGCTTGTCTGAGTGGATGTTCTTTATGATTGAATATTAAACTATCTAGAAACATCGTACATGATCACAACTGTATGTATTGATTTGATGGCTTATGAAGAATTTGTTTCAAAAAATGAATTTTGTTTCCATAAAATCATTCTTCAATAGAATTTGTATCTTCTTTTAAATCGTATTGATTGTATATTGTATTTATGTATATGTATATAAGTATACACGCATACATATATACATATAAATAATATTTAGTTATATCCTTGTTGATGAAGGCAATATATTCGAAATTTGTGTATTTATTAGACAATTTCTAGATAAATAAATCTGAAAACGTTGTTTCTTGTCTGTTTTGGCGAGTAAATCATGCAAGTAATAAGAATTTGATACAAACCAACTTTTTTAAAATTTTAAGTAAACTGAGCATATACGTGATGTACTCAAACGAAAAAGGGGCTTTTGCTGAAGAAACTTTATGTCCAATCCTTATTCTGATTCTCAAGAAGAAGTTCAAAGTTGAAAATTCAATCTTACTCATAACCGTTATACATTCAAGAAATATATAGCTTTCCTTGCAAACAACCGATGAAAGGAATGAATAATCACACTTCAAATAAAATTTTATACGATTACAATGAAAGGAAACATTTTCATTGAGAGAGAATTTCAACGCAAAAAGCACTTTCGAGTGGCTTCAAAAGATGGCATCAGTTTTCCATTTCGCTAATTCCTCACTAGTGATCTCTGTACCCAATTTTCTAATTGACTCCATCGCATAAATTGAAACATTTATTGATTAAGAGTCATTTCTAGTTTAGTACTATTTGGACAGATAGTACTAAACTAGAAATGAAAATAAGAGAACCGACTGCAGCAAAAAACGGAGGAATTGTAAGAAATTCCTTTCAATTCGATTATTACCCAGCACCTAGAAATTCTGATTTTTAAGACTTGAGGAGTTGCGAATTATACTTCCAAGACTTGGTGGAAAGAATTGAAAATTTATTAGTACTAAAAACAAACCTCCGGATATGACTGCAGTTCACAAAAAAGAAACAGAGACCGTAAAATATTTCGACAATAGTAATACTTCCCACATTTTCAAAAGAAAAAGAAACTGAATATTCTAATTATCTTAGAAACAAATCAATTTGGTTAGTTAATAATATCGAATGATCAATTAAATAACTATCAATGAAAGAAATTAATTAAATTCGAGTGATTCTAACGAAGTTAAAGATCCGTGCCCGAAAGTTTTCTCCTTGATGTGATATCATTAAATCGTGATATAACATTAAAAGATTATTTATTGATATTTATTTACAATCAATACATTTTTAGAAAATAAAACGTAAGAATGGAGAAGAAATTCGTGAAGTCATTGATTACATGAAGAAAAACTTATGAGATTTGAAAATATTGAATTATCAACATTTATTTATGTGACTGAAATGTGAAAAAAAATTGCTTTTTTCAGTTAATAACAAGGGAAAAAAGGAGAAAAATTTGCAAGAATTTTGATTTCCATCAAAAGACAAAAATATTCACATAATTAAACAATTTATGTTATTTCTAAAGCAATAAGAAGCACTTTCTTCTTTTTTCTTTCGTTTTGTAATTTAGAAATTAGGGATTCGAAGTAAATCAGTATCTCAAACTTCTTCAAATTTTTCTAATAAAACCAAACATCTTTTAGTGAAACATTATAGTGAAAACAAAAATTGTCCAATGGATTATGAAATAATTCTACATCTTGCTTGTTTGTACTTAAAATACTTAAAATTAACTCCCCCCAAAAGGTTTGATCTGATAAGAATATGCATATAAACAACGTCAATGACACTTGCATTAAAATCAAACGAAATTGGAATGCATTTCAAATTACGCGTAGAATTATAATGTGAAACGCATTAAAATGATTTGTTTCAGGTAGATTGGGCGTGCCTACTTTGATTGGTCTCTAGTTGTGCTCTTCCTTTCATCGGGTGTTTTATGTCTAAGGAATGTGCGTGGCATTAAATCTAAAAAGGCCTAGTTAAAAAAAATTCTTCCTCAAATACATTCTTGTTTTTCAAGAAACTTTTTTAAAATGGACTAATTCATTTCATTTTCCATGTAAAAAAGTTTTTCGAAAATATAGAACTATACGCCTTGGTAAACGTGGACTCCAAACGTGCAATTCATTCTGAGCTCCGACTAATAAACTGTTCAACGGCAACGGATAGCGAAGAGATAGAAGTGAAGACATTTTTTTTAAATTTCTCCTTAAAACCTTCACTCCAAGAAGGGTTTTTTTTACTGAGGAATGGCTTGACAGACATGCTTCCTCACTACACAGATTCTTTCTTAATCCTTGGAGATTTCAATCTCAAGCATCCAACATCAGAATTAAGAATGGCTTTAGCATGAGCGAATATAGTTTTAGAGTGGATCACAAATAATCAAATGGTATTATTGAATACTGAAACCTCGAATCAGTTTAATTCAACTTATAATACTCTTCTTGATCTCACTCTATCACCTTCTGATATTTTATGAATGTTATCAAAACACTTCCCTGTTCTTTAAACCCACAAATTTTCAAGTCCTACTCTAATAATTTTTGTTTGATAAGAAATAATTCAGTTGTTCAATCCTGTAAAACCAAAGAGTTAACTTCTTGATGTAATAATACATGATAAATGCTTTTATGTCAAAAACAGCATTTTTTTAGGTCTTTCTAGGGCCCTCGTTTCCCAAGATTACAGTATTAAATATAAAAAATGGTTATCAAAACTACAAAAATTAGTTAAAAGTTGACAAAATAATGACTCCAAGCAAACATGTGAACATGCAACGGATACTGGCAAAAAAAATTAAAAAAAATTTTAAGAAACTACACTGATGGACAAAGTTAAGAGATGGAAAGCATTTCCACACATTTCTCAGAAAATATCACATAAAATCTGAACAGTTGGTTGCCATATAATGGCACTATGACGCTGGCGTGACTAAAATGAGTTTACGTATTTTTGTGGGCGTTACTAGGGCAGCATGAGGTATAAAAGTCTGCAGCCAGTTTCTCAACTCATTCCACTCAACAACACAGTAGCGATTTGTGTTGTGTTTCCTGAATAATCTTGTTGTTTTTTGTTGATTTTTCTATGAAATAAGTATACATAATCGTTTAGACGAAGGTATGAGGTAGAAAATTGTGGGTAGACTTGAGGCAGGGCAGTCCCAAGCTCAGGTTGCTAGGGAATCGGATGTAACTCCAAGCGTTGTTCCGAATTTGTGAAGTCAATTTAAAAACAGTCGGGCAGTATCTAAAAAACCAGGAAAAGGTCGTCCGAGAACAAAAACACTCAATGAAGACCAGTATTTGTTACTTACAGTCAAGAATCAGAGGACGTTTATAGCGACAAAACAGTCTAGGAACCTCGCTGCAGCCACAGAAACATTGATTTCAAGGAAGATAGTTGCCAGGAGGCTGGGCGACAGAAGTTTGCATGACAGGAGACCCACCGTTTGAATCCCACTCACTCCTTCCCACAAAAGAGAGCGTGTGCAATTGTGTAGACAACACCTACACTGGACACAGCTCCAATGAGCTAATATTCTCTTCACATATGAGTCCAGATTCAGTCTACAACCTGATTCTCGGTGAATATTCATATTGAGGGAGCCTGGGAACCGAAACCATCTCAGTAGTACCATAGAAAGGGGTCATTATGCTGGTGGAGGACTCATGGTTTGGGCAGGGATCATGCAAGATACCCGCATACCACTCAATGTGTTTGACACTGGTTCCGTAAATGCCCAGAGATACAGGTAGGAGATCCTACAACCATATGCGCGTCTTTTCAGGAGTACTGTTGGTCCTGAATTCGTTTTTATGGACGACAATGCCTGGTCACATAGGGCTGCCTTGGTAGAGGTGTATCTGTAAAGATATTCATGGAATGGATTGGCCAGCCAAATCTCCTGACCGTAACCCCAATGAAAATGCTTGTAATGCTCTTAGATGGGCTATGACGATATGCCAACTTCCACCCAGAACCATTCCAAAGTTAAAAACTGCTATTCTGGTAAAGTGGGAGGGCCATTCACAAGCACTCCTTAACTCTCTTATTAACAGCATACATACTCGTTGTGCATGCTGTTTATCTGTCCGAGGTGGCCACACACCATACTAGAGAGAACCACATACTAATAACTCTTTCCAATGAATGGTACATTAATTTTTGATTTGCACGCATTATTGCCATACTATAAGTTATATCCATACCAAATTGCATTTATTTTTATCCGGTATTTCTCGAGATACTTAGGAAAATACCTTCCATCTCTTAATTTCGTCCACCAGTATATATATATATATATATATATATATATATATATATATATATA
>JAOUZG010002972.1:1069775-1118233 GCA_026289955.1 Argiope argentata
TATATATATATATACTGAAGTGACAAAAGTCATGGGATGACTGTTAATATCGTGTCGGTCCTCTTTTTGCCCGGCGAAGTGCAACAACTCGACGTGTAATGGATTCCACAAGTCGTTGGAAGTCCTCTGCAGGAATATTGAGCCATGCTGTCTATATAGACGTCCATAATTGTGAAAGTGTGGATGGTGCTGGAGTTTGGGCACGAATGGACCTTTCGATGATGTCCCATAAATGCTCGATGGGATTCATATAGGGAAATCTAAGTGGCCAGATCATGCGCTGGAATTGTCCGGAATGTTTTTGAAACCATTCACGAACAGTTCTGGCCCGGTGACATAGCGCATTGTCATTCATAAAAATCCCATCGTTGTGTGGGTACGTGAAGTCCATGAATGGCTGCAAGTGATCTGCAAGCAGCTGAACATAACCATTTCCAGTCAATGATCGGTTCAGTTGCACCAGAGGACCGATTCCATGCCATGTAAAAACAGCCCACACCATTATGCAGCCACCACCAGCTTGAACAGTGCCTTGCTGTCAGTTTGGGTCTATGGCTTCGTGGGGTCTGCACCACACTCGAACTCTACCATCAGCTCGTAACAACTGAAATCGTGACTCATCTGACCACGCCACGGTTTTCCACTGGTCTAGGGACCAGTCGATATGCTCACGAGCCCAGGAGAGTCGCTGCAGGCGATGTCGTGCTGTCAGTAAAGGCACTCGAGTCGGTCTTCTGCTGTCATAGCCCAAGGAAGACAAATTTCGCCGCACAGTTCTATCGGACACGTCCCTCGTACGTCCCACATTGATTCCTGCTGTTATTTGACGAAGTGCCGCGTGTCTATTAACATTGACAATTCAACACAGACGTCGGCGGTCTCGGTCGTTAAGTGCAGGTGGTCGCCCACTGCTCTGTCTATGATGGGATGTGATGCTTGAAATTTCATACTCTCGGCACACACTCTTGATTTTGTGGATCTCGGAATGTTGAATTCACTAACGATATCCGCAATGGAATGACCCATGCGTCTAGCTTCAACTAACATTCCACGTTCAAAGTCTGTTAATTCTGCCGCCATAAATCATGAAAAACCTGTTCACATGAATAACTTGAACACAAATGAAAGCTCTGAAAAACGAACTGCGCATTTATACTTTTTCGCTGCGATACTACTGCCATCTGTATAGTTGCATATTGCTATCGTATGACTTTTGTCACCTCAGTGTATATATATAGCTTAATGCTAAACTGAAATGACAGCAAGCACCAAATAAATTAAGCCTAGATTTACGGAACATACAAAGTAAGTGAAAATTCGATTTATATCAATGTTGGTTTATATTTAAAATACAATATAAAAAGGAAAACAGACAACATACAAAATTAATATTGCTTTTTTCTTTAATGTTTGGTATCTTTGTTATTTGGAGGAATATCTTTCTTCGCCAGTAACTTCTTCAAATTCTTTTGATTACATTTCTATCTTTTTGTTTTGTTTTGTTTTAGTTCATTTGATTTCAATGGCTGTGAGCTGAATTTTCAGGACTTTCAGTGATAACCTTTGATTTAACTTTTGATCCTTCTTTACTTGCAGCTATTATTCGTTGAGTCTTAGGTAAAAACCCTTACATTTACCCCGAGGAGATTAATAGTATATGTAAACTGACAAAAGTTTGGATCAGAATCTGTTTTGATGAAGCTTTAAAGGCTCAATCGTGTTTGAGAGATAGATATTCATCGAACGGCCAGTTATAAGTGAAGAAAAAATCTCGTCATTAATAAAATTATACTTATTAAATTACTACAACCTATAACATTGCAACTTTCCATGATAATATTTGAAGAGAGATTTAATATTCCAATTTGAGTACAGCCTATATGGTAACAGGTTTACTTCGAATATTTGGTATTTATTACCAGTTGTTTACATCCAAGGTGTAATAAGTTTTGAATGAAACAAATGCATCAAATGGATAAATTTGATGATTGTTATGAGGATGAAAAGGGAGGGAGGGGGTAATATTCACCCCCTTTTGCAATCTTAATAACATTATCAAGTTATGCGTACAGAGTTTTCATACCTTGGTCAGATATTAGTGGATAAAGATCTTAAATAATTGGAAAAAATTAGTCTTGTAAATATCTGAATTAAAAAAAAATTCGGAAAGTATTCTAAACGTTGAAAAATTATCTCAGAAGAAAATAGAGACAAAGTAATCAGAAATTAAACTAATTATAATTAAGATATTCTGCAATATCTTATATCAAAGATTGACGTATACTTATAACTCAGAAATATTTTTATAAATCTTTCTTTTGAAAGCTAAATTCCAGTAAAAAAATATATAAATAGGAACAATTTTTTTTTACATTTTTTATCTAAATGTCTATTTTTAGCAACTAGTTATGTTTATTAATTAGTTATTAATAATTGTACTAAATACAAAAAGAATTTCAAAATGCGTCCGAAAACCAAGGAAACTTTTGCAGACTTTTATTAACGATGACAATTAGTTGATTTCCTTCTTTTGACTTTTTTCAAGGGAGCAAAACGAAAGTTATAATGTTTTGGTAACTTTCGAAGAATCTGTCAATTTGGTATCAAGAGCAGCCATACCTTCCCCTGGACTAAATGGTATTAGTGCAAAAATCCATGCCTCTGATTTTTGTTGAAAACTTGTCAATCTTGAAGGATATTTGGTAAAATAAAAGGGTGTCAGCTACTTTGGAAAATCGCCCAAACCCAATAAACCAAGCGAAGAAAGATCATCCTTCCATTCAACTTCAGTAACATTCAATGTGTACACATTTTTGAATGCATATTGCGCAATCGAGAATTCAACTTTTCTCAATAGAGATCCCCCCCGATCATGTTAGGTTAATTCCTTACAAAGATTGCAACTATATACAATCTATTATTCATTATATTAACAATAATGCGAAAAATCATAGGAAATGGTGGTGAAACTTGAAGCTTTTTTTCTCTTAAAGAGAAATGTCTATTGATGAAGCACTCAACAAATATAAAAGACGACTTCGAAATGTGTAGTATATGCCAATAATACCCGCTAAGCAAGGAATTAAAGTCTGGATACTATGCTATTTTCCGACCAGTATACACTTACAATCATCTTACAATCGTTATAGGGAAATATGGATTATAAAAAAAGGATAAAAAGTATAAAAATTAACATATGGATAGAGATGAAATGGTTAAGGCCCATATTGGGATATTTCGCAATGAAAAGGTGGATCAATATGCAAAGCTGGCGGCGTAGAAAGAGAGTGTTGACATAATTGCCAAATCAATTAGTGTCTTCAAATGAGAATTAAAAGAAGAAATTAAGCTACAATGGTTTGATAGATAGCATTTGTCCAAAAAAGAAAGAGTTACTTACAACTTTATTACTAATCCAGAAATAAAAATAAGAATGGTAATCCAAATTATCTCAGGATATGGGAGATTTCCAGCATATTTCCAAAGAATTGGAAGAATGCAGGAAAACAAATGCATTTATGGAGGAATCAGTATTGTTTAACCCTATTTAAAGGAATGGACATAAATCTCGTAACTAAAAAAGAATCTGAAAGTTGAATAATGACTTAAATAGAGTACTTATAATACCAGGTAATCTAAAACTCTGAAGGACATGATATCAAAAAATGTCAGTTTTTTACCAACGGTTTGAAACTTTAAAAGTTTTCGGGTTTCTATTGTAAAACGAGATTTTGAGGAATTATTTAGAATTTCTGCGGGATTTTCTTTTAGTGATGGCCTATTTCGTGCTTTATTGGATGAGGAGGAAAAGAGTCATTGACTACTTTATGGCTAATTGCCTCAGTGAGAATGTCAGTTTGACAAATCAGTCTCTGTAAGGATGGACGATGCTAAAATTAACGTTTGGACACAACAAATCCAGCCGATACTGCTAACGCTCCGTGGTGGCGGGTGGAAGAAGAAGAATGCATAATTTTGAGCCATAATAAAAAAAATCTTAGTATCCTCTGCAATGGGAAAGGGCTGTGTTATGATATTATTTTCAAATTGCTGCACAAATAACAAATAATATCCTATCGTTTTTCGATTGATATTTTTCTTGTATCCTCTTTGAAGGCAAAACCTGATGCATATACATACATGAGAGGACATATGAAGGAGTTAAAGTTAAGGACTTAAGCTTTTAAGTCAAATAGTACGTTTCTCCTCGAAGACATAAAAAAATTAAATTTTGTACTGATTTAGAAAACAAGTGTTTCGAAAATACAATCTTCATGTGCTCCCTTTGGAAAGATTTTTTAAAAAAAATCACTTTATTTTCCACTAGCTACAAATATATAATTGAATCTAATCTACAAAATGTTGAATTTTAACTGAATTTTTTGTCTTCCAAATGTTGTGCATTTTAGCGGCTATCTAGGAGAAGTAGATATTGCATATCAAAAAAAAAAACCGTTGATGTTGCCTAAAAATCCTATAAGTTGGGAATTAGTCCGTTCCTTTTAAATAACCCAAAGAGCTAAGACCGTATTACATATATATAAACAAGTATGGAACAAAAGCCATATCACACACACACACACACTCATATATATATATATATATATAAAGTATGCCCACACTGGAAAATACAATTACTTTGAAAATGGAAATGATGGTTTCATTGATAAAACATCTTCCACTTTCCCCCAATTCAAATAACGATCATAAGAGAGTAAATTTCAATTCATCATTTTAGAGTTAGTTCAAATATCGGACTGAAACCATGACAGTAAATGTGTTAAAATAATAAATTGTAATGTAAATATTAAAATGTTTTTGATTTCCATTTTTAATTTTTGAGGTTCTTATGCGATATATCAAAAATATAGGAATATGAAGCAAGAAAATATTATTCCTTAGGCCATTTTTCATTCAAAGCATATAACTTCCTAATTTGATAATTTATTCATTCTTGCTTTTTAATTTGTCCACTTCTATGTCTATTGTACTATATCTGTATTAAAATGTTTCAAGCACAGAAAAATAATGCGACTGTTGATAACGGTATATATGTATATATATTATGCTGCGGTGAATATGGTAAATTAATCAATCCCGATTGATATTTATTGTTAATAACCAATAAATGACATTGACCTTAACATAAATAGCGTAAAAAGCTGGTGCAGCTTTTTTTTTTGATAATGATTGTTTCTATCTGTGCGAATTATCAAATTATTCACTTTCCGTGTTGATAAATTTTTGTAAAGATTGTTTTTTTAAAAGAAATATGGCATTAGAAGCTCTTTATGGAGATTTCACGCAAGTGTTCTGATCAGATAATAACAATAATCAAAAAATTGTTTCCGAAATCTGAAAAAAAAACTAATTTAGAAAGAACTGATAAAAAGTATCGTCGTGACAATTTATGATTAAGGTAACAAATCAATACTTTGCTTTAAAATCTTTTACTTAGTCATCAAAAACGGAGTTTCTTGTTCTGCTTTAAGAATAATATTTTTTTTTCTTTCTTATGTGATATTATTTGAACTCGGATATGCTTACTTCATATTTAATCTTGCTAATATATTATAATATTTCAAGAGTAAGTTTACAGTTGCTGGATAATTAGGCTTGCTTTTGATTGTTTTCAAAAAAGAAGGTCCTGATTCCCGTTACTTTCTTTTACCATTGAAGTGAGTTAAGGAATCCTCCTCCTTTTTTATCCTTGAACCCAGGTGACGAAGGTTATTTCTATTGGTGGCAAGGGAAATTTATTCAATCGGGATGTTTCGACCTGCATCTCACCTGCCTTTCTAGATGCTGACCTTTGTTTTATGCAGCTGGATTTAAAATTCTTAGCTTTGCTAATCCATAAACCAATTAGTGTTTAATACTTTTCACATAATTCTGTTTCTTGACCTATCAGCTTTGTTAAATTAAGTATGAGTTGGCATGTTATTAGGATTTTTAAAAGATCGTTGGAATTCTTCGGGTGGATTTTATAAATTTTAAATATATTGGAGGTAAAAATGATTAAATACGGAAGAAACTATGGCAAACTGAAGGCTATAGAGTTGCGATGGATTAAGAAATAAAATACGAGCTGAGGGAAGCTGGCTGCGTGTTTACTGACAATTTTCAACTCAATGCTTTTGCAGAATGTTTATGTATCTGAGGATACACTTGCGCCAGGAGGCCTTTATTTCGCCAAAATAGACTTGAGATAACAAAAAATATTTCTAATAGGTAAAAGTCATGGTCATAGTTTAATAAAAATTTCGAAAAATGAGCACAGCTTGCAGCATACCATCCCTTTGCAAAGCTAAATCTTCAGAAAGTCTCATCTTCAGTTCGATCATTCGAAAGGTCATTGGTCTCGAGAACCTGAAACGAACGGTAGTTCCATCCTCCCATGAGCCTCCGAAGACTTTGAGACTGATGAGTTGTGAATTCTTTAGCCAATTTTGAAAAATAAAATGTTATGCGAGAGCTTGCTCATTCAGGCTTCAGGTTATAACTGGTTGAGACACCCTGATGCAAGAGTCCGCTGAAAATTGGAATACTGTATGTCGTGATTTTGGGATACTGATTTTGAGAATAATCCCAGGCGTAAGCTACACTAACTTACTCTGGGACCGATGAGGATATCATTCTAAAGTTCACCTTTTCATCCACCGTTGATTAAGGGGTTAAAACTTTCTTCCCTCAAGATGAGATGCCGATCAAAATTCCTAGATAGGCAGATAAGATTCCAACTTATTTATCTGAACAAAACCTCAGAGGCTCACCTACTATACATAGGTGAGTACGGGTATCCCAATCCCGATGTTCCCAGTGATCTTGACTCATTTCATGTTTACCCTCCTCTACACCTTCTACTATCCACTTGATCTTTCCATCTCTCGACGGCAAGCGAGGGAGCTCTCCATGAGAAGTTGTTACCGCCCTGTTTGCTTCTTGCTTCTCATGGACAGCCAAAAACCCCATGTGTTGGCCGTGCGTGGCAACCCAACAGACGGGTTGTGCACTGCGGTTCCCTGTTTATCAATCGACTGGTATCTAACCACCCTAAGAGTTTAGTCAGCTAGGGATCAAGCGAAGGGGTTACTCCTTGGACTTGGCGTTAAGGATGGTCACTGTCCCTGGGGGTAATTCCTAGCCTTATAGGTACAGAATAGCACGAGATTAAGTGCCGAGATTGAAAGTGTCAAGAGCCAGTGGCTGCCTTCCCTTGTTGGGCTCCGTGGTGGGCGGTGCCATCGAGCCCGAATTATTTTTAATATCGTTTGGCTTCTCGTAATAAGGGTCCCTTCAAAGGACGCCATTTTGTACCTCACTTTCGAAATCTAGAAAATTATTTCAATAAATATTTTGCAATGAAGCGTATTTTAGATAAAAATGAAACATTTGAAAGGTTGTCGTCATTTTTAGTACAAAAAGCTGTTACAGTAGCAGTTGGTGACGTAACATCTATTCGTAAAATGCGTTTGGTGGCTTTCTGGTAGAGGTTGATTCCTGTAAACAAGCTCATCAAATTAAAAAAATTAAAAATGACTGAAAAGCAAGAGCATAAAAATAACTGATTTCGATACAGAATAATCACTGAATAGTACATCTGACACTGACATACCAGCTAACCTAATTCAAAAATTAAATTGCAAAAACCCTTGAAGTTGAAACTTGCAAAGCGTGGTCAAACGCAGAAAGATCTATTTGCAAAATTGAAAAAATCTTTGTTGAAAACTTTCTTCGCTTAAGGACTCGTGGCTCGGGGTACAGCCCACAAGGTTTTAACATCCGTATTTGGTGGCATATCAAATACTCCTGATCTGAAGCTTCTTCCTTCGGAGGATAAAAATGAATTTCAAATGAGTTACAACGTTTTTGCAACTTCTTTCGTTGCTTCTAATATTTATTTTCCAAAACATCTCTCTTAATGGATATCTTCCTTTCTTGGAACTGTCACGGCGTGTGGTCCAAACTTCAGGACATTAAAACCATTATCAACACCAACAAACCAAACAACCTCCTGTTTGTTTAGGTCCTCAAGAAACTTTCATTACACCCAATATTTCTTTAAAATTGCTTAGCTACAACTGTGTACGTAAAGTTGCAGACACTGGAGGATGCAGTTCTGGAGGTGTCTGTATCTTGACATCAAATTTTTACCCAAGCACATCTGTTACTTCGCATACATCTCAACAGGCTGTAGCTGCGCAAGCTCATATCCGAATACTGGTTACAGTCTATAGTATTTACTTGCCACCTCATAATGCCATTCAACAACAGGATCTTAACAACCTAGTGGACCAGCTTCCTTCACCTTTCATTTTACTGGAGGACTTCAACGCACATAGGACGTTGTGGGATTCGGATAGTACAAATTATCGGGGATGGCATATTTAACAGTTTGTTTCAAATAACTGCCTCTGTCTGCTCAATAACAATGATAAAACATATTTCCATGAACCCATATGTAGCTTCCATAGTCTTGACCTGGTAATTTGTTTACCAGAACTTCTACCATTATTGAACTTCACTGCTGATAGAGGATGCGTGACTCAATGTCTTCAGCGTTTCGTATTCCAGCGGGCAGACTGGATTCTGTTCTCTCAACTGGCAGATATTACTGAAAGTATGATCAATGTACCAGACGTCATGGAAGCAGCTGAAAATGTCACTGAAATGTCACTGCAGCTGAAAATGTCAATTGATAAATGCCTTTAACTGTACAATTCCTAAAATTTCAGCCCGTGGAAGCAAATTCCGTAGACCATGGGGGAATGATTCTTGCTGCGATAGTTATAAGAACTAAAAGAGACTTTTGAATAAATTCAGAAGGTACCCAACCACAGAGAACATAGTCGTTTTTAAAAGAGCTAAAGCCCTTGCACGTTGCATTCGTTGCTGTAGTCAGGGAATCATGGGTAAAATATATTTCTTCAATCACATCTCGTGCCTCAAGTAAGCAATTGTGGAGAAAGATAAAGGCAGCTAATGGAATTTATCATTAATTTTCTTTTCCTATACTGAAAACCAGAAATATGACATACTCCTCTCCATTAGATATCGCCAATATTCTTGGACCAACATTCGCACAGATATTCGCTGCCGAATCGTATAGTTCATAGTGAGAAAAAATCTCGCAGAACAGCTATCTTTGAATTTTTAAGTTGCATACATGCATCCATATAATTGCGAGTTCAAAATGTTTGAATTGACGAAAGCAATATCTTAAACTCATGATACCAGCCCTGGTCCAGGTGGAATCCCTTATTATATGCTTCATCATCAATCTCCTACATCTGTTTAACGGAGTGTGGAGTGAGCAAAATTTCCCACACCAGTGGCAAGAAGCCTTTGTGATTCCCATCCTGAAATCGGACAAAGATTCTGCTAACCCTCAGCACTACAGACCAATTGCGCTAGCAAGTGTCCTTTGCAAGACACTTGAAAGTGTGATCAATGCCTGACTAGTTTATGAATTGGAGAAGCGTGCTTCCATTCCTTTAATGGAAAGTGGATTCTGAAAAGTCTCGTCCGCTGTTGATAATATAGCCCAACTCTAGACCCATATTCGCAATGCTTTCGTGAGACGAAACCTCTTGTCTCAATATTCTTTGACATAAAGAAGGCGTATACTCCCATATAGCATTTTGAAATTCTTGGAAAACTTTTTAATTTGTGTTTTAAAGGAAACCTCCAAATCTTTATAAAAAAATCTTATCATCTCGTACTTTTCGGGTTCGCATGGGAAAATTTATTCAGGCTGAGTGGTTTCCACAAGGGAGCGTTCTCAGTGTCACACTTTTTATCATGCATTTTAGTGACATATTAAATAAAATACCAGTAATTGTCCAAGAAAATCCATACGTGAACAATCTTCATATTTCTTTGCATGGCTGTAATACAAACTTGATTGAACGGCAGCTAGAAAATGCAGTTAAGAAACCGGTCTCTTGGTGCGATGACCATGGGCACTCTCTTTCTGCCGAAAAGAGTAAATGTGATCATTTCTGCAGAAAGCGAGGCATTCATCTTGACCCCTCAATCCCTATATGCAATGATTTAATTCCTGTCGTTAATAAAATGCGATTTCTGGGAATACTTTTCGATCGGAAGCTCACTTTCTTTTCGCACATCACATACCTTAGGAAGAAGTGTGAGAAATCTCTGAACATCCTAAAAGTACTTTCTCGCACCTTGGGGCGCATATTGACATCTTTAATCCGTCTATCTCAAGCCTTAATTTTATCTAGGATTGACTACGGGTGATTTGAATATGATTCTGCCATCCTTTCTACATTTAGTCGTCTGGATACTGTGCATCAATCCGTCCTTCGAATATGTTCCGGTCCTTTCCGCACTTCTTCTACCGAAAACGTTTATGTCATTTGCCACCAACTATCCTTGTATTTGCGCCGAAGAAAACTTGCTTTGCAGCATTACTTCAAAGCGTAGTTCCTCCAAAATCATCCTGTAGCACATATGACCATTCCAGTTACCCTCAGAAAAGTTTACAATGCTCGAACATCTCACATCTTCCATTTTGTGAGAGAATTAAAAGCACAATTCATGATTCATGACTCCAGTTTTCTAATGCCCAGTCAATAGATTTTCAAATATTTTCACCTTGGGAGATTCCTCAGTTTTTCTTTTTAAATTTTTCGTCAGCCTTTAATAAAGCTACAACTGCTCCAGTTAATTTCCAACAGCTTTTTTAATTTCCATCGGGCACTCTATGCTTCCTATTTCCCAATATTTACTGACAGCTCCAAATCAGATAGACATGTTGGTTGCAGTATCGTCTTTGGTGACGCACAATTTCTGTATTCCTACATCATTTTCCGTTTTATTTGCAGAGTTACTTGCGATTTTCTGTGCCCTGGGAAAGATTTCCTTTTCCGTACAACGTCAGTTTTGTATTTACTCGGATAGTATGAGCTCGCTTAAAATTCTCCACCATTTTAACTTTCATCCAATTGCAATTAAGATCTTGAAACTATTGTAGTCTTTCTATCATAGGGGCTTTAGCATTTTATTTTGTTGGATCTCTGGCCACGTTGGAATAGTTGGAAATGAACAGGCCGATCCCACTGTTAAAACCGTGTCTACCTTATCTTATTGCGAGTTACCATACTGTGATGCTCAGAAATCAATAACAAAAAAAAATTTTTTCTTTGGCAAGTGACATGGGATAAACTTATTTATAATAACTGCATATTATTAAGCCCTATATTTGCGTGTGACCAGTATTGCCTATGCGTGGTCTTAATGTCAAATTGTCAGGCCTTCGCATAGGGCATACTCAGTTTATGCATCGACATCTTCTCGGAGAGAGACCACCAATTTGTCATAGATTCCATATCTATTTTATTGTGACGCACATTTAAATTGAATGTTCTAATTTTAACGCTTATCGTATTCAATTTTTTAAATCAACCTTATTAATTCTACATGACTAAGTTGGTGAAAAACACCACCCGAACATTTTTAACTTTCTAAGATCCATTTGTCTTTTTAATCAGATTTAGCACATTTAACCTTTGTATTCAATATTTAGTTTATCCTTCAACTTACATTTTCAGTTTTTATGCGTTTATATATACATATTTACTCCTTTTTAAACTTTTTAACACCTACTTTACATACTTTACTGCCTGCTGAAATTATGGAAGTTCGTGTTTTATGAAAATATCTTTACTTGCACTGTGCTTTTTTAATTTAATCTTTTGCTTGGCGCAGTAGGATCAAATACCGCTTTGGCGCCATAAAACCAAACCAAGCCTACCTACATCAGAATTTCTATTCAGACTTGAACCCAAAGGGTTAAATACCAACTATACTGTTTTCGATTCAGCTCCAAATGGCCACATACTCCTGATTTGCACTTTGGTAGTCCGAAATTCTGGACATTCTGGCAGAATACTAAAACTATCAGCAAGCATCTACATCACTACCTGTCATAAGAAACAGCCAACAAAGTTAAATGTAATTATATTTTTATTAACAATATTGCTCTTTTAATTCATGTGCTGTCCTTTTATCTAACTTAGGAAGTAATTTTTAGTAGTCGAAATTTGTATAAAACATCATACATCATTTTTAATTGCCCTTCCTTATCCCGAAGATTAACTTGCTATATAATTATTGAATGGTGGTTAGCAATGAAACTTACCTTGTGCCATATTAACAATGCAGTGTATGCTGTAAAATTCTTTTGGATAAATTTTCTGGTATTAACTTGAATAAGGTATTTGACAGTTTAAAAAGAGAAAATTTATTAAATGGTGAACTTGAACTATGCCCTCTGACAGCTGCCTATCACCGGAAAAAAGCAGAGCACCCTCTCGTGGAGTTAATCTACCACATCACTCGGCCATCGACTTGTGAGGTCATTCGAACTCTGAAACATACAAATGAGGGGGAAAAAGAGAGGATATTCAAGAGAAAGGATAGAAATAAAAAAAGAGTGATGATGAAAAAAATAAATGCATTGATCTCAAGTAGCAACTGCATCAACTCAGGCTTTCATGTGCTCAGCTGAAGTGGAAGTTGCCTCTGGCTCTTCAAGAGATCCTACTTTTTCTCAATCGTAACAATCATGTAGCTTTATCTCAACCACTTTGTAAGGTCCTAGGAACCTAAGTCTTAGCTTCCGACCTCCTCCTAACTGGTTCTTTTAATTGCTACCAAGTCGTTTATTTTGTAGAGTGGAGCAGTTCTACGATGCATTTTGAAGATGTTTCCTTTGGTTTCCTCACGCATAATTTCTTTCCCCTGCCTCATGCTGTGCAAGAATTCTTCATCAAGAATTTCTTTGATTCTTGGGTTCGTTTTGTTTCGCATCTTCAATTCTATCATCAACTCAAAGGGAGTGTATTTGGTGGATCTGTTGATGTTGTCATTAATAATCCATTGAACGTCTGGTACGAACTTGAACCACTTGGCACTCATTTTTATTGACAGTTTTGAAAGCACTGGAATAAGGATTCCATGTATTCTTTCTATCTTTCCGTTTGCTCTTGGTACTCTTGTTGCGATTTGTATATGTTGAATACTTTAGTCCTTGCAGTAGTCCTGAAAGTCTTTAGAAGTAAATACAGAAACTTTATCGTAAATAATTCCTGAAGGATTTTCGAAAACGGCTTGTTGGATCTTGAGTTTTTGAATTGCCTTTGATGCTGATGTTGTTTTGACTGGATATAACCCAACAGATTTGGTGAAGGCATGTACGAATCTAAAAGTGTGTTGATATATCTTACTTGTAGAGGGTAAATGACCAATAAAATAAATGTAGCATGCGCTCAAAAGAATATTTTCCTTAGGAATTGGATTCAAAAGACCTTCGCCTTTGCCTCGTTTTCTATTACAGAGGATACATTCAACACAGTTAATTAGGACTATTTCTATTTTTTTCTTTTGCGTTTGTGATATGAAAATCTCCTTTCAGCAAATCTTCATTTTTCTGCTGAGCAAAGCGTCCTTTGTTGAGGAGCCCGTGAATGATTTCCAGATCCATCACTTCCGGTACATCGATGAGTTCATGTCCATCAACCATTAAATACACGATATCTTCCTTTACAAATTAATCATCACTGAGTCCTATCTTAACTAGTTTTCAGCAATTGAAGACACTCGTCAGCTTCTTGGGAAGTTGCGATCTCAGCTTTAATTTCGCTTTGGGAGCTGGTTACCAAGCACACTGCATTCCTGCTCAATGCATCTACATGCTTCATTTGCTGGCAAGCTCTATGGACTAATTCACATTAGACCTCCTCCAGAAATAATGCTCATCTGGCTGCCTAAGGCACATGGTCTTTCTTTTCCATCGTTTTTTGTAAGGCATCACAGTCAGTGTCTATCTTGAATTTTGTTCCTAAGAGATAATTTCGAAATCTCTTCAATGTTTCTATAATCTCTAGCTCCTCCAGCTCATAGCTTGATAGTTTTTCTTACTGTTATGATGTCTTTCTATTCATATAGAAAATTGGATGTAGATGTCCATCATCTGAGCCTTGTAATAAAACCACTCCGAAACCATGACTACTAGCATCCGTATGCAGTTCAAGAGGTTTATGTTGATGGAAATTGTAGAGTACGGGACACAAAAGTACTTTTAGACGTTAAAATGCCTGTTTTTGTAATGGTTGAAATTCAATTCCAAACCGCTACGAAGTAAATCAGTAGTTGTGCAATTTTTGAATTATTTGGAAAAAAATTTCTGAAATATCCTGTGAGATCTAGGAAGCTTTGCATTTATTTAATATTCTTAGACTCAGGAAAATTTTGAACAGCAACAGCTTTATTTGATTAGGGACGAATTATGCCCTCTTCGATAGCATAGCCAAAAAATTCAGTTTTTTTGTTTTAAAATTTGACAGTTTTTAAAATTAATTTCTGATTCATATTCAGAAGCTTCTTTTAAAATGCGTTTAAGTTCTTCCAAACCCTCTGTTTCATTACGGGAAGGTATAATGAAATAATCCATATAAATTACAATAGTATTATCCCTAATTAGATCCCTGAAAATATGATATATTAACTTTAAGAATACGCCAGAACTTGTGAGCAAACCAAATGGAGTCCTTAAAAATTCGAATATTCCAGCATGACCAAAGAATACCAACTATTTTATACATTTTTCCTCAACCGTAACATGAATAAAACTATGGTTTAAATCTAAAGTTGGGAAACCTTTCCCCTCTCTAAAATGATCAAGAACCTCCTCCACTTGAGCCATAGGAAAAAATTTCTTTAACTATTTTTTTTTATTCAGTTGTCTGAAATCCGCGCAAAACCTATGTTTACCATCTCCCTTTTTGCATTGCAGAAACAGGGATGCGTATTCAGAACAAATATATTTGATTATGCCCGTTTGTAATTATTTATATATTTGTCAATAATTTTTTGCTGTTGCAACTGCAATCTTCGAGACCGTTGCCGTACTGGATATCTTCTTTTAGTACAACATTAAGCGACCAGTCTCTCGATGTTCTTCAGCTGGCTCATAATTTTTTACCGATTGCAGAACCTGATCTCGCAAACAATCATCAATAATATGACTAACGTCGAGTGATCCATTCTCTATTAACGCTGCAAAAAATGAAAGTTTACTATCTCTCTGTAGAAATAGAATCTATCTGTTTATTCTAGGTATTAGCCAATTCATTTTGATGCATGATATTCATATATTTTGGTGGGAAGGTTCTCTCTATTAGTAATTGATTACTTATAACTGCCTTAATCTCAACAGGTCAGTAAAAGCAGACAAAAAAGTTGCAGTTTCAGAAGAAACTTCATTTCCCAATCAAATTTTAACTTGTATATTTCTCGATGTTTTTTGTAGGGAAAAAAACAGGATTCGTTAATAATTATAAGCTCATTTCCTGAATATTTAAGATATTTTATTTTTTCCCGTTCACAAGAATATGAATATATTCTAAATTAATACAGAGCATATTTTTCGGCTTATTTCTAATTCCCGATATAACAAACTGGTTACCTGTCTTACTTCCATCTTTAGATTTTTAGAATCGCTTTGAACGGTTAAGAGCGAAATGGAAGCTTTCCCCCTTTCCCCAGCATGCATAACTAACCATTTCCGGTTTACCCTTTTAATTTTTGTTTTGGCGGTATGACTCACTTTTCATCATTTGTTTTCGAAACCCTGATACTTTCATTTCATTAAGAATTACTTACTTAGGATATTGCTTACTACGAGATGAAAAAAATAAATCACATTCGCGACCTGACTGAGTTGGTGGGAATCATTTTTTTCCTACTTGGATATCTATGTATTTCTTCCAATCCAATTTTTCCAAATTTTCTGAAATCCAATTTTTCATACAATTTATCAGCAACAATTAGATCGTACAGATCTTTACCTAAATATATTTAAATTTATAACATAAACGACTTAGCTTAGATGTAATTCAAATTAACTCAAAATGTGTAGGGTTTATTTCATTTCTTTTTGATTTTTCGTACACAAGCTGGGAAGATAACTAATAAAAAAATTCTGCAATTTCGTATTTTAAATATATGCCATTTAAAAAAAATTTTTAATTGGATTATCGGTTAATGAATAAAAATTTAATATTGGATGAACTTCTATCATTCCATGACTTTATAAATAATAGATTATGGGCAACATTATACTAAAAAGCTTTCATTAATAAAAAAATTCTGGGAGCACACGATTATGAGTGTATTAAAAAAAGGAGAATATTTCTATTAAAAATCCGAATGTCCAAACAAAAAAAAGGATCTGATAACCGCTTAGAAAGGCTTAATCTCTAATGTCAGTATCATGAATATTGAGGAATCGGGTTATTCATTGAAATTTCTTTATAGTATTTATTTTAGTTGCGAACATGTGTGATTTTTTTATTTCTATATATTTTGTTTGAAATGTTTTATTATTTGCATTCAAGTAAAAATAATTAACAATAGTTCAGTTGGATCAAATTCTATTGTAATTAAAGTTACAGAGTAATTTATTTTTCAGATTGGATAGATGATTATCGGAGGAAGAATTTCATCAACTTTGGTTGTGCATTTCTGTAATAGGTAAATGGGTGAGCAATTATACTAGTTGTTTTTTTTAATTAAAAAAGACCATTGATGATTATGTATGCTTATGAGAAGGATTTAATTATTTACGAGATTTTAAAATTTAAATAATGGTATATTTTCTCTAAACTGAACCAAATGTTATGGTTTTATCAATGATTTTAAAATTCTCCGTATATTCATTATTGGAGCCTCAGGTTTCAGGAGCTTCGCGATCAGGTTTGAAACTCCATTCCACAAAAGAACTGTCGTGTAAATGAGTCTGGTTCCTCTTCAAAAAAATCGGAATCGAATGTCATACCGCTGAAATCATTTGGAAGTTTGGGGAAATGCTCATTCACATGAGTCATTCCAGTGATTTGACCTAGGTTTGAATAAAAAAAATTCTGGGAGCACACGATTATGAGTGTATTAAAAAAAGGAGAATATTTCTATTAAAAATCCGAATGTTCAAACAAAAAAAAAGGATCTGATAACCGCTTAGAAAGGTTCCGCTATCTCAAAATGTTCCTCAGATTCATTTAAAACGAGATGAAAAAATATATATCTGTACAACCAAACTAGATATTTTATTTATAATGTGCATTTTGTTTATGAAATATGGTCGTAGACTTCATTTATTAACATTGATAAAACTTGGAATGTAATATAAGACATTTGACCCCAGTTTCCGATCAAATAATTTACTAATTGCAGAAAATAGCACTAAAAACTTATGAATATACCAAAACGAGATTCTGGAATTTTTGTCTCTGCCGTACAATTTTGCATTTCTATATTATAAGTAAATTTTGTATCTTATCGTAAATCCAATTTTGGTTAGTTTTAATTTTTTATACACCTCTGTCGCATTTCTTAAAAGAAAAATAGCATTAAACCTAATTAGAAAAAAGAAAAAATCAAGCTGCGATGCTATACTTTATAGTTCTTTTTTCCTGTAGCATTATTATAACAGTATGTTGTAAACTAAAAAGTTTTATTAAAAATTACAAAAAAAATTTATTTATTATAAATTTCATTTAAATGAATGTTTTATTACAGAAAATCAATCAATGAATTATTGGTTTTAATCGCATTTTTTTCTATTCTTTCATCTGATTCGTGGGAGTAGAAAATCACCAATCACCGATTCTTAGTAACCGTTAATATTTAGAATAAATTTGTTAAAAGTATTTAGACGAATTTTCATTTTTAATAAACATTCTAAAACCTCCAAAATATAAAACTGTCAAGTAGATTAAATCTCTTCATTTTAATGTCTTGATTTCAGATTTTTTTATTGTAGCATACAAATAAATATTAGTTCATTTCTTCTATTTATTTGAATGTTAGCGGGATTTAGTTGAATGTTAGTTTATTTCGTTGAACTTTTAAGTTTTATTTCTTTGAATTTTCAAATTAATTCTGACAAAAGATCGGAAACTATAGGAAATGACAATCGTAAAGTTATAAACAAAGGAAAGTAGTCCCTTTTTAAGCATTTATATTTTCGTATTCCTTGGGAAATTTGGTTTTGAAAATTTTGTTTCTATGGATATAATTGAATAATAGTACATATAAAATGCCAATTTTCATAATTAATGTCTAGATTCATGAAAGGTTTTAATATTAAATCCAAACATGTTCTTTTGCTCTTTTTTGCACCTTTATTTTTTAATAACTAAGAACATTTTGTCCAGAGAGCAAATGAACATTTTCAGCAAATAAGATATCTTTTTCTGGCCTTCTTTTTCCAGGAACTGTTTTTAAATAACAAACCATTAATCAAATTGTAATCATTATAATTGTTAAATTGTATTAAAGGTAAGTTACATTTTATGTTCAGTACATTTTCAGATCTTAAGGTGAGCATCCCGAATTTTGTAAACTTTATAATGTTATTTTAAACACCTTTGCATTTTGAAAGCCGGTGGCTCATTATAAAATATTGAGAAAATATTAATGTTCGTTCATTTTCTAAAAATAATTTTAATTCCATTTTAAACAGATAGCAGAACTTGACTGTTGTATCAGAAGTAGCAAATTGTTACACTAAAAGCTACAAATCTTTAGCGGTAGAACTTAAATTTGTGCAGTTAATCATAACTCCTGCTCAGAAAATTATTTTGAACTTTAAAAAAATATTCATTTTCATGACTTTTGAAATATTAAAATTTTTATTTATATTAAAAAAATTTATAATATGCGAAATTTAAAAATATATATATTAAATTGTCAGATCTTTCTAGAACAGCATTTACTTTTTTCTACACTAGGTGTAAGAGAAAAAGAAAAATCGGCTATTTACAGTTATTCTTGTAAAAAATCAGAAATTTATTAGCTTTCTCGTATATTTTTCTCATGGGGATGTCGCTTAAAGCTTGTTGACGGAATGTGTGTTCCTTACGTTTTTTGCCAACAAAATACTTGAAATGTCCGAAGCTACCTTTCTTAATCAATCTTTTTTTTTTTTAATTTTCCTGTTTCTCGTCCGTCCGTAACTGATTGGAGCTTAACTCTAATGAAAGTTCGGTCCATTTGGCATTCAAACCATTTCATAATCAGTTATGACCATTTGATTGTTTCCGAAATTTAAAATTGTGTACAATATTTTAATTAAGTCTTAATACCTTATTTTAGTCTAATGCAGGTGGATGTTTTCCATGTAATTGAAAATCATAATTTAAAAAATGAATTATGGGATGAATTTACGTAAATCTCGATGGCTTCTCAAATTTGTAGCTGCCTAAATTTTTAGAGAAATTTTTATATTGTGTATGCAAGATGATAACTTCAGATAAATGTTTTGCATTTCAAGAAACGTAAAAGAAAATGTTAAATGTATCTTTTGTAGGATTAAGCAAGAAAATCAAAAGCTTTGAAAATTTATTTTACACAAAGCGCATTTATCTCGTTATGATTTCGTTGGTGGCTCTATAATTTATTCAATCAATCAATCGATCTTTCAGGCTAATCAGATGGGAGAAAATTTCGATATGAAAGACGGTTTAATGCGGTAATACCCATACATTATTGGGATTTGATAACGCAGCTTGCTCAGAAGTAATGCAAGTTCTGAACTTAAAAAGTGTGTTTAGTCCTGGCACAAATCCATATATTAATCCATTCATAGAAATTAGCGATTGCAGTGGAATATTTGTTACTTACGTTTTAACGTGATCTTCAAGTTCATATATATTTAATTGAAATGAAGCAGCTTAATTAGCAAATAGAATTGAATAATATAAAATTTAAATATTTTATTTGATTCATTACTAAGGCTTTTAAAGTGCACTATTCAAAATTATTTTTCATGATGTAATAAATTATCTAGTACTAAATTTTAAAGATTCAAAATTCTGCTTTTATAAACTTATATCAAAACTGGTCTTAACTGTAAGAGAACCAGTCAGGTTTTTTTCTCCGTCGCACCTTATCAGTTTTCTTTTTTCTTTTGAAAAAATGTTTTAAGAATATAGGATAATTTTTCTGAGAATATACAGCAGTTAAAAAAGTACAAACAGAAGATTTCGACGAATTTCCTTTTCCTGAATTTGAAATTTTTGAAAATATCCATATTTGCACCAGAAACGGTGATTTCTTACAAATTTTTAGCGAAATCAATTTTTAAGTCTTTGTCCAGCCGTCCAATTATAAATTAATTCGATTGCCACAAAATGAGGCGAGTTATATAAAATGCGATTGATAAAATTAGATAATAGATGAAATTTGGCATAGAGCAAGCTAGATAGATGAAACTTGGCATCTAAAATCTCGATACCTATCAGTTGTTGAGCCTCATCTGTCAATAAATTAACCCTCTTCTGACGATAAATCAATCAGTCAGTACTTTCACAAGCATAGAAACAACTAGCATTTACCCGCTACTTCGTACGCATGGAAATGCATACAAATAACCTAAAAACAGTTCATTTACAGTGTGTACCTGAAATAAAGCAAAACAGCAAATCAATTCTGTATTTCTTTTAAATCAAATTAAGTCTATCGATCGAAATTGAGACAACAACATTACAGTGTTACAACAATATTATTTACGTAATTTTTAAACTTTTAATCTAAAATGAAAATTCAATTGTTAACAATTACAACACTCCACATGTGTGAATTTTTTACGATGAGCAACGCAATTGCTTGAACTTTCTACGCCAGTTGGGGTAACGCAATACACATTAGAAATTTTTAATTTCCTCTATTCTGTTTTATTTTAATTCAAAACGGTTTCAAAAAGAATCCAAAAGATCGATTCATTAATAATTTTAAATTTTAAATGTCTCAAACGCAAGGAAAAATAAACAATCGTTTAAAATAATCGGTCGAAAGCATGTGAAACCTAAGTTCATTCACTTGGGGGGGGGACTGAAATCTTACTCATTTGGCGGTGGGAAAATGACGATGTTGGTGGAAAAGTTTGTTTTTTATCAATAAAAAATTAACCATTCAATTAACCTGAATACTTAATATCCAATGACCTATTCTAGATTATAATCTATCTCCGTATTAAATTTCAGCCCACTTAGTTCAGCTGATCTGGCATCCATCCAAACTTTCACATTTATCAAATAGTATAGATCTTTCAACTAAATTTTGAGCCAAATCCCTAAATGAAAGTTTCTTGAGCCGAGTTAGCACGGGAAGTGCGAGACAGAAACAGTTTGATGCAATTCTAACATGTAGAGCCGCATCCTCTTCTGGGACCAGGAACGGAGGGTCTGCTGCCTTGCCTGCATGGCCTCGGGAATCTCGGAATGGAGCAGAAATAGTGTTGTCCCGGCTTATTTTTCTTTTCACTTCCCATTCTTAGAATCGAAGCTGTGCTGTGTGTTTTACCACAGGGTTCTGGCTCGGACAGTTTCGAAAACCAAATTTGAGGAATCGCGCAAAATAATCATATCCATTGATCATAGCATTTTTTAAAATTGGCATATTCCTCGAATCGATCATATTCCTTAAATTAAAACAAAATGTGTTGCTCTGATTTCAATTGTAAAGCAACCTGTTTATAGATTGTAATTTTTGAAAAATGTATTTTACTTTTAATATTCCTTTTTTAAAGAAAAAATATATAGTTAAAAATACTAATTAAAACAGGATGTATTTTTCATCATATTATAAAAGAAAATGGACGAACAGCCATTATAGTTATTGACTATGAATCCTTTATAATGAATGTGGAATGCATCTGGAAAATCAATCGATTTCAATTTTATGTTAAATGTGATACTTCATGCGACATTTGTAAGATAAAGGACCGAAGGAAATCGCTTTCAAAATGCAAAGGTTTCGAATCCTGAATGTTGTAATCATGAATTTGTATGCTTTATATAAAGAAATTGTGCTTATAAATATGCATTTATGCACTCGTGAATCTTTTAATGCAATTACTTGACTGTACATGTTCAATGTTGAGGGAGTCCTACCCCTCTGATCAACGTCTCGATTCGACTTCCAGCTCTACCCCGTCACTATCGTTCTTCGTGCGTCTCGAGGGGTTCACCCACCACCACATTCCTTGGGACCGGGAACGAATCCCACTGTGTTCGACAGACCACAGCCTCTGTTCGCGCATCTCCGCTCAGCAAATGAAATGCGATGAATGTTTATTGCTTACAAATGGATCATATTTGAACGATACATCTCCATGGTAACGGCCAGTGGCGTAGAGAAAAAGGAGAAGGTACTCTCCTGGTTGTTTTTGTTTCATGGAGGGAAAGAGTTGAACGGTATAGATCCCCCCTACAGTCTTGGCCAAGAATGGTGAAACACACAAGATGGGGAAAGGGAGGTTAACTCAGGCGGCCGTAGAAAATGCAAGATAAATCCGACAAAATGGCAAGCACAGCTTATCTCATTTGGCTTCAAAATAACTCTTAATAGTGCTATTTAATTAGAGAAAATGAAATAACGTTTAGACTTTTTTTTAAATTCAGATACTGGTCTTTTATGCGGGCTTGACGTCGTCTTCCAAAAAAATAACAACCAAAAATTTTCTGTAATGCCAAATGTTTGAACAGAAACTAACGGTAAGCCTCATTGGTTTATCATCTTATCAATTTGCCAAATGTAATGAAGTCTTATTTGAATACTTCTATTGTATGCAGTATATTAAATTTGAGACGGCTTTTAAATTGTTATAATTGTTAATACTCAGATCTCCATAATTACTCTGAAAGGAAAACTTTTGCCAATGGAACTCACAATTTCTCACCGACGGGGGAAGAGAGGGCAAATGGTTACCGACAGGGAATAAATGCCCTCCCCCAGCGGATACCGTCTCTGAGTTAAGCTCGGTTTAACGTAATAACAATGAGATCGTGTTTAACTATCGTTTAACGATTCATAACCGATACACATCAAATTATTCAAAACTGGGGGAAGGGATGCAGGCATTTTGAGTTTCCAAATAATTATAACACCATTTAATCCTGGC
Organism: Argiope argentata; assembly: GCA_026289955.1. Lineage (NCBI taxonomy): Eukaryota > Metazoa > Arthropoda > Arachnida > Araneae > Araneidae > Argiope > Argiope argentata. The sequence goes on from JAOUZG010002972.1 coordinate 1,092,763, forward strand.
TAATTTAGTCACATATTTAGCAGAATTGTTATTGCTAAATTGTTAGTCCAGTGTTAATTTTTAAAATGGCTTTGCAGTAAGACGTAGGTTTTAATTTCTTCCCATCAAACAGCTTGATTTTCGTAATTTCTTGTGTTCAATTAAAAAGCTGATAATTCATTTGTATATTTTTTGTTTCTAATGATTAAAGAAATTTTTTTCGCAAATATTCTTTTCCAAAACTTAAAATTCAGTAATTTTCGTTGTGATTTCATATGCTTATCACACGATTTATGTGCCCTTATGCCCGTAATTTTATTTTATTACAGGTTTGAATCTTCTGATATTATTGATTATCATATAACAGCAGTTCATTTCTTTAAAAAATTAAACTTTTTAGTAGGTCCTGCTTTTAAATAACGATTTTTTAAAATTTGCTGTAGAAGTGTTTAGAAGCTATCAAATCAAAAGAATAAATTCTATTGCGAGGAAATAATAAATTTCAAACAAACGTAATTTTAAAAATAATTTTGCAGGACCTTTTTTAAAAATTGGATATGCTATAATAAACTAATAATTAATGTTCCATATGTTATAAATTATAATTCTCAACTATGTTTTAGGAATTTAATAATTCAGCAAACATTATAGGCCATCGAATTTGTACTTTTTACCAATTTATTTGAGAATAAAATATTTTAAAACGATTTACCTGCATTCCACCCCCAGCCCCCTCTCCGAAACCTAGTGACTGCAATAAATAGCTTAGTTAAAAATCTACTGCCAATTCAGAAAGTTTTTAAACTATCAGAGTTTTACATAATTTTCATGACAATGCAGAAAGCTCTACTTCATTCATTCATTATAAATTGCACAGATTAGACAGTACCATGTTTAAATAGTGCACAACCTACAGGATAATTGTTATAATTAATATGAATTCAAAATTCATATTATGAAAAAGCAAATGTTGGTATATTAAAACTGCAATTATTAATGTCATTGATATCTGCATAGTGTTTTCCATCCTTAAACATGAAGCAAAACAGATGGCATCATACTTGCTTGAGGATGAAATGCTATCTAACGTTTCTAGCTCTGTATGAAATGACTGACCATGAAGTATATACATTTCAGACGTTTTCTTTTTTATAATGTGGAAATACTGCACAAGCAGATTTTCATTTTTTTAGAGGGAGTGGAATATTAAAATTCACCATCTGCCAAGACTGTAGTTCGTGTATATGCTTTTTTTAGTGCTTGAATAAAACTAAAAAGTTTATCACACACAAAATTTCAGAAATTTTTCGTTGTACGATGAAGCTATGAAGGCAAACTTAATTGAAAAAGCGGATGAAATGCACATCTCATTTCCATTCACTCTTGAAATATTGTGAATTCTACTCTTTTTCTTATTTTGGGTATAAAATTTTTTTCAGTGATGCGAAAAAAAAATTGAGTTAAAACTTTTTACAGTAAAGAATTTTTTTTAAAAAAAGTGAAATAGAAGCTCAATAGAATTCCTTTTTTGTAATAAATGAACATCGTCTTTGTAAAATTTTGAAGAATAGCTTGTGAATGATATCTACATTTTCATCGATAAACTGCTCGACTATCGATGAATGCTGTTAGTCTTTATCTAGTGGAACAGATAACCGTTATAGAAGTTGATCTTAGCGTGTTGGGCTAGTCAGTATTGGAATTTCAATAACAGAAAGTTGCTGTTATATGTATCACCAAATTATTGAAGTCAGCAGCAAAATTTGTTTAAATATTTTATAGTAAATATTACAATTTTTTTTAACTCTATTCGATGGCCTAAATAAAAGATGGACCACCTCATTCAATTTAAAATAAATAATAGAAATGTTTCGGAAATCCATTGCTTTGAGATGTGTGTGCTTGACGTAGTATGCACATGGGGCTTTGATGATTGAATGTTGTTTTCCCTGATGTCTTATATATCAGGAATAAATCGAACCGTATATTTTGAAACAATCATAAGTACACGAAAAATAGTTGCCAAATACTTTGTAAGCTTTTTAAATGTTCGTCTCAAATCAGTTTTGAATAAAAATGTAAGATCTTTACTACCAAAAAGGTATTATGAAGTATTGTTTTTTCGAGTCCGCTATTCATACTTCATTTTATAAGTTTCAATTCATTTCTTGCCCTATTTGTTTCGTATTTAGGATACACAGTTCATTTTTACGTTTTCTTTATTTAAAAAATTACTGATTTTCTGCTTCAGTCTTGTATCCTCGTATCTTAAAGCAGACATTTTTAATTGGAGAATCAAAAAGGCCGGATTGTCTTGTTTTAAAGGAAGCAATAATAAAGAAAAATATGAAATTATAACACTTTTCTTCTAAAGAAACTCCAGAATTCACTGAAAAGTTTCGACTTATTTTGTTTATCAGAATTCTAATAAAAATTAAATGAATTTATTCCACTTATAAAGTTACTAGAAATACTTGCATGGCGTTGTCCATGGCATAGCATCCAAGAAGAAAGATTAGCTTAAAATTTATATCTAGTCTCCACCCATATGACATGGGCATGTTACGCAACATCAAACAAACATAAATATATTTAGAAATCATCAAAAATAATTACAAAAGTTTTTTATTGCACAAAATCAGAAATATTTAGACTGTTTAAAAGGTAAAAATGTGATACACTCATAGACAAAAAAATTTCACTAAAATTATGCAGTTGAAAAGCTGTTTTAAAATTTAAAAATATGCCAATAAATCTTTTCAACTCTTGTTTATCGACTCTGTATAATCTGGTATGAAAATAAAATTCACCTCGCTTCATAAAATTTCTTTTTAAATTATATTGGCCGTTTTTCCTCCTAGAGCCAACACAAAAAGATTTTGTTTTGATGTAATTCTTGAAAGTACCACTTATAAAGCTGTCTATCATAAAAGCATTTCGAAATTATAAAACTTTGCTCATCCGAGGTCTGCTTTCGAGACAGGTTTGGAGAGACTCTCTCCATTGCTTGGCCTCCTGTTTTCTCCGATCCGGTTAAAAGGACGGAGACTTTTGTTATTCTTGCCGTTTGTGCATAATTTGAATTTCTAAACCTTTTGTGGCATTTTACTTATTACTTTTGTAAGCCTCGTGTCATACTTTGCGGTTCAATTATAAAACCTCTTGTTTTGATATGACTTCAATATACTAAAACTTTCCCACTATAAATGCTCTACAAAATATTAAATATCTTCAATATCAGTTGAGTAGTTCTCGAGTGTTTTTCGTTTAAACATATACAGACGCTTTCAGGAGACTTCATTTTATGCTATTCAGTTTTTCTTCTAAACAAGAAATTAATGAAACTAAACATATTATTCTTAATAATCAGAATGTCAGATGAATAATTTTTTTACAAAAAATCAAATGCTTAATAACAAGCATTTTTAAATTGTATAAAGTAAAAATATAATTAATACTCAAGGTATGCAATCTAGGTATGAATTCTCGTGCTTATTAGAATAATCATTCAATTTTAAGATGTGTTTTCAATGCCAACTTGTAACATATTAGTACCCCAGTAAAAATACTTCTAAAATATTAGTACGCTTTGTATTACTAGAGGTTTACAAAGTAACCTCTAGTATAAATTGTATAAAGTAGTTTAGTAATTATTTTACATTTCGATTATGCCTCAGTTTATCAATCCGTTGATAGACGTGCTGTATTTTATTGAAATTGAAAAACTGTCTGCCTTTTTAAAATTTGGAACTTGGCAAAAAAAACTTTGTTTACTGTTTGAAGGACAATTTTCTTTTAAAAATTTGAAATAAATGTTTCTGAAAACAGCAGAAAACTGGAATAACCAATCCAAATAGCATCTCGGGCAACGGTGCTGAGTTTTTCTTGCAATATTGGCATAATATTAAATCAGACGAAAAATAACTGAACAATATTAAATTTTAAAGGTTTAAATGTGCTTCAAATTTTTTTTAATTTCTGGTAGACGATCGCTGGTAATTTATTAATCAAAATTTCATAAATGATATCAACTAGAGTTGATAATATTGTTGGTAATTAATTGCTGCGACATATCAGGTGATGATTTATCCAGTATCAATGTTTGTTATTGTAATTTTAATATTAGTGACTAAAAGAAGTTTTAATAGTATGACAATGAAAGCACTCAGTTCAAATGAAAAGGGATAAATGAAGTCTTATAGCATGAATATTTATCTTTAATATTCTGTTTAACTTAAAATATAGATTTGAGTTAATTTCTATAAATTACGTAAATAACATAAAATTTAAAGCGACAGTGCGAGAAAAAAAATTCGAAAAAATTTAACTGTTTGATTTTTGAAAACTTTTTCAGAGCAAATATTTAAAAAAATAATAATTTAAGCCATTTTATAGATATATGTATTCATTCTTTTTTTTATTATAGACAAATATTAAAAAATATAGATTCATTTTAAATTCCTTAAAAATACATTTTCGAAGTGATCACATATCTATTTCAAAATCGGCTGAATGATCCAAGATATGGCAGTTGATAAATTGTTAAGGATATATTTTGACTCCGAAGGCATTCTGCTTTCTTTTTTTTCAGTCTTAAAAGGAAATATAATAAGCATTTTGAGTCTTTTGTAATACAATAAAGTTGCATAAGATAAGATTTACACTTAAAATGGAATATACTATTATCTACTTCTATTTTTTAAGTGTCGTGACAGATTTTAGTTAATATTATTTTCATTTAAAAAAATTTAAAGAATCTTTTTGTAATCTTTAAAAAAATTGGCCTGAATTCTTGATTTAAAATAGAGAGTTTCTTATTTTATTTATGCGTAGAAGCTCTTTATTGGATGTTATATTATATGAATCGAATCAAATTCCTGCTAGTCATGATGGAATGCTTAAATTATGACAAATTTTTAATCCGAAGGCATTATTCGAATTCTTGCTTTTAATCATTTTGTATATTTGAAATTATTTGAAGGAGAAAAAGTTTATCCCGTACTTCTTCCGATCTTTAATTTGAGATTAAAATGACTTTTCGAAATGAAATAAGATATTACAATCTACTTAACACTTTTGACTTAACATTTTTATAGCCTGCATTGTTTCTGTTTCTTTGTATTATCTCCTTGTAAGAGTAATGTAGTAATTTAGACACATTCATTGAAGGGATCATGAAATAATTTGTTGCTAAATGAATGTATAATTTTTTATTTATATATTTTTAAAGCTTTGGTACTATTTTGATTATTTAACATTTTGAAGTTAATTTTTTCAGGATAGTTTACAAGCCATTAATTAGTTTGTTTTTCCTCCCCATGAAATCATTCTTCGTTAGTTTTAAATGAAAAATTAGTCGAACAAAAGCCGTGAAGAATATATTAAAAACTTTAATCAAAAGATTATTAGAATAAATTCAGTTTTTACTACTTTACTGAATTGTTTCAAAGCTAAATAAAAATATAATAAAGGCTTCATATTTTCTTTAAAAATTCGTTTTTGAAAATGTTAATCGAAGGAATCTTATATTATTTTTATTAGATGCTTAAAACTGGATAGTGAAAAGTGAATTGTTTTGAATTTTACATTTCTTGTCTTCCTTGAAAATATTTATCTCTGGTATGCGGTTGTAAGATATTGGTGCAATGATTTGTAAGGCATTGCCACTTAATATTTCAGGGTTTGTTTGTTTTTTCAAGATCGATTACTGTACGAATTCGGTTCCCTTCACCTTTTTGAAATCATGTCTTTGCAAGACTAAGGAAATATCTTGAATCAGTTTCGTTTCTTTTAATTTCTCTTTTCGATTCAAACTATTTCTTGCATTTACTTCCGTTTTTTTCTTTGCTAGTGAACAGCATGAGCTCGAAAGTAGTCCAAAAGTAGTAGAAAAATCCAAAAATAGCATTTTTTGGTCGAATATCGCATATGCCGTGGTGAAAAAGGCCAATTTTCCTCGAAACCAAAAACAGCGTTAGTTAGAAAATGTTACAATATACACTGAAAGATGCGAAGAAATCTTAAGATGTATCTCAAAATCCAAAAATCGCATTTTTTGGTCAGTTAGCGCATATGCCGTTTTGTGGTAAAAAAGGCCAATTTTTCTCGAAACAGTAAAACAGCAATATTTACAAAAAAAAAAAAAAAAAAAAAAAAAAAAAAACGTGAATTTTGCAAAACAAGGTATATGTTATACCCTAAAAAATACGGAGCAATCTTAACATGTATCTTAAAATCCAAAGATCGCATTTTTTGGTCGAATAGCGCATATACCGATTTGTTGTGAAAAAGGCGAATAGCAAAAAATATCCAATTACATGTTAATTTACGTAGGGTTAAAAAAACACTTCTTCCCTTATTACGCGCTTCCGTTTGATGGGTCCGCGTTTCCTGTGGTATGGGCCGATGCTCCATCACGGGCTATCATTTGCCACCATTCCAACTATTCTAGGTAAATTAGAAGGTGACGAATTTTGCGCCCTTCCGTTTTTTCGGACGGCGGCTTGGGGTGAATGACGTCACACACTCCCGTGGAATATTACAGTACGGGTGCGGGGGCACGTTTTGCGACCCATTATAGGCTCAATATGTTCGTGCAAGCGGGTTTTATAGCACGATTATATAGCAAAATACTCAATTACATGTTAACCTACTTAGAGGGGAAGGAACATTTCTCCCCACATTACGTGCTTCCGTTTGGAGGGGTCCGCGTTTTCGGTGGTATGTTCTAATGCTTCTTCACCATTTGTCACCATTTAAACAATTCTAGGTGAAATAGAAGGTGGCGAAATTTGCGCCCATTCGTTTTTTCCCGGCTTCCATTGGCGGCCGCTAGGGGTGAATGACGTCACACACTCCCATGGAATATTATTGTACAGGTGCAGAGACACGTTTTGCACCCCATTATTGGCCCAATAAATGAGTGCAAAGGCGTTTTATAGCGCGATTATATAGGAAAATACGCAATTACATGTTAACCTACGAAGCGGGGAAAGAACACTTTTCCCCTAATTAGGCTCTACCGTTTGAGGGGTCCGCGTTTCTGGTGGTATGTGTTTATACTCCATTGCCACGGCTATCATTTGCCACCATTCAAACGATTCTAGGTGAATTAGAAGGGGGCGAAATTCGCGCCCTCTCGTTTTTGAGTGGCTTCCACTAGGGCCGCTAGGTGTAAAGGACGACACACACTGCTATGGAATATTATTGTACGGGTGCCGAGGCACATTTTGCAGCCCATTATAGAATCAATAAGTGCGAGCAAGGGGGTTTTATTGCGAGATTATATAGCAAAATACGCAATTACATTTTAACCTACGTCGGGGGAATGAACACTTCTTTCCACATTACGCGCTTCCGTTTGAGGGGTCTGCTTTTCCAGTGGTATGTGGTGATGCTCCTTCACCAGGGCTATAATTTGCCACCATTAAAACGATTCTAGGTAAATAAGAAAGGGGCGAATTTTGCGCCCTTTCGTTTTTTCGCAGCTTTCATTATTGCCGCTAGGGGTGAATGAGGTCACACACTCCCATGGAATATTATTGTACTTGTGCGGGTTCACGTCTTGCACCCAATTATAGAATCAATAAACGCGTGGAAGGGGGTTTTATAGCGCGATTATATAGCAAAAAATATCCAATTACATGTTAACTTACGTAGGGTTAAAAAAATACTTCTTCCCTTATTACGCGCTTCCGTTTGATGGGTCCAAGTTCCCTGTGGTATGGACTGATGCTCCTTCACCAGGGCTATCATTTTCCACCATTCAAACGGTTCCAGGTACATTAGAAGGTGGCGAAATTCATACCATTTCGTTGTAGCGCAGCTTCCATTGGCGGCCGCTAGGAGTGAATGACGTCCCACACTCCCATGGAATATTATTGTACGCGTACGTTTTGCACCCCATTATAGGCTCAATAATTGCGTGCAAGGGGGTTTTATAGCGCGATTATATAGCAAAATACGCAATTACATGTTAAACTACGTTGGGGGAAGGAACAATTCTCCCCACATTACGCGCTTTCGTTTGAGGTGTACGCTTTTCCGGTGTTATGGGCTAATGCTCCAACACGAGAGCTATCATTTGACATTATTCAACCGATTCTAGGTGAATTAACAGGGAGCGAAATTTGTGCCCTTTCGTTTTTTCCCGCTTCAATTACGGCCACTAGGGATGAATGACGTCACACACTCCCATGGAATATTATTGTACGGGTGAAGATGCACGTTTTGCACCCCATTATAGGCTCAATAAGTGCGTGCAACGGTGTTTTATAGCACGATTATATAGCAAAATACGCAATTAAATGTTAACCTACGTTCGGGGAAGGAACAATTCTTCCCACATTACGCGCTTCCGTTTAAGGGGTCCGTGTTTCCGGTGGTATGGGTTGATACTCCATCACCAGGGCTATCATTTGCCACCATTGAATCGATTATAGATGAATTAGCCGGGGGCGAAATTTGCGCCCTTTCCTTTTTCGCGGCTTCCATTAGCTGCCGCTAGGGATGAATGACATCACACACTCCCATGGAATAATATTGTACGGGTGCAGGGGCATGTTTTCGACCCCATTATAGGCTCAACAAGTGCGTGTAAGGGGGTTTTATATCGCGAATATATAGTAAAATACGGAATTACATGTTAGCCTACGCAACGGGGCAAGGAAAACTTCTCTCCACATTACGCGCTTCCGTTTGAGGGGTCCGATTTTCCTGTGGTATGTGGTGATGCTCCATCACCAGGACTATCATTTGCCACCGTTCAAACTATTCCAGGTAAATTAGAAGGGGGAGAATTCTGCGCCCTTTCTTTTTTCGCGGCTTCCTTTAACTGCCGCTAGGGGTGACTGACGTCACACACTCCCATGGAATATTATTGTACGGGTTCGAGGGCACATTTTCTATCCCATTATAGGCTCAATAAGTGCGTGTAAGGGGGTTTTATTGCACGATTAAACAGCAAAATACGCGATTACATGTTAACCTACATAGGGGGGATGGAAGACTTCTCCTCTCATTACGCGCTACCGTTTGAGGGGTCCACGTTTCCGGCAGGATGAAGTGATGCTTCTTGACCAGGGCTATGATTTTGCCAACATTCAAACGGTTATAGGTACATAAGAAGGGGGCAAAATTCACACCATTTCGTTGTATCGCAGCTTCCATTGGTGGACGTTAGGGGTTAATGACGTCCCACACTCCCATTGAATATTATTGTACTGTAGCGGAGGAACGTTTTGCAACCCATTATAGAATCAATAAGTGCGGGCAAAGGTGTTTTATTGCGAGATTATATAGCAAAATACGCAATTACATCTTAACCTACGTCGGGGGAAGGAACATTTCTCTCCACATTATGCGCTTCCGTTTGAGGGGTCCGCGTTTCCGGTGGTATGTGTTGATGCTCCATCACCGGGGCTATCATTTGCCACCATTCAAACGATTCTAGGTGAAAAAGAATTGTGGAAAATTTGCGGCCTCACGTTTTTGAGAGGCTTCCATTAGGGCCGCTAGGGCCAAATCCAAAAATTGCATTTTTTGGTCAATTAGCGCATATTCCGTTTTGTGGTTTAAAAGGCCGATTTTCCTCGGAACCAAAAAACAGCGTTATTTACAAAATGTTACACCATACACGGATTATCTACCGTTTTGAGGTGAGAAAAGGCCAATTTACATCGAACCAGTAAACACAGCGATATTTACAAAAAAAAAAACGTGAATTTTGCAAAACAAGGTATATGTTATACTCTACAAAATACGGAGCAACTTAAGATGTATTTCAAAATTCAAAAATCACATTTTTTGGTCGAATAACGCATATGCCTATATTTGGTGAAAAAGGGGAATTTTCCACGAAACCAAAACACAGCGTTATTTAGAAAATGTTACAATATATACTAAAAGATGCGGAGATACTCTAAGATGTAACTAAAAATCCAAAAATCGCATTTTTTTGTCGAATAGCGCATATGCCGTTTTGTGGTGAAAACAAAACGGCATATGCGCCGTTTTGTTTCACCACAAAACGGCATATGAGGCCAATTTTCCTCGAAATCAAAAAACAGCGTTATTTAGAAAATGTTACAACCTACACTGAAAGATGTGGAGAAATCTTAAGATATATCTCAAAATCTGAAAATCGGATAATTTGGTCGATAGGAGCATTATCTTTCGTTTTGAGGTGAGAAAACGCCAATTTACATCGAAACAGTTAAACAGCGATATTTACAAAAAAACGTGAATTTTGCAAAACAAGGTATATGTTATACTCTAAAAAATACGGAGCAATCTTAACATGTATCTCAAAATCCAAAAATTGCATTTTTTTTTTTGTTCGAATAGCGCATATGCCGTTTTGGGGTGAAAAAGGCCGATTTTCCTCGGAACCAAAAAACAGCGTTATTTACAAAATATTACACCATACAAGGAAAGATGCGGAGAAATCTTAAGATAAATCTCAAAATCTGAAAATCGAATAATTTGGTCGATAAGAGCATTATCTGCCGTTTTGAGGTGAGAAAATGCCAATTTACATTGAAACAGTGAAACAGCGATATTTAGAAAAAAACGTGAATTTTGCAAAACAAGGTATATGTTATACTCTAAAAAATAATGAGCAATCTTAACATGTATCTTAAAATCCAAAATTCGCATTTTTTGGTCGAATAGCGCATATGCCGATTTGTGGTGAAAAAGGCGAATAGCAACAATTCCAATATCCAATTACATGTTAATTTACGTAGGGTTAAAAAAACACTTCTTCCTTTATTATGCGCTTCCGTTTGATGGGTCCGCGTTTCCTGTGGTATGGGCCGATGCTCCATCACGGGCTATCATTTGCCACCATTCCAACTATTCTAGGTAAATTAGAAGGTGACGAATTTTGCGCCCTTCCGTTTTTTCGGACGGCGGCTTGGGGTGAATGACGTCACACACTCCCGTGGAATATTACAGTACGGGTGCGGAGGCACGTTTTGCATCCCATTATAGAATCAATAAGTGTGTGCAAGTGGGTTTTATTGCGAGATTATATAGCAAAATACGCAATTACATGTTAACCTACATAGTGGGGAAAGAACACTTTTCCCCGCATTACGCTCTTCCGTTTGAAGGGTTCGCGTTTCCGGTGGTATGTTCTGATGCTCCTTTACTAGGGCTCTCATTTGCCACCATTCAAACGATTCTAGTTGAATTAGAAAGGGGCGAAATTTGCGCCATCTCGTTTTCGAGCGATTTCCATTAGAGCCGCTAGTGGTGAATGACGTCACACAATTCCAAGGAATATTATTGTACGGGTGCGAGGCACGTTTTGCACCCCATTATAGGCTCAATATGTGCGAGCAAGGGGGTTTTATAGCGCGATTATATAGCAAAATACGCAATGACATATTAACCTAAGTAGGGGTAAGGAACACTTCTCCCGACATTTTGCGCTTCCGTTTGAGGAGTTTGCTTTTCTGGTGGTATTTTCTGATGCTCCTTCATCAGGGCTATGATTTGCCACCATTCAAACGATATTAGGTGAATTATTGGGGAAAACTCTGCGCCCTCTCGTTTCTTAGCGGTTTCCATTACGGCCGCTAGGGTTGAATGACGTCACACACTCCCTAGGAATATTATTGTACGGGTGAGGAGGCACGTTTTGCACCCCATTATAGGCTCAATAAATGCGTGTAAGGGGTTTTTATAGCGCTATTATATAGCAAAATACGCAATTACATGTTAACCGACGTAGCGGGGAAGTAGGACTTCTCGTCACATTACACGCTTCCGTTTAGGGGTCCGCGTTTCCAGTTTAACCTTTAGGTTGCGGGAACCTAAATTTGGAAAAGTTCCTTTGAATGTGAGCATTCAGTGAAGAAAGATAACAGATGCTTACCCCCTTTTTTAGCACTTCAATTTCGAGCTCCCGTAGTGTTAATTGGTCATCTGTCCTCTCCGTTTTAACTAGGTTGCTTTTTTGCGGTTTTACTGCGTCTGTCCCCTAGAAATAGCTTTTTATCGCATTTTTTTTCTTTTTCTGAAACATTTGTTAACTAATTTCCACATGAAATAGTAATGAATTAAATTTTATTATATTTAATAACCTGTAAATAGGATAACTGCAGTACAGTTATTTAGCACATTAAACAAATTTTTGTCAATTTTTCAATCTTTTTTGTGATTAAATAAATTTTTCAAGCCTTACTGAAGCTGTCAGTTTAATTCCCATAAAGCTTAAGCACATCATTGTGAATTTTAATTTGTTTTTTCTTCTAACTCATTTATCTTTATTAAATGTAACGATTTATAAATCATGTATAAACATCGTACTTGATTTTCTAAAAATATTTTTATTTCTTTGCACAAAACACGGATAACAATCCTTGGCTATTTTGTAAATTAAATGCATCTGCAAAATAGCAGGCGATTATCTGCAATTTTGTAGATTTGCTTTTTTTAATATTAATGTATTGAACTTATAAAATTGAATACAATTTTTATTCCTAACATATTTCGATCGGTTTTAATATAAATAACTATTAACATTTTTTGTTCTATTGTCGATTCTTATAATTTATTGTAATTTTTTTTTCGAGAATTTCAATTACTCATAACATTGAAATAATTCTGAAAAGTACGCTCTATTTTCTAAACAATTTATAACGAAATTTTTTTTCTGCATAAAAATTTATTAATTTGTAGGTAATCGCCAGATTAAGGAAGATTAATTTAAACAAAGTAAGATTATGTATGTTTTATTCAGAATTTGATGCATTAGATTTCATTGCTGTAAAATTATATTAAGAAATAGTTATCAAAAAAACTTTTAAAAAATCTTTAATAAATAAAGCTAGCATTCTAAAGATCAGAATTTGTTATTAACTATAAATATTTCCGCAAGCTCATTACTTAGATTATCTTTAAGAAATGCTTCAAATTAAATCTAGAATTCCTGCCTTTTTTACGTAGTCACTTTATTTTGTTTCAGTAAAAATATTTCTGGAAAATTTTAAATGTCTAGTAACTTTTCAATGAATTAAAATGAAGGAATAAAAATTTTAATATTTCTCTTCTGATTTTGGAATGCCTTAAAAGCTACTAATTATTATTTTTGATAGATTTCGAGAGCCTCTTCCAATACTTTAAAATTAGAATTATAAATTTTAATGAATGTTTAATTATAGATAATAAAAGCAGCCGTTTTCATAAATCATGAAAAATAATGATGAAACTCACAGATTACTTAAAAATCAAAAATCAAATTTATTTTTAGAATGAATACATCGTTCAAGCATTAAATTTTAAAGCTAAGAAATTGTAAGTTGTCATTTTTTTAATATTGCGTTAAAACTGTACGTTAATGACTGAGAAATATGTATGCCCGAGATTCCAGTCATAGAGGAGGAAGCAGGCTTGAAGACATAACACTGTTTTGTCACTTTTCAATGTAAAATATAATGACAGGGCGAAAAAAAAAACCCCAATCCAAGGTTCAATTTAGTTTTCCGGCACTCTGACGAATTGGGATCAAAGATGTAACAATTTATCTGGAACGCCAATAATCTTCACTAAACCATTCTATCAGAAATGAAATTTCAAGTAATTCTTGATTCAAAAATTTATCATTCGAATAAAATTATAAACGCATATTGTTACAAAATTAAAATTTTTTATTGAGTTAATGAATTAATTATTTAAAATGTTAAAAAATTAAGCAACGGGGGAAAAGAATAATATTTTCAATCGACTACTACTAATAAATGAAATTAAGCAAACTCATTCGAGAGCTCTTTGGAGTGTTACTTAAAAAAATGTCGCCAAAGCAGGGTCCACAAAACTCACTAGCGCCAATAGTGATTATAACTACAGCTGGACGAAATCTCCTGACCCTAAGGGGGTAAATCTCGAAAGGGAAGGGAGTTTAATGAGGCAATTACGGTCCGCCGGGAAGTTCAAGTGGGGGAAGGGAATTCAAACTCGTTGAGGTACAACAGTTGTACCACCCCGTAAGGAAAGGTAAAAAAATCTTGATACAACTGTTGTACAGCCCGTAAGCTAGAGGTTAATGAACTGATACTCCGTCAGGAGGGCTATAATTTGCCACCATTTAAACAATTCTAGGTAAATAAGAAGGGGGCGAATTTTGCACCCTTTCGTCTTTTCGCGGCTTCTATTGGCGGCCACTAAGGGTGAATGACGTCACACATTCCCATGGAGTATTAATTTAAGGGTGGAGAGGCACGTTTTGCACAACATTATAGGCAAAATGAATGCGTGCAAAGGGGTTTTATAGCGCTATTATATAGCAAATTACGCAATTACATATTAACCTACGTAGGGGGGAAAGAACACTTTTCCCCACATTACGCGCTTCCGTTTGATAGGTCCACGTTTCCGGTGGTATGGGCTGATGCTCCATCACGCGCTATCATTTGCCACCATTCTAATGATTCTATGTTATTTAGAAGGGGGCGAATTTAGCACCCTTTTGATTTTTCGCGGCTTCCATTGACAACGGCTTGGGGTGAATGACGTCACACACTCCCATGGAATATTATTGTACGGATTAAAGGGCACGTTTTGCACCTCATTATAGGCTGAATAGGTGCGTGTAAGGGGGTTTTATAGCGCGATTATATAGCAAAATACGCAATTACATGTTATCCTACGTAGGGGGGAAAGAACACTTTTCCCCACATTACGCGCTTCCATTTGAGGGGTAACCGTTTCCTGTGGTATGTTCTGATGCTCCTTCACCAGGGCTATCATTTTCCACCATTCGAATGATTCCAGGTACATTAGAAGGGGTTGAAATTCGCACCATTTCATTTTTTCGCGGCTTCCATTGGTGGCCGCTAGGGGTAAATGACGTCACACAGTCCCATGTAATATTAATGTACAGGTGCGGAGGCACGTTTTGCACCCCATTATAGGCTCAATAAATGCGTGCAAGGAGGTTTTATAGCGCGATTATATAGCAAAATACGCAATTACATGTTAACCTACGCAAGGGGGGAGGAACACTTCTCTCCACATTACGCACTTCCGTTTGAGGGGTAAGCTTTTCCAGTGGTCTGAGTTGATGCTCCATCACCAGGGCTGTCATTTGCCATCATTCAAACGATTCTAGGTAAATTAGAAGGGGGCGAATTTTGTGCCATTTCTGTTTTTCGTGGCTTCCATTGGCGGCCGCTACGGGTGAATGACGTCACACAATCCCATGGAATATTATTGTACAGGTTCGAGGGCACATTTTGCAGCCCCATTATAGGCTCAGTAGGTGCGTGTAATGGGATTTTATAACGTGATTATACAGGAAAATACGCAATTATATGTTAACCTAAGCAGTGGGGAATGAACACTTCTCCCCAGATTAAGCGCTTCCGTTTGAGGGGTAAGCGTTTCCGGTGGTATGTTCTGATGCTCCTTCACCAGGGCTATAATTTGCCACCATTCAAACGATTCTAGGTAAATTAGAAAGGGGCGAATTTTGCGCCCTTTCATTTTTTTGTGGCTTCCATTGGCGGCCGTTAGGGGTGAATGACGTCACACAATCCTATGGAATATTATTGTACGGGTTTGAGGGTACGTTTTGCCTCCCATTATAGTCTCGTTGAGTGTGTGTAAGGAGGTTTTATATCGCGATTACATAGCAAAATACGCAATTACAGGTTAACCTACGTAGGGGGAAGGAACAGTTCTCCCAAAATTACGCACTTCCGTTTGAGGGGTCCGCTTTTCTGGTGGTATGTTCTGATGCTCCTTCACCAGGACTATCATTTTCCACCATTCAAACGATTCTATGTAAATTAGAAGGGGGCTAAATTCACACCATTTCGTTGTATCGAAGCTTCCATTGGCGGCCGCTAGGGGTGAATGAAGTCCCACACTCCCATGGAATATTATTGTACGGGTACGGAGGCACGTTTTGCACCCCATTATATAATCAATAAGTGCGAGAAGGGTGTTTTATTGCGAGATTATATAGCAAAATACTCAATTACATGTTAAACTACGTCGGGGGATGGAAAACTTCTCTCAACAATACGCTCTTCCGTTTGAGGGGTCCACGTTTCCGGAGGTATGGGTTGATGCTTCATCAACAAGGCTGTCATTTGCCACCATTCAAAAGATTATAGGTTAATTAGAAGGGGGCGAATTTCACGCCCTTTCGTTTTTTCGCGGCTTCCATTGGCAGCCGCTAGGGGTGAATGACGTCACACACTCCCATGGAATATTGTTGTACGGGTGCAGAGGCACATTTTGCAACCCATTATAGACCCAATGAATGCGTGCAAAGGGGTTTTATAGCGCGATTATATAGTAAAATACTCAATCACATGTTAACCTACATAGGGGATAAGGAACACTTCTCCTCACATTACGCACTTTCTTTGAGGGGTCCGCGTTTCCTGTGGTATGTTCTGATGCTCCTTAACAGGGCTATTATTTGCCACCATTCAAACGATTCTAGATGAATTAGAAGGGGGTGAAATTTGCGCCCTCTCCTTTTTTTATCGTCTTCCATTAGGGCCACTAGGGTTGAATGACGTCACACACGTCCAATGAATATTATTGTATGGTAGTGGGGGCACGTTTTGCACCCCATTTTAGAATCAATAAGTGCGTGCATGGGGGTTTTATAGAGCAATTATATAGAAAAATACATAATTACATGTTAACCTACGTAGGGGGGAAGGAACACTTCTCCCCACATTATGCGCTTCCGTTTGATGGGTCCGCTTTTCCGGTAAAATGGGCTGATGCTCCATCACCAGGGCTATCATTTGCCACATTCCAACGATTCTAGGTCAATTAGAAGGGGGCGAAATTTTCGCCCTTTTGTTTTTACACGGCTTCCATTGGCGGCCGCTAAGGGTGAATGACATCACACACTCCCATGGAACATTAATGTACAGGTTCGAGATTACGTTTTGCCTCCCATTATAAGCTCGATAAGTGTGTGTAAGGGGGTTTTATAGCGCGATTATATAGCAAAATACGCAATTACAGGCTAACTTACGTCGGGGGAAGGAACACTTCTCTACATATTACGTGCTTTCGTTTGAGGGGTCCGCGTTTCCGGTGGCTCCTTCAACAGGGCTACCATTTGCCACCATTCAAACGATTCTAGGTGAATTAAAAGGTTGCGAAATTTGTGTCATTTCGTTTTTTAGCGGCTTCCATTAGGATCGCTACGGGTGAATGACGTCACACACTCCCATGGAATATTATTGTACGTGTCCGAGGGCACATTTTGCACCCCATTATAGATTTAATAAGTGCGTGCAAGGGGGTTTTATTGCGAGATTATATAGCAAAATACGCAATTACATATTAACCTACGAAGGGAGGAAGCAACACATCTCCCCATATTACGTGCTTCCCTTTGAGGTGTCCGCGTTTCCAGTTTAATGAACTGATACTCCGTCACGAGGGCTATCATTTGTAACCATTTAAAAAATTCTAGATAAATAAGAATTGGGCGAATTGTACGCCCTTTCGTTTTCTCGAGGCACTCCATTGGCGGCCGCTAGGGTTGAATGACGTCACATACTTCCATATAATGTTATTGAACGGGTGCGAAGGCACGTTTTGCACCCCATTATAGGCTCAATAAATGCCTGCAAGGGGGTTTTATAGCGCAATTATATGGGAAAATACGCAATTACATGCTAACCTACGTAGGGGGGAAGGAAGACTTCTCCCTACATTATGCGCTTCCGTTTGAGGAGTCCACGTTTCCATTGGTATGTGTTGATGCTCCATCAACAGGACTATCATTTACCACCATTCAAACGATTCTAGGTGAATTAAAAGGGCGCGAATTCTGCGGCCTTTCTTTTTCACGGCTTCCATTAGCGGCCGCTTGGGGTGAATGACGTCACACACTCCCTTGGAATATTATTGTAAGGGTTCGAGGGCACATTTTGCATCCCATTATAGGCTCAATAAGTGCGTGTATGGTGGTTTTATAGCGCGATTATATAGCAAAATATGCAATTACATATTAACCTACGAAGGGGGGAAGGAACACATCTCCCCATATTACGCGCTTCCGTTTGAGGGTACCGCGTTTCCAGTTTAATGAACTGATACTCCGTCACGTGGGATATCATTTGCCACCATTTAAAAGATTCTAGGTAAATAAGAAGGGGGCGAATTTTACGCCTTTTAGTTTTCTTGAGGCTTCCATTGGCGGCCGGTAGGGTTGAATGACGTCACACACTCCCATGGAATATTATTGTACGGATTCGAGGGTACGTTTTGCACCCCATTATAGGCTGAATAAGTGCGTATAAGGTTGTTTTATAGCGCCATTATATACCAAATTACCTAATTACATGTTAACCTACGTAAGGGGGAAGGAACACTTCACACATTACAAACACAGTTTGATGGGTCCGCGTTTCCAGTGGTATGGGCTAATGCTCCAACACAAGAGCTATCATTTGCCATTATTCAACCGATTCTAGGTGAATTAGCAGAATGCGAAATTTGTGCCCTTTCGTTTTTTCCCGCTTCAATTATGACCACTAGGGATGAATGACGTCACACACTCCCATGGAATATTATTGTACGGGTGAAGATGCACGTTTTGCACCCCGTTATAGTCTCAGTAAGTGCGTGCAAGGGGTTTTTATAACGCGATTATACAGCCAAAAACGCAATTACATACGTACATAAGGTATATGTTATATTCTAAAAAATACAGATCAATCTTAATATGTATCTGGAAATCCAAAAATCGCATTTTTTGGTCGTATAGTGCATATGCCGATATGTGGTGAAAAAGGCAAATATTCCGCGAAACCAAAAAACAGCGTTATTTAAAAAATGTTACAACCTACACTGACAGATGCGGAGTAATTTTAAGATATATCTCAAATATCAAAAATCGCATTTTTTGGTCGAATATCGCATATGCACTGGTGAAAAATGCCAATTTTCCTTGAAATAAAAAAACAGCGTTATTTAGAAAATGTTAAAACCTACACTGAAAGATGTGGAGTAATCTTATGATGTATCTGAAAATCCACAAATCGCATTTTTTGGTCGAATATCGTATATGCCGTGGTGAAAAAATTACAATTTTTCTCGAAACCAAAAAACATCGTTATTTAGAAAATGTTACAATATACACTGAAAGATGCGGAGAAATCTTAAGATGTAACTAAAAATCAAAAAATTGCATTTTTTAGTCGAATAGCGCATATGCCGTTTTGTGGTGAAAAAAGCTAATTTTCCTCGAAATCAAAAAACAGCGCTATTTAGAAAATGTTACAACCTACACTGAAAGATGCGGAGAAATCTTAAGATGTATCTAAAATCCAAAAATCGCATTTTTTGGTCGAATATCGCATATGCCGAGGTGAAAAAGGCCAATTTTCCTTTAAACCAAAAAACAGCGTTATTTAGAAAATGTTACAATATACACTGAAATATGCGGAGAAATCTTAAGACATATCTCAAAATCTGAAAATCGGATAATTTGGTCGATAAGAGCATTATCTGCCATTTTGAGGTGAGAAAAGCACCAATTTACTTCGAAACAGTAAAACAGCGACATTTACAAAAGAAAAAAAAAACACGTGAATTCTGCAAAACAAGGTATATGTTATACTCTAAAAAATACGGAGCAATCTTTACATGTATGTCAAAACTCGTTATTTAGAAAATGTTAAAATATACACTGAAATATGCAGAGAAATCTTAAGATGTAACGAAAAATCCAAAAATCGCATTTTTTGGTCAATTAGCGCATATGCCGCGATAATATAGCATAAAATATCGAATTACATGTTAATTTACGTAGGGTTAAAAAAACACTTCTTCCCTTATTACGCGCTTCCGTTTGATGTGTCCGCGTTTCCTGTGGTATGGGCTAGAAGGTGACGAATTTTGCGCCCTTCCGTTTCTTCGGACGCCGCCTTGGGGTGAATGACGTCACACACTCCCATGGAATATTACAGTACGGGTGCGGGGGCACGTTTTGCACCGAATTATAGGCTCAATATGTTCGTGCAAGCGGGTTTTATAGCACGATTATATAGCAAAATACGCAATTACATGTTAACCTACGTAGAGGGGAAGGAACATTTCTACCCACATTACGTGCTTCCCTTTGAGGGGTCCGCGTTTCCGGTGGTAATGTGAAGGACGTCACACACTCAAATAATATATAAATGTACGGAATCGGGGGCACGTTTTGCACCCTATTATAAGCTCAATAAGTGCGAGCAAGGTGGTTTTATAGCGCGATTATATAGCAAAATACTCAATTACATGTTTACATACGTAGGGGGGAAAGAACACTCTAAACCACATTACGCGCTTACGTTTGTGGGGTCCACGTTTCCGGTGGTATGGGCTGATGCTCCGTCAATAGATAACAAATTCTCAGAATGAAAAAAGAATTCACAATAGTTAGTATTCAGAATCTATAATAGTTATTACTTGTGATCCAACAAAATCGATTGCCTTTCATTTTTTAGATGTCAATTATTATTAATTTCGCGTTTAGAAGATATTAGTAAACTTCAAGCGAATTCTCCCTCCCCCCCCCTTCTCTCTTATTTAGAAGCGCAATTATCAATAAAGCATAATCAGGAAATTTGATATTTGGCTCAGTAATTATGTTAAGGTATACAGTTTTTTTTAAATCGATAGAAATTGGCTCATTTTAAATCAATACAATAAATTTTATTTTCATTATAAAATATTTTTAAGGCATTTTTATCGGCTATAAGTTTAGAATATAACATTTCAATCCATTACAATCGCACAAAATATTATTATTTTTAATTTCTAAAAGTATATAGTTTTTGAGAGACACAAACACGCATTTATCTATATCCTTCCTACGCAATACCGATTTTTTTAAACGCTTTCTGAGAAACACGGCTAAAAATCTTACAATAGAGATTTCTTAAAAATGCAGAATTTATTTGAATGTATAAGAATGTAAATTTGAAGGTATTTTAGTTTTGATAATCAATATTTTACAATTAAGTAAATTTATGGTTTTAAAAAAGTAGTTTTTATACATTTCTTTTATTAAAACTTTCTCTGAAAATATAAAATATAATTTTGCTGAAAATAATATGTAGACAATAGATTATAGAGTATGCATGACTTATAATCGAAAGGCAGGTTGCATTCAACATTTTATCATCGTTTACTTTCAGAAAATTCCCTTCGATTTTTTAACCCCTTCGTAAACATTGTCGTGTCTAAAACGCGCATCAAATTATTTCAGTTCTAAGCCTGCAACTAAGTGAACAGGATTAAGTATTTAAAAATGAAAAAAATCACCTAGAAATGCTTCAGCATCTCAAATGCTCACTTTATTATTATATGAATGAAGATAACATTATATATTTAAGATAGTATGCGTCATCTAATTAAATTAACAATTTAAGTAAAACAAATTCAGATGTCAAGGGGTTAAAATTTTAAGTTTAGATTGAATAAGACAGTATACAATACAGATATTTTCTTGAAATGGCGTTTTTGAAAATTCATGAGATTAAATTCTTGAGTCTAATGATATCAATTCTCTTTTATATATATTTAAAACACCTTGAAGAAGAAAGAAAGAAAAAAGGCAGAGGAAATATTATTTTAATTATTAATTTATTTAAGTTCATTCCAATAAAAAATATTTTAAAGAAAATCAATTAAAGCAAAAAGAGTAAAAGAATATCTTAAATGGGAACATTATAAATTATTTCCCGATGAACTCTGAAATCCACGAAATTTTAACAAACGAAGCATTTTTTTCTTTATCATAATGCCAGCCATAATATTGATGATATCTAAACAAATTTACTGATATATACGTGATGTAAGCCTTTACATTCTCTGTTATAAAATTTAAAAAAAAGAATTTAAAATTCATGAATTTTTGTGCATCTTTCCCAAAAAGTTTTTATAAATCAATGAAGAGAAATTTATCATTGGCTATTAACTTAAAATATTTCATTTATTTTTAAAACAGCTTTAAAATAAGCCAGAATTCTATCTTTAAAAACTGGAAAATCCCTCAGAGCAGCGGAATTCTCATGATAAAAAGAAACGGGAAATCTAATTATGCTAATATCAAATCTTTTCAATCCAGGAAAGTTAGTAATTATTGTATTTATATCCAGTTAAGAATGGATATATATCAATATGAAGTTTGTTTCAAGCATTGAATATCGGCAGAAACTTGTTTAAAGACCTAAATCAATATTTTTCTGTGAAGATACATGTGGAAGAAATCTAGTGCTTCGAGAGCGTCTATTGGACACATAGTATCGATTGTTAATTTCTATCGTGATCCAAGACCTGAAATCGAAATATCAACCAATAAGAACGTGCCAGTGATTTGAATCACACCCGTTTATGAAAAGTATTGATCACTGACATTTGTGATTTTTTGATATTGTTTTCGTAATAACCGTTTCTAAAATATTCGTCATCCCTATACTGTAGTCAACTTTTAGTGCGGTGGTCATATTACTGCCAGCCCTAGCGTCGCAGGTTCGTACCGCGACATTCACTTAGAGATGCATAATCCACCTTTTTTTTAATAACAAATAATTTTGCTATTGCTATTTTTAAATATTTGTTCCAAATATCTGTTATTTCAATCATATTATTAATTAAAAATTATTAATTATAATTCAATTTAAAATTTATTAATTATAATTAAAATTAAAATTTATTAATTATAATTAATAATTAATTTACTAATGTAAGAAACACGTGTTTGAATTTATTTATTTCAGCTTACTTTTTAAATTTTTTCCAACAATATTTATTTAATTATTTATTGGATTATTCTGAAAAAGTTGAATTAAAAATAAATGTCATTTCTTTAAAATGTTTACATTAGTTCTAAATTCTACCAATAGATGGCGCCAGAAAAGGAAACAAAATTGAACCATCTCAGGAACTCATGTTACATGCAGTTGAAAATGACTCTTATCGGATAGCGCATTGTTAAATGCGAATATTCGAAAGTCAAGGTCACTATCAGTGTGAGGCCCGTTGTGATTTATAACTTTGCAGCGACTTCACTGAAAAGTGAGAAGTCGCTGCTCCAATAGATTTCAGTGATATGCAATTCAGTGTTACGATTATTCCGAGAATAACCAGTCAGGTCACTTCTCAATCCATTCACAGATTTCTCCTTTTATCTTTATTCCCGTTAAGGAGACAGCACCCTGAGGGCACAAGGGGAGAATGCTTTGTGTTTCTAGGCTTTCCTTTCCTCCCCCGGAAGGGTCGAGGATCACCCGATACCCTTCTTTTCTTTGAAAGCTGTCGGCTCAAGCCATTTTGAGATAGCATATTGTCAATACGGGGAATTGTGAGAATTTGCGATTTTAAATTGAAAGGAATCCACGATTTTTTTTTAATTCCTCTTTCACTCACAACACATTTCCCTACAGCCAACTTTAATATTTTACATTACTATCGTGCATGAAATTGAATTCGACTGGTTTCTTCAATGTCTTTTTGGCACATTCATTAAAAAATAAGACTATCGTGTATTAATTTTTAAGAATTACGAATACATTTTTTTATTATTATTCAATAAATTTTTCAGTGGTTCAAGGTAAAATTAACATTACTGAAAAATCAACACAATATTGCGATTAATTTACTTAAATTTCAAATTGCAGCTTTTGATCATTCTATCTCATTTTTTGCTGTTTTTGACAACGAAGCACTGTTTAGTGTTTATCATAAGGTTTCATGGTGCATTAACTGGGGCTTGATTAATTTTATATTAATAATTTTTTAAGTAGGTTATTTTTTACGCATTATACGATTAAGAGGTTTTATATTCATTTTTGTTAAACATATTTTGAAGAAAAAAAAAGAAGAAAGCTTTCGTGTAAATATTTCTCATACAAAATGCATAGTTTTATGGATGTGATTTCAAAGATCGTTATAAAGGAGATCATTCCTTTCTTGTATAGAATTAGAAATAATCATTAGATGAATGGATTATTCTAAGCATATCTAATTTTATATTCATTTTATCGGCTTTTTGTATTCCTAAAAAAATATTTTTTTAAAAAAGATATAACCTTATTTTTTTTCTAAAATGATTGTTTTAAATATAATTTTAAAGAAAGAATGAAGTAATATATTTATCCAATGGTCTGAAAGGGTATTTTTTTAAATTAAATTTCTCCATTTCCTACATTGTTTAAAATTTGCTACATTTACTACTTTTAAATGTCACAAATTTGGTAAAGATATTGTTTTCCCCTTCTGGACAGTAGAGGAAAATTAATTCCAGCCACCTGGCAACAGCGTCACTGTTGCTTATTGCGTCATATTTCCGCTTTGTGAGAATAGATCATTCTTTTTTTTTTCTATTTCTAAGAAAAATTAAAATTACCTTATAATTTTAAAACGCAGACATTCTGTGTGGGAATTGGAAATCGTTATTCAATTGTTATGTATAACATTGCATAAAACTTGCTTAAATAATATATTTATAATTTTTCCTTTGATGAGGTTCTAGCTGTCATAAATTAAATGTGTCCGATCTTTTGTACTTTTTTTAAAAAAATTTAAACCTATTAAAACATTTTTATTTCATATAATTGTAAAATTATTTCTCAAAATTATGGTGAAAGATTTATTACCTAAAACAAAAAAAAAAATGTATATATTTGCGTAATTTTTATATGGGATGAATTTATTTCTTATTTTGCTATTATTTTGTGCGTGTGTATTTTTAAGAATAACTAAAACTGGTTTGATTTCATAGTATCGAAAAAAAGAGTGTTAAAATATATTATAACCATTAATGAATAAAAATATTAATTATTTACCCTGCCAATATCATGCACATTTCTTCATAGTAAAATGTCTCCAATACAAAGTTTCCTTCTCGTAAGCTCCAGAAAAATAAGGTTTTTACGAAATAACTTTTTTAAATTTTTTTTCATATTAATATTTTTATTTTACTACACTATTCTACAAGTTTACCGTAGATGGTCTTGGGCTTTTAACATTTTTACAATTTTTCTATGGGTTAAATTTCCAAATGCATTATCATTAAGTGAATGCATATATTCTTTTGTGTTCATAAAAAAAGAAGAAATAAATTTGATTTTACAATTAAATAATAACTAAGTAAGACTTATAAGATGTAAAACTGCATTAAAATTAAAATTATAACAAATGGTATTATACAATGTGACAAGTTCAATAATTGATATCATTGCCAGGAATAAAATTTTAAATCAGTTAAAAAATCCATAGTGTCCATCCAAATGTCATTTAAACACATTTTCCGAATATTTTATGAACTTTCTTTTTTGTATTAAATCACATAGTCTCCTGCGACTTATTTTAACTTCATTTATTTCTTTGACATTAAGCCAGATAAATTATGTTCTGAGAACATTTTAATTGAAATTTACAATAATCACAATCAAGATTAATGAATCAAATATATTCACCAGAGGTTTAAAAAAGAGATTCTTAAAAATTATCA